>CM063181.1:0-560000 GCA_031835075.1 Saguinus oedipus
ATTTGGAAGAAAAATGCAGATGATATGCTGAAAAGACTTTGAAATGCAGACTCGACACCTACAATTCTTACTTCCAACGAACAATACTGAGACTTGCTCCCGAAAATGTCAATCAAGACGCCTAATCAGTGGCATCCACTGAGTGCCTACAAGAAATACGGAATTTCAGGCTCACCCCAACTCAGGATTTACAATCTGCCTTTGAAGAAGAATCCTAAATAGAGGAAATACACGTAAGATTAAGGACAGCACTGGAGCCCCTCAAGAGGTCATGAGGATGAGACGGTTGGGTCCCTCCAACCTTAGATGTGCCACAGGACCAGGGGCTACTGGAGGTAATTGATTGTAAGTCTGTTGCGCCCGTCGTGTTTCTCAACGAGTGACCCACCTCGGGATGAGCAGGTGATTAGGACACCTGCAGGTGGCAGCCAGACCCCCACTACACCGAGGCTTTTTGAAGCACCAGGAAAACAAAGAATGCGGGGCGCCGCAGCCCCAAACTGAGCCAAACGCTGACCGGCAGCAAAAGCTAAGCGGACTACAGACAAACCGCGCTGCAGTCCACTGTCCATACTCGGGTCAGCATGTCCCACACACACACACATGCACACACTCATCAACACACTCAGAAAGATACATGCATACACACACTCACACACACTCAGAAAGACACACGGCGACATCCTACACTCGCACGGAAACACACACTGCCAGGTAGCTCCTCAGGCTGCGGGGTTCTGCTCTCTGCCTGGAAGCCCCTCGGGGACAGAGCAGCCCCGCCACAGGCAGGCAGGCCGTATCTGGAAATCCCAGCCGAGAGGGCTTTCAAAGAGAGGCACTCTCACGCTGTTTGTGAAGGCGTGCAGCATCTTGGTGATTCTTGGTGAGCGCCGTGGACATCCCTGAAGCCCCGACAGATCGTTCTTCTGCCTGGCTCGGCTTGCCGGATTCCTAAAATCGCAGGACTCAGCGATGATAGTGCGGAGAAAGAGTCCGTTGCCCGATGCTGAGGCACTGCCACAGAGGACCGCTGCTTTGGTAAGCCACTGTGATCGTTCCCCAGGCAACGGTGGCTGTTACTGTGACGGGAGTCCAGGCTCAGCGCTGGCGCGTGGGACAGGCCGCTTGCGCATGCGCTTTCGTCTGCCCAGCTGGGGAGCCGCAATGTTGGCGCTGTCCAGCTGCTGCCGCACAGGTACAAGGTGGAGCCGGTGGCAGGGGCGGCGCCAGGAAGAAGGCTGCGTGCCACAAACAGCATAGGAGCCTGACAGACCTGACCTCAGTACTTTCTTGAGCCCACTCTTCGGTTCCGGTCGGGTAAAGGAGGAGAGCGCTTCAGGCCTGGAAGCGGGCGCTCCAGGTGTTACCAGAACGTTACCCGGCCCCATAAGCTGACTGCCACTTTTCTACCTGGGCCACCCACCAAGGGGCCCTTCCTTGATCTCCAAGCCCAGGGACTCCTGCTTCTCAGCACTACTGTCTGGACATGGAGGGAACAACCACAAAGAGGCAAGCCCACTGTGCAGCAAGGTGGCGACACCTGGAACTGGCTTCCCATGGGGGCCGATCAGGTGTAGAGGGTGTCTCCAAAGATTTCTGTGTTGAATCCAAGCCAGAGACAGATGCACAGAGATGCCGCTGAGAACCCCCTAGAAGGCCAAGCACGGTAAGATGACATCTGCAATCTGAAGAGGGCCTGTGCCAGAGTCCAAGTCTCCTTCTGGGATTCCTACCAGAGGAGCCAGGAGAAGCCCCCAAAAGGGCAAGTATCCCCAACACCACACCGGGATCACTATCTGCCACCTGGCATGCACCCAGCCACCCGCAGTCTCTTTAGCTCCGTGAAATTCCTCACACTCAGCAGGTTCAGTGTTGATAAGGCCTGCATGTCCTATGGAGAAAGACCTCAATCAAACTTATGTAAATCACACACACACACACACACACACACACACACACACACACACACACACAAATTAGCCCTGATGAATACTAATAGGTTTAGTCCTTTCTCAAAAAGAGCTCCAACAATCTGGTATTTCAAAGACAGTCAGTAAGAGACATGAGATCCTCATATACGTTTCAATAATTAATGAAAGAATCACATGGTCCTCATGTTTTTAACGACTGTTTCAAATTCATCATCCTCAAGTCCATCCTCAATCTCCGACAAATTTTCTGGAATTTAGTCCTTCTTCATTATAGAAGATTGTTATTGTTTTCTTTATTTTTGTTGTGTTATTTACACTATTGAATTAGACTCATGTTGGGGTGTCATTTTTGCCACACTGCAGTCCCAATTATTCATGTGTATCTCCTGAACATGGAACTACTTAGTACTTTACCCTATACTTTTGGAAACTTAACCTTTAGGATAGCTCCCAAGACATTCTACATAAACTAAGTCCAAAATATTAGCCAATTCCTTTCAACTTTCTGAGATTTTTTGAAGGATTTTCTCTTTCTCTATGATAAGTTTTCCTCGATCTTTCTCACTGGTGGGATGAAAAAACTCATAAAATTTAAGACTTCATGCCACCCTTTGAGAAATTACAACAAGTGACATTTGCAATCATGAAAATAGATGGCATAATAGGAAAATAAATATTTCAAAGCCTAACAAATACTCATACATTTGTTTTATCCAAATATGTTTATTCTTTTTGAAATCAATATATCAGTCTGGAAGTAAAAATTTAATTTTTGAGGTAAATATTTAAAAACCTGACAACACTCACATCTTTGTTTTATCAATATGGTTATTCTTTCAGAAATGTTTAGTTTCTGTGTCCTCAGTTAATTTAACGATGCTTTCCTGCAAGACGATTTTGTAAAGAAATAAGAACGGGTTCCCTTACATATTCCCTGTAGCCACTGGAAGAACCTTTGTGCCACTGTCGTTTGAACATCTGATGCCTCTTTTCAATTAGCATTTTGTTCACCCATTCACTGGCCCACCCCACTCAGAGCTTTGATCACTATCTTCTGGACTATTTGGAGGAGCTTGGTGCTTCATCAGGTGAGATTACTGATCAGCATTAGGACTGATTAAAAGAAAGAAATGCCAGATGAAACAAGGAAAGAAAAACAGAACAAAAAATATCTTCCTGGGCCAACTTTTCAACTTTCCTTATGTCACCAGAGAGAAGCATTTAACGCAACCTTCAACCATTACAGTAGCCTAAGGGAGTTTGGCAAGTTTATTGTTTTGACACAAAACATCATTACCTTAGTACAAAGTGCTTAGATCAAACTGCTTTTTTGGCCTCTAAAGAGAGACTGTTGTCATAATCTCTTCTCCAGAAAAAAGCAATGACCCTGTGTCAGATTACCGGTCTTATTTATATCTACATCCAGCATATAGCCATGTGTGTGGAAGCTTAATAAGTGGTTTAAATCAGTTTCTGAAGTAATGTTTCCGATAAAGTGTATTTTAAGGTACAAAATATTTTCTATCGGAAACATTAATTCCAAAACATATTTAAACACTTAAATACAAGGTCTTATATGGCAATTATTTACACATTTTTCCTGTGATGAGAATATAATAGACAGAGACAGTTCATTTCTAAAGACAAGGTTCTAGAATCCAACTTACCTGACATGATTTTTCTTGTCTCCAAGTCCCTTTCAAAGATGCATATGCAATTCTTCAATCTTCAGCCTTGGGCTTCTTTTGAAACACAGTCTACCTTTGTCTTCCCTTTCCAGGAATGCTTTCCGGACACATGACGGATAATAAAATGAAGCATAACAAATTAAAATCAGGATATGATGGAAACGATTTTCAGCAAACACATTTCTCAAACTGAACACTGTGTAAATGGCTTAACGTATTCCAACCTCAAGTTTTTCTTCTTCAGGAGGGAAGCCAAGCTTTTCTACGCTGGTTCTCTGAAGAAAAACTATACATATACGTAATGACAAATTAATGTTAAAAATAAATTTTCTCCTCTCAACTTTCTTGCTTAAGTTAGTTTCTTGAAAACTTCGCTATGTCTAATCAATACAGCATAAGACCACTGTATTTCGTTAACATTTATGCAACAGGAATTAAGTAGTAACAAATTCAATATACTCTGTAGTACTTAACTTGTAAATCACCATATAACTGATGGAATAAATGAAATCTGGAAAATTATTTTAAAGCATTATCTCAACATTTCTTAATTGTTTCTAATTATGGTTTACTCGAAGCGTTTCAGGTTTCATAACTTATCACAAATGATTTCTGCAGCTGAAATGCTCAACCTGGGATTAACTACCCACATCGTTTGACCACATGTACGCATGTGCATTCATCTTTTTGTAAACAAATAATTCCTATGCAACTGAAAACATCAGAAGAAAAAGGTCTCGCCCACCCGAAACACTAGAGAATGTTAAACCAACTAAACTGTCATAGAAAAGATCATTTAAAATTAAATTATTGAAAACTCACAGTTTGTATTTCAGAATACATTTATCATTCCAAAGATTATATAGAAACGTGTCAAAGAACTCTAAGTACATGAGTATTTGCAGCCAATATGTTGGAAACCTCCACCAAGCACTGCACATTCTATCCATAGATTGTGTAATTCCCACGTGCAGACCACTGTTTCTTAGAGAGTGGCACGAAGAAAAAGGCCCTGCTCCCAAAAATTCCTCAGACACCTTAGATCAAGGAACATTCCCAAGAAATATTACATACCAAATATTTCTAAACAGAATTACATTAAACTATAAATATATTAAATTTTTCCTACATGACTGACAGTTCACTTGTTGCTGACATCAAGCCCACTGTTATTTCATACCACGGCTAACTCATACCTTGTAAGCTGTCCTTAGGTAACCAAGAGTCAACTAAATTAGTCATTCAAACAGAGTTAATTGATGAATTATCAATCTGTTTCCCTTTAATTTGGCAACCGGTGTGTTTTAATTTTCTTAGAAAAGTAATTTGGAAGAAAAATGCAGATGATATGCTGAAAAGACTTTGAAATGCAGACTCGACACCTACAATTCTTACTTCCAACGAACAATACTGAGACTTGCTCCCGAAAATGTCAATCAAGACGCCTAATCAGTGGCATCCACTGAGTGCCTACAAGAAATACGGAATTTCAGGCTCACCCCAACTCAGGATTTACAATCTGCCTTTGAAGAAGAATCCTAAATAGAGGAAATACACGTAAGATTAAGGACAGCACTGGAGCCCCTCAAGAGGTCATGAGGATGAGACGGTTGGGTCCCTCCAACCTTAGATGTGCCACAGGACCAGGGGCTACTGGAGGTAATTGATTGTAAGTCTGTTGCGCCCGTCGTGTTTCTCAACGAGTGACCCACCTCGGGATGAGCAGGTGATTAGGACACCTGCAGGTGGCAGCCAGACCCCACTACACCGAGGCTTTTTGAAGCACCAGGAAAACAAAGAATGCGGGGCGCCGCAGCCCCAAACTGAGCCAAACGCTGACCGGCAGCAAAAGCTAAGCGGACTACAGACAAACCGCGCTGCAGTCCACTGTCCATACTCGGGTCAGCATGTCCCACACACACACACATGCACACACTCATCAACACACTCAGAAAGATACATGCATACACACACTCACACACACTCAGAAAGACACACGGCGACATCCTACACTCGCACGGAAACACACACTGCCAGGTAGCTCCTCAGGCTGCGGGGTTCTGCTCTCTGCCTGGAAGCCCCTCGGGGACAGAGCAGCCCCGCCACAGGCAGGCAGGCCGTATCTGGAAATCCCAGCCGAGAGGGCTTTCAAAGAGAGGCACTCTCACGCTGTTTGTGAAGGCGTGCAGCATCTTGGTGATTCTTGGTGAGCGCCGTGGACATCCCTGAAGCCCCGACAGATCGTTCTTCTGCCTGGCTCGGCTTGCCGGATTCCTAAAATCGCAGGACTCAGCGATGATAGTGCGGAGAAAGAGTCCGTTGCCCGATGCTGAGGCACTGCCACAGAGGACCGCTGCTTTGGTAAGCCACTGTGATCGTTCCCCAGGCAACGGTGGCTGTTACTGTGACGGGAGTCCAGGCTCAGCGCTGGCGCGTGGGACAGGCCGCTTGCGCATGCGCTTTCGTCTGCCCAGCTGGGGAGCCGCAATGTTGGCGCTGTCCAGCTGCTGCCGCACAGGTACAAGGTGGAGCCGGTGGCAGGGGCGGCGCCAGGAAGAAGGCTGCGTGCCACAAACAGCATAGGAGCCTGACAGACCTGACCTCAGTACTTTCTTGAGCCCACTCTTCGGTTCCGGTCGGGTAAAGGAGGAGAGCGCTTCAGGCCTGGAAGCGGGCGCTCCAGGTGTTACCAGAACGTTACCCGGCCCCATAAGCTGACTGCCACTTTTCTACCTGGGCCACCCACCAAGGGGCCCTTCCTTGATCTCCAAGCCCAGGGACTCCTGCTTCTCAGCACTACTGTCTGGACATGGAGGGAACAACCACAAAGAGGCAAGCCCACTGTGCAGCAAGGTGGCGACACCTGGAACTGGCTTCCCATGGGGGCCGATCAGGTGTAGAGGGTGTCTCCAAAGATTTCTGTGTTGAATCCAAGCCAGAGACAGATGCACAGAGATGCCGCTGAGAACCCCCTAGAAGGCCAAGCACGGTAAGATGACATCTGCAATCTGAAGAGGGCCTGTGCCAGAGTCCAAGTCTCCTTCTGGGATTCCTACCAGAGGAGCCAGGAGAAGCCCCCAAAAGGGCAAGTATCCCCAACACCACACCGGGATCACTATCTGCCACCTGGCATGCACCCAGCCACCCGCAGTCTCTTTAGCTCCGTGAAATTCCTCACACTCAGCAGGTTCAGTGTTGATAAGGCCTGCATGTCCTATGGAGAAAGACCTCAATCAAACTTATGTAAATCACACACACACACACACACACACACACACACACACACACACACACACAAATTAGCCCTGATGAATACTAATAGGTTTAGTCCTTTCTCAAAAAGAGCTCCAACAATCTGGTATTTCAAAGACAGTCAGTAAGAGACATGAGATCCTCATATACGTTTCAATAATTAATGAAAGAATCACATGGTCCTCATGTTTTTAACGACTGTTTCAAATTCATCATCCTCAAGTCCATCCTCAATCTCCGACAAATTTTCTGGAATTTAGTCCTTCTTCATTATAGAAGATTGTTATTGTTTTCTTTATTTTTGTTGTGTTATTTACACTATTGAATTAGACTCATGTTGGGGTGTCATTTTTGCCACACTGCAGTCCCAATTATTCATGTGTATCTCCTGAACATGGAACTACTTAGTACTTTACCCTATACTTTTGGAAACTTAACCTTTAGGATAGCTCCCAAGACATTCTACATAAACTAAGTCCAAAATATTAGCCAATTCCTTTCAACTTTCTGAGATTTTTTGAAGGATTTTCTCTTTCTCTATGATAAGTTTTCCTCGATCTTTCTCACTGGTGGGATGAAAAAACTCATAAAATTTAAGACTTCATGCCACCCTTTGAGAAATTACAACAAGTGACATTTGCAATCATGAAAATAGATGGCATAATAGGAAAATAAATATTTCAAAGCCTAACAAATACTCATACATTTGTTTTATCCAAATATGTTTATTCTTTTTGAAATCAATATATCAGTCTGGAAGTAAAAATTTAATTTTTGAGGTAAATATTTAAAAACCTGACAACACTCACATCTTTGTTTTATCAATATGGTTATTCTTTCAGAAATGTTTAGTTTCTGTGTCCTCAGTTAATTTAACGATGCTTTCCTGCAAGACGATTTTGTAAAGAAATAAGAACGGGTTCCCTTACATATTCCCTGTAGCCACTGGAAGAACCTTTGTGCCACTGTCGTTTGAACATCTGATGCCTCTTTTCAATTAGCATTTTGTTCACCCATTCACTGGCCCACCCCACTCAGAGCTTTGATCACTATCTTCTGGACTATTTGGAGGAGCTTGGTGCTTCATCAGGTGAGATTACTGATCAGCATTAGGACTGATTAAAAGAAAGAAATGCCAGATGAAACAAGGAAAGAAAAACAGAACAAAAAATATCTTCCTGGGCCAACTTTTCAACTTTCCTTATGTCACCAGAGAGAAGCATTTAACGCAACCTTCAACCATTACAGTAGCCTAAGGGAGTTTGGCAAGTTTATTGTTTTGACACAAAACATCATTACCTTAGTACAAAGTGCTTAGATCAAACTGCTTTTTTGGCCTCTAAAGAGAGACTGTTGTCATAATCTCTTCTCCAGAAAAAAGCAATGACCCTGTGTCAGATTACCGGTCTTATTTATATCTACATCCAGCATATAGCCATGTGTGTGGAAGCTTAATAAGTGGTTTAAATCAGTTTCTGAAGTAATGTTTCCGATAAAGTGTATTTTAAGGTACAAAATATTTTCTATCGGAAACATTAATTCCAAAACATATTTAAACACTTAAATACAAGGTCTTATATGGCAATTATTTACACATTTTTCCTGTGATGAGAATATAATAGACAGAGACAGTTCATTTCTAAAGACAAGGTTCTAGAATCCAACTTACCTGACATGATTTTTCTTGTCTCCAAGTCCCTTTCAAAGATGCATATGCAATTCTTCAATCTTCAGCCTTGGGCTTCTTTTGAAACACAGTCTACCTTTGTCTTCCCTTTCCAGGAATGCTTTCCGGACACATGACGGATAATAAAATGAAGCATAACAAATTAAAATCAGGATATGATGGAAACGATTTTCAGCAAACACATTTCTCAAACTGAACACTGTGTAAATGGCTTAACGTATTCCAACCTCAAGTTTTTCTTCTTCAGGAGGGAAGCCAAGCTTTTCTACGCTGGTTCTCTGAAGAAAAACTATACATATACGTAATGACAAATTAATGTTAAAAATAAATTTTCTCCTCTCAACTTTCTTGCTTAAGTTAGTTTCTTGAAAACTTCGCTATGTCTAATCAATACAGCATAAGACCACTGTATTTCGTTAACATTTATGCAACAGGAATTAAGTAGTAACAAATTCAATATACTCTGTAGTACTTAACTTGTAAATCACCATATAACTGATGGAATAAATGAAATCTGGAAAATTATTTTAAAGCATTATCTCAACATTTCTTAATTGTTTCTAATTATGGTTTACTCGAAGCGTTTCAGGTTTCATAACTTATCACAAATGATTTCTGCAGCTGAAATGCTCAACCTGGGATTAACTACCCACATCGTTTGACCACATGTACGCATGTGCATTCATCTTTTTGTAAACAAATAATTCCTATGCAACTGAAAACATCAGAAGAAAAAGGTCTCGCCCACCCGAAACACTAGAGAATGTTAAACCAACTAAACTGTCATAGAAAAGATCATTTAAAATTAAATTATTGAAAACTCACAGTTTGTATTTCAGAATACATTTATCATTCCAAAGATTATATAGAAACGTGTCAAAGAACTCTAAGTACATGAGTATTTGCAGCCAATATGTTGGAAACCTCCACCAAGCACTGCACATTCTATCCATAGATTGTGTAATTCCCACGTGCAGACCACTGTTTCTTAGAGAGTGGCACGAAGAAAAAGGCCCTGCTCCCAAAAATTCCTCAGACACCTTAGATCAAGGAACATTCCCAAGAAATATTACATACCAAATATTTCTAAACAGAATTACATTAAACTATAAATATATTAAATTTTTCCTACATGACTGACAGTTCACTTGTTGCTGACATCAAGCCCACTGTTATTTCATACCACGGCTAACTCATACCTTGTAAGCTGTCCTTAGGTAACCAAGAGTCAACTAAATTAGTCATTCAAACAGAGTTAATTGATGAATTATCAATCTGTTTCCCTTTAATTTGGCAACCGGTGTGTTTTAATTTTCTTAGAAAAGTAATTTGGAAGAAAAATGCAGATGATATGCTGAAAAGACTTTGAAATGCAGACTCGACACCTACAATTCTTACTTCCAACGAACAATACTGAGACTTGCTCCCGAAAATGTCAATCAAGACGCCTAATCAGTGGCATCCACTGAGTGCCTACAAGAAATACGGAATTTCAGGCTCACCCCAACTCAGGATTTACAATCTGCCTTTGAAGAAGAATCCTAAATAGAGGAAATACACGTAAGATTAAGGACAGCACTGGAGCCCCTCAAGAGGTCATGAGGATGAGACGGTTGGGTCCCTCCAACCTTAGATGTGCCACAGGACCAGGGGCTACTGGAGGTAATTGATTGTAAGTCTGTTGCGCCCGTCGTGTTTCTCAACGAGTGACCCACCTCGGGATGAGCAGGTGATTAGGACACCTGCAGGTGGCAGCCAGACCCCACTACACCGAGGCTTTTTGAAGCACCAGGAAAACAAAGAATGCGGGGCGCCGCAGCCCCAAACTGAGCCAAACGCTGACCGGCAGCAAAAGCTAAGCGGACTACAGACAAACCGCGCTGCAGTCCACTGTCCATACTCGGGTCAGCATGTCCCACACACACACACATGCACACACTCATCAACACACTCAGAAAGATACATGCATACACACACTCACACACACTCAGAAAGACACACGGCGACATCCTACACTCGCACGGAAACACACACTGCCAGGTAGCTCCTCAGGCTGCGGGGTTCTGCTCTCTGCCTGGAAGCCCCTCGGGGACAGAGCAGCCCCGCCACAGGCAGGCAGGCCGTATCTGGAAATCCCAGCCGAGAGGGCTTTCAAAGAGAGGCACTCTCACGCTGTTTGTGAAGGCGTGCAGCATCTTGGTGATTCTTGGTGAGCGCCGTGGACATCCCTGAAGCCCCGACAGATCGTTCTTCTGCCTGGCTCGGCTTGCCGGATTCCTAAAATCGCAGGACTCAGCGATGATAGTGCGGAGAAAGAGTCCGTTGCCCGATGCTGAGGCACTGCCACAGAGGACCGCTGCTTTGGTAAGCCACTGTGATCGTTCCCCAGGCAACGGTGGCTGTTACTGTGACGGGAGTCCAGGCTCAGCGCTGGCGCGTGGGACAGGCCGCTTGCGCATGCGCTTTCGTCTGCCCAGCTGGGGAGCCGCAATGTTGGCGCTGTCCAGCTGCTGCCGCACAGGTACAAGGTGGAGCCGGTGGCAGGGGCGGCGCCAGGAAGAAGGCTGCGTGCCACAAACAGCATAGGAGCCTGACAGACCTGACCTCAGTACTTTCTTGAGCCCACTCTTCGGTTCCGGTCGGGTAAAGGAGGAGAGCGCTTCAGGCCTGGAAGCGGGCGCTCCAGGTGTTACCAGAACGTTACCCGGCCCCATAAGCTGACTGCCACTTTTCTACCTGGGCCACCCACCAAGGGGCCCTTCCTTGATCTCCAAGCCCAGGGACTCCTGCTTCTCAGCACTACTGTCTGGACATGGAGGGAACAACCACAAAGAGGCAAGCCCACTGTGCAGCAAGGTGGCGACACCTGGAACTGGCTTCCCATGGGGGCCGATCAGGTGTAGAGGGTGTCTCCAAAGATTTCTGTGTTGAATCCAAGCCAGAGACAGATGCACAGAGATGCCGCTGAGAACCCCCTAGAAGGCCAAGCACGGTAAGATGACATCTGCAATCTGAAGAGGGCCTGTGCCAGAGTCCAAGTCTCCTTCTGGGATTCCTACCAGAGGAGCCAGGAGAAGCCCCCAAAAGGGCAAGTATCCCCAACACCACACCGGGATCACTATCTGCCACCTGGCATGCACCCAGCCACCCGCAGTCTCTTTAGCTCCGTGAAATTCCTCACACTCAGCAGGTTCAGTGTTGATAAGGCCTGCATGTCCTATGGAGAAAGACCTCAATCAAACTTATGTAAATCACACACACACACACACACACACACACACACACACACACACACACACAAATTAGCCCTGATGAATACTAATAGGTTTAGTCCTTTCTCAAAAAGAGCTCCAACAATCTGGTATTTCAAAGACAGTCAGTAAGAGACATGAGATCCTCATATACGTTTCAATAATTAATGAAAGAATCACATGGTCCTCATGTTTTTAACGACTGTTTCAAATTCATCATCCTCAAGTCCATCCTCAATCTCCGACAAATTTTCTGGAATTTAGTCCTTCTTCATTATAGAAGATTGTTATTGTTTTCTTTATTTTTGTTGTGTTATTTACACTATTGAATTAGACTCATGTTGGGGTGTCATTTTTGCCACACTGCAGTCCCAATTATTCATGTGTATCTCCTGAACATGGAACTACTTAGTACTTTACCCTATACTTTTGGAAACTTAACCTTTAGGATAGCTCCCAAGACATTCTACATAAACTAAGTCCAAAATATTAGCCAATTCCTTTCAACTTTCTGAGATTTTTTGAAGGATTTTCTCTTTCTCTATGATAAGTTTTCCTCGATCTTTCTCACTGGTGGGATGAAAAAACTCATAAAATTTAAGACTTCATGCCACCCTTTGAGAAATTACAACAAGTGACATTTGCAATCATGAAAATAGATGGCATAATAGGAAAATAAATATTTCAAAGCCTAACAAATACTCATACATTTGTTTTATCCAAATATGTTTATTCTTTTTGAAATCAATATATCAGTCTGGAAGTAAAAATTTAATTTTTGAGGTAAATATTTAAAAACCTGACAACACTCACATCTTTGTTTTATCAATATGGTTATTCTTTCAGAAATGTTTAGTTTCTGTGTCCTCAGTTAATTTAACGATGCTTTCCTGCAAGACGATTTTGTAAAGAAATAAGAACGGGTTCCCTTACATATTCCCTGTAGCCACTGGAAGAACCTTTGTGCCACTGTCGTTTGAACATCTGATGCCTCTTTTCAATTAGCATTTTGTTCACCCATTCACTGGCCCACCCCACTCAGAGCTTTGATCACTATCTTCTGGACTATTTGGAGGAGCTTGGTGCTTCATCAGGTGAGATTACTGATCAGCATTAGGACTGATTAAAAGAAAGAAATGCCAGATGAAACAAGGAAAGAAAAACAGAACAAAAAATATCTTCCTGGGCCAACTTTTCAACTTTCCTTATGTCACCAGAGAGAAGCATTTAACGCAACCTTCAACCATTACAGTAGCCTAAGGGAGTTTGGCAAGTTTATTGTTTTGACACAAAACATCATTACCTTAGTACAAAGTGCTTAGATCAAACTGCTTTTTTGGCCTCTAAAGAGAGACTGTTGTCATAATCTCTTCTCCAGAAAAAAGCAATGACCCTGTGTCAGATTACCGGTCTTATTTATATCTACATCCAGCATATAGCCATGTGTGTGGAAGCTTAATAAGTGGTTTAAATCAGTTTCTGAAGTAATGTTTCCGATAAAGTGTATTTTAAGGTACAAAATATTTTCTATCGGAAACATTAATTCCAAAACATATTTAAACACTTAAATACAAGGTCTTATATGGCAATTATTTACACATTTTTCCTGTGATGAGAATATAATAGACAGAGACAGTTCATTTCTAAAGACAAGGTTCTAGAATCCAACTTACCTGACATGATTTTTCTTGTCTCCAAGTCCCTTTCAAAGATGCATATGCAATTCTTCAATCTTCAGCCTTGGGCTTCTTTTGAAACACAGTCTACCTTTGTCTTCCCTTTCCAGGAATGCTTTCCGGACACATGACGGATAATAAAATGAAGCATAACAAATTAAAATCAGGATATGATGGAAACGATTTTCAGCAAACACATTTCTCAAACTGAACACTGTGTAAATGGCTTAACGTATTCCAACCTCAAGTTTTTCTTCTTCAGGAGGGAAGCCAAGCTTTTCTACGCTGGTTCTCTGAAGAAAAACTATACATATACGTAATGACAAATTAATGTTAAAAATAAATTTTCTCCTCTCAACTTTCTTGCTTAAGTTAGTTTCTTGAAAACTTCGCTATGTCTAATCAATACAGCATAAGACCACTGTATTTCGTTAACATTTATGCAACAGGAATTAAGTAGTAACAAATTCAATATACTCTGTAGTACTTAACTTGTAAATCACCATATAACTGATGGAATAAATGAAATCTGGAAAATTATTTTAAAGCATTATCTCAACATTTCTTAATTGTTTCTAATTATGGTTTACTCGAAGCGTTTCAGGTTTCATAACTTATCACAAATGATTTCTGCAGCTGAAATGCTCAACCTGGGATTAACTACCCACATCGTTTGACCACATGTACGCATGTGCATTCATCTTTTTGTAAACAAATAATTCCTATGCAACTGAAAACATCAGAAGAAAAAGGTCTCGCCCACCCGAAACACTAGAGAATGTTAAACCAACTAAACTGTCATAGAAAAGATCATTTAAAATTAAATTATTGAAAACTCACAGTTTGTATTTCAGAATACATTTATCATTCCAAAGATTATATAGAAACGTGTCAAAGAACTCTAAGTACATGAGTATTTGCAGCCAATATGTTGGAAACCTCCACCAAGCACTGCACATTCTATCCATAGATTGTGTAATTCCCACGTGCAGACCACTGTTTCTTAGAGAGTGGCACGAAGAAAAAGGCCCTGCTCCCAAAAATTCCTCAGACACCTTAGATCAAGGAACATTCCCAAGAAATATTACATACCAAATATTTCTAAACAGAATTACATTAAACTATAAATATATTAAATTTTTCCTACATGACTGACAGTTCACTTGTTGCTGACATCAAGCCCACTGTTATTTCATACCACGGCTAACTCATACCTTGTAAGCTGTCCTTAGGTAACCAAGAGTCAACTAAATTAGTCATTCAAACAGAGTTAATTGATGAATTATCAATCTGTTTCCCTTTATTTTGGCAACCGGTGTGTTTTAATTTTCTTAGAAAAGTAATTTGGAAGAAAAATGCAGATGATATGCTGAAAAGACTTTGAAATGCAGACTCGACACCTACAATTCTTACTTCCAACGAACAATACTGAGACTTGCTCCCGAAAATGTCAATCAAGACGCCTAATCAGTGGCATCCACTGAGTGCCTACAAGAAATACGGAATTTCAGGCTCACCCCAACTCAGGATTTACAATCTGCCTTTGAAGAAGAATCCTAAATAGAGGAAATACACGTAAGATTAAGGACAGCACTGGAGCCCCTCAAGAGGTCATGAGGATGAGACGGTTGGGTCCCTCCAACCTTAGATGTGCCACAGGACCAGGGGCTACTGGAGGTAATTGATTGTAAGTCTGTTGCGCCCGTCGTGTTTCTCAACGAGTGACCCACCTCGGGATGAGCAGGTGATTAGGACACCTGCAGGTGGCAGCCAGACCCCACTACACCGAGGCTTTTTGAAGCACCAGGAAAACAAAGAATGCGGGGCGCCGCAGCCCCAAACTGAGCCAAACGCTGACCGGCAGCAAAAGCTAAGCGGACTACAGACAAACCGCGCTGCAGTCCACTGTCCATACTCGGGTCAGCATGTCCCACACACACACACATGCACACACTCATCAACACACTCAGAAAGATACATGCATACACACACTCACACACACTCAGAAAGACACACGGCGACATCCTACACTCGCACGGAAACACACACTGCCAGGTAGCTCCTCAGGCTGCGGGGTTCTGCTCTCTGCCTGGAAGCCCCTCGGGGACAGAGCAGCCCCGCCACAGGCAGGCAGGCCGTATCTGGAAATCCCAGCCGAGAGGGCTTTCAAAGAGAGGCACTCTCACGCTGTTTGTGAAGGCGTGCAGCATCTTGGTGATTCTTGGTGAGCGCCGTGGACATCCCTGAAGCCCCGACAGATCGTTCTTCTGCCTGGCTCGGCTTGCCGGATTCCTAAAATCGCAGGACTCAGCGATGATAGTGCGGAGAAAGAGTCCGTTGCCCGATGCTGAGGCACTGCCACAGAGGACCGCTGCTTTGGTAAGCCACTGTGATCGTTCCCCAGGCAACGGTGGCTGTTACTGTGACGGGAGTCCAGGCTCAGCGCTGGCGCGTGGGACAGGCCGCTTGCGCATGCGCTTTCGTCTGCCCAGCTGGGGAGCCGCAATGTTGGCGCTGTCCAGCTGCTGCCGCACAGGTACAAGGTGGAGCCGGTGGCAGGGGCGGCGCCAGGAAGAAGGCTGCGTGCCACAAACAGCATAGGAGCCTGACAGACCTGACCTCAGTACTTTCTTGAGCCCACTCTTCGGTTCCGGTCGGGTAAAGGAGGAGAGCGCTTCAGGCCTGGAAGCGGGCGCTCCAGGTGTTACCAGAACGTTACCCGGCCCCATAAGCTGACTGCCACTTTTCTACCTGGGCCACCCACCAAGGGGCCCTTCCTTGATCTCCAAGCCCAGGGACTCCTGCTTCTCAGCACTACTGTCTGGACATGGAGGGAACAACCACAAAGAGGCAAGCCCACTGTGCAGCAAGGTGGCGACACCTGGAACTGGCTTCCCATGGGGGCCGATCAGGTGTAGAGGGTGTCTCCAAAGATTTCTGTGTTGAATCCAAGCCAGAGACAGATGCACAGAGATGCCGCTGAGAACCCCCTAGAAGGCCAAGCACGGTAAGATGACATCTGCAATCTGAAGAGGGCCTGTGCCAGAGTCCAAGTCTCCTTCTGGGATTCCTACCAGAGGAGCCAGGAGAAGCCCCCAAAAGGGCAAGTATCCCCAACACCACACCGGGATCACTATCTGCCACCTGGCATGCACCCAGCCACCCGCAGTCTCTTTAGCTCCGTGAAATTCCTCACACTCAGCAGGTTCAGTGTTGATAAGGCCTGCATGTCCTATGGAGAAAGACCTCAATCAAACTTATGTAAATCACACACACACACACACACACACACACACACACACACACACACACAAATTAGCCCTGATGAATACTAATAGGTTTAGTCCTTTCTCAAAAAGAGCTCCAACAATCTGGTATTTCAAAGACAGTCAGTAAGAGACATGAGATCCTCATATACGTTTCAATAATTAATGAAAGAATCACATGGTCCTCATGTTTTTAACGACTGTTTCAAATTCATCATCCTCAAGTCCATCCTCAATCTCCGACAAATTTTCTGGAATTTAGTCCTTCTTCATTATAGAAGATTGTTATTGTTTTCTTTATTTTTGTTGTGTTATTTACACTATTGAATTAGACTCATGTTGGGGTGTCATTTTTGCCACACTGCAGTCCCAATTATTCATGTGTATCTCCTGAACATGGAACTACTTAGTACTTTACCCTATACTTTTGGAAACTTAACCTTTAGGATAGCTCCCAAGACATTCTACATAAACTAAGTCCAAAATATTAGCCAATTCCTTTCAACTTTCTGAGATTTTTTGAAGGATTTTCTCTTTCTCTATGATAAGTTTTCCTCGATCTTTCTCACTGGTGGGATGAAAAAACTCATAAAATTTAAGACTTCATGCCACCCTTTGAGAAATTACAACAAGTGACATTTGCAATCATGAAAATAGATGGCATAATAGGAAAATAAATATTTCAAAGCCTAACAAATACTCATACATTTGTTTTATCCAAATATGTTTATTCTTTTTGAAATCAATATATCAGTCTGGAAGTAAAAATTTAATTTTTGAGGTAAATATTTAAAAACCTGACAACACTCACATCTTTGTTTTATCAATATGGTTATTCTTTCAGAAATGTTTAGTTTCTGTGTCCTCAGTTAATTTAACGATGCTTTCCTGCAAGACGATTTTGTAAAGAAATAAGAACGGGTTCCCTTACATATTCCCTGTAGCCACTGGAAGAACCTTTGTGCCACTGTCGTTTGAACATCTGATGCCTCTTTTCAATTAGCATTTTGTTCACCCATTCACTGGCCCACCCCACTCAGAGCTTTGATCACTATCTTCTGGACTATTTGGAGGAGCTTGGTGCTTCATCAGGTGAGATTACTGATCAGCATTAGGACTGATTAAAAGAAAGAAATGCCAGATGAAACAAGGAAAGAAAAACAGAACAAAAAATATCTTCCTGGGCCAACTTTTCAACTTTCCTTATGTCACCAGAGAGAAGCATTTAACGCAACCTTCAACCATTACAGTAGCCTAAGGGAGTTTGGCAAGTTTATTGTTTTGACACAAAACATCATTACCTTAGTACAAAGTGCTTAGATCAAACTGCTTTTTTGGCCTCTAAAGAGAGACTGTTGTCATAATCTCTTCTCCAGAAAAAAGCAATGACCCTGTGTCAGATTACCGGTCTTATTTATATCTACATCCAGCATATAGCCATGTGTGTGGAAGCTTAATAAGTGGTTTAAATCAGTTTCTGAAGTAATGTTTCCGATAAAGTGTATTTTAAGGTACAAAATATTTTCTATCGGAAACATTAATTCCAAAACATATTTAAACACTTAAATACAAGGTCTTATATGGCAATTATTTACACATTTTTCCTGTGATGAGAATATAATAGACAGAGACAGTTCATTTCTAAAGACAAGGTTCTAGAATCCAACTTACCTGACATGATTTTTCTTGTCTCCAAGTCCCTTTCAAAGATGCATATGCAATTCTTCAATCTTCAGCCTTGGGCTTCTTTTGAAACACAGTCTACCTTTGTCTTCCCTTTCCAGGAATGCTTTCCGGACACATGACGGATAATAAAATGAAGCATAACAAATTAAAATCAGGATATGATGGAAACGATTTTCAGCAAACACATTTCTCAAACTGAACACTGTGTAAATGGCTTAACGTATTCCAACCTCAAGTTTTTCTTCTTCAGGAGGGAAGCCAAGCTTTTCTACGCTGGTTCTCTGAAGAAAAACTATACATATACGTAATGACAAATTAATGTTAAAAATAAATTTTCTCCTCTCAACTTTCTTGCTTAAGTTAGTTTCTTGAAAACTTCGCTATGTCTAATCAATACAGCATAAGACCACTGTATTTCGTTAACATTTATGCAACAGGAATTAAGTAGTAACAAATTCAATATACTCTGTAGTACTTAACTTGTAAATCACCATATAACTGATGGAATAAATGAAATCTGGAAAATTATTTTAAAGCATTATCTCAACATTTCTTAATTGTTTCTAATTATGGTTTACTCGAAGCGTTTCAGGTTTCATAACTTATCACAAATGATTTCTGCAGCTGAAATGCTCAACCTGGGATTAACTACCCACATCGTTTGACCACATGTACGCATGTGCATTCATCTTTTTGTAAACAAATAATTCCTATGCAACTGAAAACATCAGAAGAAAAAGGTCTCGCCCACCCGAAACACTAGAGAATGTTAAACCAACTAAACTGTCATAGAAAAGATCATTTAAAATTAAATTATTGAAAACTCACAGTTTGTATTTCAGAATACATTTATCATTCCAAAGATTATATAGAAACGTGTCAAAGAACTCTAAGTACATGAGTATTTGCAGCCAATATGTTGGAAACCTCCACCAAGCACTGCACATTCTATCCATAGATTGTGTAATTCCCACGTGCAGACCACTGTTTCTTAGAGAGTGGCACGAAGAAAAAGGCCCTGCTCCCAAAAATTCCTCAGACACCTTAGATCAAGGAACATTCCCAAGAAATATTACATACCAAATATTTCTAAACAGAATTACATTAAACTATAAATATATTAAATTTTTCCTACATGACTGACAGTTCACTTGTTGCTGACATCAAGCCCACTGTTATTTCATACCACGGCTAACTCATACCTTGTAAGCTGTCCTTAGGTAACCAAGAGTCAACTAAATTAGTCATTCAAACAGAGTTAATTGATGAATTATCAATCTGTTTCCCTTTATTTTGGCAACCGGTGTGTTTTAATTTTCTTAGAAAAGTAATTTGGAAGAAAAATGCAGATGATATGCTGAAAAGACTTTGAAATGCAGACTCGACACCTACAATTCTTACTTCCAACGAACAATACTGAGACTTGCTCCCGAAAATGTCAATCAAGACGCCTAATCAGTGGCATCCACTGAGTGCCTACAAGAAATACGGAATTTCAGGCTCACCCCAACTCAGGATTTACAATCTGCCTTTGAAGAAGAATCCTAAATAGAGGAAATACACGTAAGATTAAGGACAGCACTGGAGCCCCTCAAGAGGTCATGAGGATGAGACGGTTGGGTCCCTCCAACCTTAGATGTGCCACAGGACCAGGGGCTACTGGAGGTAATTGATTGTAAGTCTGTTGCGCCCGTCGTGTTTCTCAACGAGTGACCCACCTCGGGATGAGCAGGTGATTAGGACACCTGCAGGTGGCAGCCAGACCCCACTACACCGAGGCTTTTTGAAGCACCAGGAAAACAAAGAATGCGGGGCGCCGCAGCCCCAAACTGAGCCAAACGCTGACCGGCAGCAAAAGCTAAGCGGACTACAGACAAACCGCGCTGCAGTCCACTGTCCACACTCGGGTCAGCATGTCCCACACACACACACATGCACACACTCATCAACACACTCAGAAAGATACATGCATACACACACTCACACACACTCAGAAAGACACACGGCGACATCCTACACTCGCACGGAAACACACACTGCCAGGTAGCTCCTCAGGCTGCGGGGTTCTGCTCTCTGCCTGGAAGCCCCTCGGGGACAGAGCAGCCCCGCCACAGGCAGGCAGGCCGTATCTGGAAATCCCAGCCGAGAGGGCTTTCAAAGAGAGGCACTCTCACGCTGTTTGTGAAGGCGTGCAGCATCTTGGTGATTCTTGGTGAGCGCCGTGGACATCCCTGAAGCCCCGACAGATCGTTCTTCTGCCTGGCTCGGCTTGCCGGATTCCTAAAATCGCAGGACTCAGCGATGATAGTGCGGAGAAAGAGTCCGTTGCCCGATGCTGAGGCACTGCCACAGAGGACCGCTGCTTTGGTAAGCCACTGTGATCGTTCCCCAGGCAACGGTGGCTGTTACTGTGACGGGAGTCCAGGCTCAGCGCTGGCGCGTGGGACAGGCCGCTTGCGCATGCGCTTTCGTCTGCCCAGCTGGGGAGCCGCAATGTTGGCGCTGTCCAGCTGCTGCCGCACAGGTACAAGGTGGAGCCGGTGGCAGGGGCGGCGCCAGGAAGAAGGCTGCGTGCCACAAACAGCATAGGAGCCTGACAGACCTGACCTCAGTACTTTCTTGAGCCCACTCTTCGGTTCCGGTCGGGTAAAGGAGGAGAGCGCTTCAGGCCTGGAAGCGGGCGCTCCAGGTGTTACCAGAACGTTACCCGGCCCCATAAGCTGACTGCCACTTTTCTACCTGGGCCACCCACCAAGGGGCCCTTCCTTGATCTCCAAGCCCAGGGACTCCTGCTTCTCAGCACTACTGTCTGGACATGGAGGGAACAACCACAAAGAGGCAAGCCCACTGTGCAGCAAGGTGGCGACACCTGGAACTGGCTTCCCATGGGGGCCGATCAGGTGTAGAGGGTGTCTCCAAAGATTTCTGTGTTGAATCCAAGCCAGAGACAGATGCACAGAGATGCCGCTGAGAACCCCCTAGAAGGCCAAGCACGGTAAGATGACATCTGCAATCTGAAGAGGGCCTGTGCCAGAGTCCAAGTCTCCTTCTGGGATTCCTACCAGAGGAGCCAGGAGAAGCCCCCAAAAGGGCAAGTATCCCCAACACCACACCGGGATCACTATCTGCCACCTGGCATGCACCCAGCCACCCGCAGTCTCTTTAGCTCCGTGAAATTCCTCACACTCAGCAGGTTCAGTGTTGATAAGGCCTGCATGTCCTATGGAGAAAGACCTCAATCAAACTTATGTAAATCACACACACACACACACACACACACACACACACACACACACACACACAAATTAGCCCTGATGAATACTAATAGGTTTAGTCCTTTCTCAAAAAGAGCTCCAACAATCTGGTATTTCAAAGACAGTCAGTAAGAGACATGAGATCCTCATATACGTTTCAATAATTAATGAAAGAATCACATGGTCCTCATGTTTTTAACGACTGTTTCAAATTCATCATCCTCAAGTCCATCCTCAATCTCCGACAAATTTTCTGGAATTTAGTCCTTCTTCATTATAGAAGATTGTTATTGTTTTCTTTATTTTTGTTGTGTTATTTACACTATTGAATTAGACTCATGTTGGGGTGTCATTTTTGCCACACTGCAGTCCCAATTATTCATGTGTATCTCCTGAACATGGAACTACTTAGTACTTTACCCTATACTTTTGGAAACTTAACCTTTAGGATAGCTCCCAAGACATTCTACATAAACTAAGTCCAAAATATTAGCCAATTCCTTTCAACTTTCTGAGATTTTTTGAAGGATTTTCTCTTTCTCTATGATAAGTTTTCCTCGATCTTTCTCACTGGTGGGATGAAAAAACTCATAAAATTTAAGACTTCATGCCACCCTTTGAGAAATTACAACAAGTGACATTTGCAATCATGAAAATAGATGGCATAATAGGAAAATAAATATTTCAAAGCCTAACAAATACTCATACATTTGTTTTATCCAAATATGTTTATTCTTTTTGAAATCAATATATCAGTCTGGAAGTAAAAATTTAATTTTTGAGGTAAATATTTAAAAACCTGACAACACTCACATCTTTGTTTTATCAATATGGTTATTCTTTCAGAAATGTTTAGTTTCTGTGTCCTCAGTTAATTTAACGATGCTTTCCTGCAAGACGATTTTGTAAAGAAATAAGAACGGGTTCCCTTACATATTCCCTGTAGCCACTGGAAGAACCTTTGTGCCACTGTCGTTTGAACATCTGATGCCTCTTTTCAATTAGCATTTTGTTCACCCATTCACTGGCCCACCCCACTCAGAGCTTTGATCACTATCTTCTGGACTATTTGGAGGAGCTTGGTGCTTCATCAGGTGAGATTACTGATCAGCATTAGGACTGATTAAAAGAAAGAAATGCCAGATGAAACAAGGAAAGAAAAACAGAACAAAAAATATCTTCCTGGGCCAACTTTTCAACTTTCCTTATGTCACCAGAGAGAAGCATTTAACGCAACCTTCAACCATTACAGTAGCCTAAGGGAGTTTGGCAAGTTTATTGTTTTGACACAAAACATCATTACCTTAGTACAAAGTGCTTAGATCAAACTGCTTTTTTGGCCTCTAAAGAGAGACTGTTGTCATAATCTCTTCTCCAGAAAAAAGCAATGACCCTGTGTCAGATTACCGGTCTTATTTATATCTACATCCAGCATATAGCCATGTGTGTGGAAGCTTAATAAGTGGTTTAAATCAGTTTCTGAAGTAATGTTTCCGATAAAGTGTATTTTAAGGTACAAAATATTTTCTATCGGAAACATTAATTCCAAAACATATTTAAACACTTAAATACAAGGTCTTATATGGCAATTATTTACACATTTTTCCTGTGATGAGAATATAATAGACAGAGACAGTTCATTTCTAAAGACAAGGTTCTAGAATCCAACTTACCTGACATGATTTTTCTTGTCTCCAAGTCCCTTTCAAAGATGCATATGCAATTCTTCAATCTTCAGCCTTGGGCTTCTTTTGAAACACAGTCTACCTTTGTCTTCCCTTTCCAGGAATGCTTTCCGGACACATGACGGATAATAAAATGAAGCATAACAAATTAAAATCAGGATATGATGGAAACGATTTTCAGCAAACACATTTCTCAAACTGAACACTGTGTAAATGGCTTAACGTATTCCAACCTCAAGTTTTTCTTCTTCAGGAGGGAAGCCAAGCTTTTCTACGCTGGTTCTCTGAAGAAAAACTATACATATACGTAATGACAAATTAATGTTAAAAATAAATTTTCTCCTCTCAACTTTCTTGCTTAAGTTAGTTTCTTGAAAACTTCGCTATGTCTAATCAATACAGCATAAGACCACTGTATTTCGTTAACATTTATGCAACAGGAATTAAGTAGTAACAAATTCAATATACTCTGTAGTACTTAACTTGTAAATCACCATATAACTGATGGAATAAATGAAATCTGGAAAATTATTTTAAAGCATTATCTCAACATTTCTTAATTGTTTCTAATTATGGTTTACTCGAAGCGTTTCAGGTTTCATAACTTATCACAAATGATTTCTGCAGCTGAAATGCTCAACCTGGGATTAACTACCCACATCGTTTGACCACATGTACGCATGTGCATTCATCTTTTTGTAAACAAATAATTCCTATGCAACTGAAAACATCAGAAGAAAAAGGTCTCGCCCACCCGAAACACTAGAGAATGTTAAACCAACTAAACTGTCATAGAAAAGATCATTTAAAATTAAATTATTGAAAACTCACAGTTTGTATTTCAGAATACATTTATCATTCCAAAGATTATATAGAAACGTGTCAAAGAACTCTAAGTACATGAGTATTTGCAGCCAATATGTTGGAAACCTCCACCAAGCACTGCACATTCTATCCATAGATTGTGTAATTCCCACGTGCAGACCACTGTTTCTTAGAGAGTGGCACGAAGAAAAAGGCCCTGCTCCCAAAAATTCCTCAGACACCTTAGATCAAGGAACATTCCCAAGAAATATTACATACCAAATATTTCTAAACAGAATTACATTAAACTATAAATATATTAAATTTTTCCTACATGACTGACAGTTCACTTGTTGCTGACATCAAGCCCACTGTTATTTCATACCACGGCTAACTCATACCTTGTAAGCTGTCCTTAGGTAACCAAGAGTCAACTAAATTAGTCATTCAAACAGAGTTAATTGATGAATTATCAATCTGTTTCCCTTTATTTTGGCAACCGGTGTGTTTTAATTTTCTTAGAAAAGTAATTTGGAAGAAAAATGCAGATGATATGCTGAAAAGACTTTGAAATGCAGACTCGACACCTACAATTCTTACTTCCAACGAACAATACTGAGACTTGCTCCCGAAAATGTCAATCAAGACGCCTAATCAGTGGCATCCACTGAGTGCCTACAAGAAATACGGAATTTCAGGCTCACCCCAACTCAGGATTTACAATCTGCCTTTGAAGAAGAATCCTAAATAGAGGAAATACACGTAAGATTAAGGACAGCACTGGAGCCCCTCAAGAGGTCATGAGGATGAGACGGTTGGGTCCCTCCAACCTTAGATGTGCCACAGGACCAGGGGCTACTGGAGGTAATTGATTGTAAGTCTGTTGCGCCCGTCGTGTTTCTCAACGAGTGACCCACCTCGGGATGAGCAGGTGATTAGGACACCTGCAGGTGGCAGCCAGACCCCACTACACCGAGGCTTTTTGAAGCACCAGGAAAACAAAGAATGCGGGGCGCCGCAGCCCCAAACTGAGCCAAACGCTGACCGGCAGCAAAAGCTAAGCGGACTACAGACAAACCGCGCTGCAGTCCACTGTCCACACTCGGGTCAGCATGTCCCACACACACACACATGCACACACTCATCAACACACTCAGAAAGATACATGCATACACACACTCACACACACTCAGAAAGACACACGGCGACATCCTACACTCGCACGGAAACACACACTGCCAGGTAGCTCCTCAGGCTGCGGGGTTCTGCTCTCTGCCTGGAAGCCCCTCGGGGACAGAGCAGCCCCGCCACAGGCAGGCAGGCCGTATCTGGAAATCCCAGCCGAGAGGGCTTTCAAAGAGAGGCACTCTCACGCTGTTTGTGAAGGCGTGCAGCATCTTGGTGATTCTTGGTGAGCGCCGTGGACATCCCTGAAGCCCCGACAGATCGTTCTTCTGCCTGGCTCGGCTTGCCGGATTCCTAAAATCGCAGGACTCAGCGATGATAGTGCGGAGAAAGAGTCCGTTGCCCGATGCTGAGGCACTGCCACAGAGGACCGCTGCTTTGGTAAGCCACTGTGATCGTTCCCCAGGCAACGGTGGCTGTTACTGTGACGGGAGTCCAGGCTCAGCGCTGGCGCGTGGGACAGGCCGCTTGCGCATGCGCTTTCGTCTGCCCAGCTGGGGAGCCGCAATGTTGGCGCTGTCCAGCTGCTGCCGCACAGGTACAAGGTGGAGCCGGTGGCAGGGGCGGCGCCAGGAAGAAGGCTGCGTGCCACAAACAGCATAGGAGCCTGACAGACCTGACCTCAGTACTTTCTTGAGCCCACTCTTCGGTTCCGGTCGGGTAAAGGAGGAGAGCGCTTCAGGCCTGGAAGCGGGCGCTCCAGGTGTTACCAGAACGTTACCCGGCCCCATAAGCTGACTGCCACTTTTCTACCTGGGCCACCCACCAAGGGGCCCTTCCTTGATCTCCAAGCCCAGGGACTCCTGCTTCTCAGCACTACTGTCTGGACATGGAGGGAACAACCACAAAGAGGCAAGCCCACTGTGCAGCAAGGTGGCGACACCTGGAACTGGCTTCCCATGGGGGCCGATCAGGTGTAGAGGGTGTCTCCAAAGATTTCTGTGTTGAATCCAAGCCAGAGACAGATGCACAGAGATGCCGCTGAGAACCCCCTAGAAGGCCAAGCACGGTAAGATGACATCTGCAATCTGAAGAGGGCCTGTGCCAGAGTCCAAGTCTCCTTCTGGGATTCCTACCAGAGGAGCCAGGAGAAGCCCCCAAAAGGGCAAGTATCCCCAACACCACACCGGGATCACTATCTGCCACCTGGCATGCACCCAGCCACCCGCAGTCTCTTTAGCTCCGTGAAATTCCTCACACTCAGCAGGTTCAGTGTTGATAAGGCCTGCATGTCCTATGGAGAAAGACCTCAATCAAACTTATGTAAATCACACACACACACACACACACACACACACACACACACACACACACACACAAATTAGCCCTGATGAATACTAATAGGTTTAGTCCTTTCTCAAAAAGAGCTCCAACAATCTGGTATTTCAAAGACAGTCAGTAAGAGACATGAGATCCTCATATACGTTTCAATAATTAATGAAAGAATCACATGGTCCTCATGTTTTTAACGACTGTTTCAAATTCATCATCCTCAAGTCCATCCTCAATCTCCGACAAATTTTCTGGAATTTAGTCCTTCTTCATTATAGAAGATTGTTATTGTTTTCTTTATTTTTGTTGTGTTATTTACACTATTGAATTAGACTCATGTTGGGGTGTCATTTTTGCCACACTGCAGTCCCAATTATTCATGTGTATCTCCTGAACATGGAACTACTTAGTACTTTACCCTATACTTTTGGAAACTTAACCTTTAGGATAGCTCCCAAGACATTCTACATAAACTAAGTCCAAAATATTAGCCAATTCCTTTCAACTTTCTGAGATTTTTTGAAGGATTTTCTCTTTCTCTATGATAAGTTTTCCTCGATCTTTCTCACTGGTGGGATGAAAAAACTCATAAAATTTAAGACTTCATGCCACCCTTTGAGAAATTACAACAAGTGACATTTGCAATCATGAAAATAGATGGCATAATAGGAAAATAAATATTTCAAAGCCTAACAAATACTCATACATTTGTTTTATCCAAATATGTTTATTCTTTTTGAAATCAATATATCAGTCTGGAAGTAAAAATTTAATTTTTGAGGTAAATATTTAAAAACCTGACAACACTCACATCTTTGTTTTATCAATATGGTTATTCTTTCAGAAATGTTTAGTTTCTGTGTCCTCAGTTAATTTAACGATGCTTTCCTGCAAGACGATTTTGTAAAGAAATAAGAACGGGTTCCCTTACATATTCCCTGTAGCCACTGGAAGAACCTTTGTGCCACTGTCGTTTGAACATCTGATGCCTCTTTTCAATTAGCATTTTGTTCACCCATTCACTGGCCCACCCCACTCAGAGCTTTGATCACTATCTTCTGGACTATTTGGAGGAGCTTGGTGCTTCATCAGGTGAGATTACTGATCAGCATTAGGACTGATTAAAAGAAAGAAATGCCAGATGAAACAAGGAAAGAAAAACAGAACAAAAAATATCTTCCTGGGCCAACTTTTCAACTTTCCTTATGTCACCAGAGAGAAGCATTTAACGCAACCTTCAACCATTACAGTAGCCTAAGGGAGTTTGGCAAGTTTATTGTTTTGACACAAAACATCATTACCTTAGTACAAAGTGCTTAGATCAAACTGCTTTTTTGGCCTCTAAAGAGAGACTGTTGTCATAATCTCTTCTCCAGAAAAAAGCAATGACCCTGTGTCAGATTACCGGTCTTATTTATATCTACATCCAGCATATAGCCATGTGTGTGGAAGCTTAATAAGTGGTTTAAATCAGTTTCTGAAGTAATGTTTCCGATAAAGTGTATTTTAAGGTACAAAATATTTTCTATCGGAAACATTAATTCCAAAACATATTTAAACACTTAAATACAAGGTCTTATATGGCAATTATTTACACATTTTTCCTGTGATGAGAATATAATAGACAGAGACAGTTCATTTCTAAAGACAAGGTTCTAGAATCCAACTTACCTGACATGATTTTTCTTGTCTCCAAGTCCCTTTCAAAGATGCATATGCAATTCTTCAATCTTCAGCCTTGGGCTTCTTTTGAAACACAGTCTACCTTTGTCTTCCCTTTCCAGGAATGCTTTCCGGACACATGACGGATAATAAAATGAAGCATAACAAATTAAAATCAGGATATGATGGAAACGATTTTCAGCAAACACATTTCTCAAACTGAACACTGTGTAAATGGCTTAACGTATTCCAACCTCAAGTTTTTCTTCTTCAGGAGGGAAGCCAAGCTTTTCTACGCTGGTTCTCTGAAGAAAAACTATACATATACGTAATGACAAATTAATGTTAAAAATAAATTTTCTCCTCTCAACTTTCTTGCTTAAGTTAGTTTCTTGAAAACTTCGCTATGTCTAATCAATACAGCATAAGACCACTGTATTTCGTTAACATTTATGCAACAGGAATTAAGTAGTAACAAATTCAATATACTCTGTAGTACTTAACTTGTAAATCACCATATAACTGATGGAATAAATGAAATCTGGAAAATTATTTTAAAGCATTATCTCAACATTTCTTAATTGTTTCTAATTATGGTTTACTCGAAGCGTTTCAGGTTTCATAACTTATCACAAATGATTTCTGCAGCTGAAATGCTCAACCTGGGATTAACTACCCACATCGTTTGACCACATGTACGCATGTGCATTCATCTTTTTGTAAACAAATAATTCCTATGCAACTGAAAACATCAGAAGAAAAAGGTCTCGCCCACCCGAAACACTAGAGAATGTTAAACCAACTAAACTGTCATAGAAAAGATCATTTAAAATTAAATTATTGAAAACTCACAGTTTGTATTTCAGAATACATTTATCATTCCAAAGATTATATAGAAACGTGTCAAAGAACTCTAAGTACATGAGTATTTGCAGCCAATATGTTGGAAACCTCCACCAAGCACTGCACATTCTATCCATAGATTGTGTAATTCCCACGTGCAGACCACTGTTTCTTAGAGAGTGGCACGAAGAAAAAGGCCCTGCTCCCAAAAATTCCTCAGACACCTTAGATCAAGGAACATTCCCAAGAAATATTACATACCAAATATTTCTAAACAGAATTACATTAAACTATAAATATATTAAATTTTTCCTACATGACTGACAGTTCACTTGTTGCTGACATCAAGCCCACTGTTATTTCATACCACGGCTAACTCATACCTTGTAAGCTGTCCTTAGGTAACCAAGAGTCAACTAAATTAGTCATTCAAACAGAGTTAATTGATGAATTATCAATCTGTTTCCCTTTATTTTGGCAACCGGTGTGTTTTAATTTTCTTAGAAAAGTAATTTGGAAGAAAAATGCAGATGATATGCTGAAAAGACTTTGAAATGCAGACTCGACACCTACAATTCTTACTTCCAACGAACAATACTGAGACTTGCTCCCGAAAATGTCAATCAAGACGCCTAATCAGTGGCATCCACTGAGTGCCTACAAGAAATACGGAATTTCAGGCTCACCCCAACTCAGGATTTACAATCTGCCTTTGAAGAAGAATCCTAAATAGAGGAAATACACGTAAGATTAAGGACAGCACTGGAGCCCCTCAAGAGGTCATGAGGATGAGACGGTTGGGTCCCTCCAACCTTAGATGTGCCACAGGACCAGGGGCTACTGGAGGTAATTGATTGTAAGTCTGTTGCGCCCGTCGTGTTTCTCAACGAGTGACCCACCTCGGGATGAGCAGGTGATTAGGACACCTGCAGGTGGCAGCCAGACCCCACTACACCGAGGCTTTTTGAAGCACCAGGAAAACAAAGAATGCGGGGCGCCGCAGCCCCAAACTGAGCCAAACGCTGACCGGCAGCAAAAGCTAAGCGGACTACAGACAAACCGCGCTGCAGTCCACTGTCCACACTCGGGTCAGCATGTCCCACACACACACACATGCACACACTCATCAACACACTCAGAAAGATACATGCATACACACACTCACACACACTCAGAAAGACACACGGCGACATCCTACACTCGCACGGAAACACACACTGCCAGGTAGCTCCTCAGGCTGCGGGGTTCTGCTCTCTGCCTGGAAGCCCCTCGGGGACAGAGCAGCCCCGCCACAGGCAGGCAGGCCGTATCTGGAAATCCCAGCCGAGAGGGCTTTCAAAGAGAGGCACTCTCACGCTGTTTGTGAAGGCGTGCAGCATCTTGGTGATTCTTGGTGAGCGCCGTGGACATCCCTGAAGCCCCGACAGATCGTTCTTCTGCCTGGCTCGGCTTGCCGGATTCCTAAAATCGCAGGACTCAGCGATGATAGTGCGGAGAAAGAGTCCGTTGCCCGATGCTGAGGCACTGCCACAGAGGACCGCTGCTTTGGTAAGCCACTGTGATCGTTCCCCAGGCAACGGTGGCTGTTACTGTGACGGGAGTCCAGGCTCAGCGCTGGCGCGTGGGACAGGCCGCTTGCGCATGCGCTTTCGTCTGCCCAGCTGGGGAGCCGCAATGTTGGCGCTGTCCAGCTGCTGCCGCACAGGTACAAGGTGGAGCCGGTGGCAGGGGCGGCGCCAGGAAGAAGGCTGCGTGCCACAAACAGCATAGGAGCCTGACAGACCTGACCTCAGTACTTTCTTGAGCCCACTCTTCGGTTCCGGTCGGGTAAAGGAGGAGAGCGCTTCAGGCCTGGAAGCGGGCGCTCCAGGTGTTACCAGAACGTTACCCGGCCCCATAAGCTGACTGCCACTTTTCTACCTGGGCCACCCACCAAGGGGCCCTTCCTTGATCTCCAAGCCCAGGGACTCCTGCTTCTCAGCACTACTGTCTGGACATGGAGGGAACAACCACAAAGAGGCAAGCCCACTGTGCAGCAAGGTGGCGACACCTGGAACTGGCTTCCCATGGGGGCCGATCAGGTGTAGAGGGTGTCTCCAAAGATTTCTGTGTTGAATCCAAGCCAGAGACAGATGCACAGAGATGCCGCTGAGAACCCCCTAGAAGGCCAAGCACGGTAAGATGACATCTGCAATCTGAAGAGGGCCTGTGCCAGAGTCCAAGTCTCCTTCTGGGATTCCTACCAGAGGAGCCAGGAGAAGCCCCCAAAAGGGCAAGTATCCCCAACACCACACCGGGATCACTATCTGCCACCTGGCATGCACCCAGCCACCCGCAGTCTCTTTAGCTCCGTGAAATTCCTCACACTCAGCAGGTTCAGTGTTGATAAGGCCTGCATGTCCTATGGAGAAAGACCTCAATCAAACTTATGTAAATCACACACACACACACACACACACACACACACACACACACACAAAAATTAGCCCTGATGAATACTAATAGGTTTAGTCCTTTCTCAAAAAGAGCTCCAACAATCTGGTATTTCAAAGACAGTCAGTAAGAGACATGAGATCCTCATATACGTTTCAATAATTAATGAAAGAATCACATGGTCCTCATGTTTTTAACGACTGTTTCAAATTCATCATCCTCAAGTCCATCCTCAATCTCCGACAAATTTTCTGGAATTTAGTCCTTCTTCATTATAGAAGATTGTTATTGTTTTCTTTATTTTTGTTGTGTTATTTACACTATTGAATTAGACTCATGTTGGGGTGTCATTTTTGCCACACTGCAGTCCCAATTATTCATGTGTATCTCCTGAACATGGAACTACTTAGTACTTTACCCTATACTTTTGGAAACTTAACCTTTAGGATAGCTCCCAAGACATTCTACATAAACTAAGTCCAAAATATTAGCCAATTCCTTTCAACTTTCTGAGATTTTTTGAAGGATTTTCTCTTTCTCTATGATAAGTTTTCCTCGATCTTTCTCACTGGTGGGATGAAAAAACTCATAAAATTTAAGACTTCATGCCACCCTTTGAGAAATTACAACAAGTGACATTTGCAATCATGAAAATAGATGGCATAATAGGAAAATAAATATTTCAAAGCCTAACAAATACTCATACATTTGTTTTATCCAAATATGTTTATTCTTTTTGAAATCAATATATCAGTCTGGAAGTAAAAATTTAATTTTTGAGGTAAATATTTAAAAACCTGACAACACTCACATCTTTGTTTTATCAATATGGTTATTCTTTCAGAAATGTTTAGTTTCTGTGTCCTCAGTTAATTTAACGATGCTTTCCTGCAAGACGATTTTGTAAAGAAATAAGAACGGGTTCCCTTACATATTCCCTGTAGCCACTGGAAGAACCTTTGTGCCACTGTCGTTTGAACATCTGATGCCTCTTTTCAATTAGCATTTTGTTCACCCATTCACTGGCCCACCCCACTCAGAGCTTTGATCACTATCTTCTGGACTATTTGGAGGAGCTTGGTGCTTCATCAGGTGAGATTACTGATCAGCATTAGGACTGATTAAAAGAAAGAAATGCCAGATGAAACAAGGAAAGAAAAACAGAACAAAAAATATCTTCCTGGGCCAACTTTTCAACTTTCCTTATGTCACCAGAGAGAAGCATTTAACGCAACCTTCAACCATTACAGTAGCCTAAGGGAGTTTGGCAAGTTTATTGTTTTGACACAAAACATCATTACCTTAGTACAAAGTGCTTAGATCAAACTGCTTTTTTGGCCTCTAAAGAGAGACTGTTGTCATAATCTCTTCTCCAGAAAAAAGCAATGACCCTGTGTCAGATTACCGGTCTTATTTATATCTACATCCAGCATATAGCCATGTGTGTGGAAGCTTAATAAGTGGTTTAAATCAGTTTCTGAAGTAATGTTTCCGATAAAGTGTATTTTAAGGTACAAAATATTTTCTATCGGAAACATTAATTCCAAAACATATTTAAACACTTAAATACAAGGTCTTATATGGCAATTATTTACACATTTTTCCTGTGATGAGAATATAATAGACAGAGACAGTTCATTTCTAAAGACAAGGTTCTAGAATCCAACTTACCTGACATGATTTTTCTTGTCTCCAAGTCCCTTTCAAAGATGCATATGCAATTCTTCAATCTTCAGCCTTGGGCTTCTTTTGAAACACAGTCTACCTTTGTCTTCCCTTTCCAGGAATGCTTTCCGGACACATGACGGATAATAAAATGAAGCATAACAAATTAAAATCAGGATATGATGGAAACGATTTTCAGCAAACACATTTCTCAAACTGAACACTGTGTAAATGGCTTAACGTATTCCAACCTCAAGTTTTTCTTCTTCAGGAGGGAAGCCAAGCTTTTCTACGCTGGTTCTCTGAAGAAAAACTATACATATACGTAATGACAAATTAATGTTAAAAATAAATTTTCTCCTCTCAACTTTCTTGCTTAAGTTAGTTTCTTGAAAACTTCGCTATGTCTAATCAATACAGCATAAGACCACTGTATTTCGTTAACATTTATGCAACAGGAATTAAGTAGTAACAAATTCAATATACTCTGTAGTACTTAACTTGTAAATCACCATATAACTGATGGAATAAATGAAATCTGGAAAATTATTTTAAAGCATTATCTCAACATTTCTTAATTGTTTCTAATTATGGTTTACTCGAAGCGTTTCAGGTTTCATAACTTATCACAAATGATTTCTGCAGCTGAAATGCTCAACCTGGGATTAACTACCCACATCGTTTGACCACATGTACGCATGTGCATTCATCTTTTTGTAAACAAATAATTCCTATGCAACTGAAAACATCAGAAGAAAAAGGTCTCGCCCACCCGAAACACTAGAGAATGTTAAACCAACTAAACTGTCATAGAAAAGATCATTTAAAATTAAATTATTGAAAACTCACAGTTTGTATTTCAGAATACATTTATCATTCCAAAGATTATATAGAAACGTGTCAAAGAACTCTAAGTACATGAGTATTTGCAGCCAATATGTTGGAAACCTCCACCAAGCACTGCACATTCTATCCATAGATTGTGTAATTCCCACGTGCAGACCACTGTTTCTTAGAGAGTGGCACGAAGAAAAAGGCCCTGTTCCCAAAAATTCCTCAGACACCTTAGATCAAGGAACATTCCCAAGAAATATTACATACCAAATATTTCTAAACAGAATTACATTAAACTATAAATATATTAAATTTTTCCTACATGACTGACAGTTCACTTGTTGCTGACATCAAGCCCACTGTTATTTCATACCACGGCTAACTCATACCTTGTAAGCTGTCCTTAGGTAACCAAGAGTCAACTAAATTAGTCATTCAAACAGAGTTAATTGATGAATTATCAATCTGTTTCCCTTTATTTTGGCAACCGGTGTGTTTTAATTTTCTTAGAAAAGTAATTTGGAAGAAAAATGCAGATGATATGCTGAAAAGACTTTGAAATGCAGACTCGACACCTACAATTCTTACTTCCAACGAACAATACTGAGACTTGCTCCCGAAAATGTCAATCAAGACGCCTAATCAGTGGCATCCACTGAGTGCCTACAAGAAATACGGAATTTCAGGCTCACCCCAACTCAGGATTTACAATCTGCCTTTGAAGAAGAATCCTAAATAGAGGAAATACACGTAAGATTAAGGACAGCACTGGAGCCCCTCAAGAGGTCATGAGGATGAGACGGTTGGGTCCCTCCAACCTTAGATGTGCCACAGGACCAGGGGCTACTGGAGGTAATTGATTGTAAGTCTGTTGCGCCCGTCGTGTTTCTCAACGAGTGACCCACCTCGGGATGAGCAGGTGATTAGGACACCTGCAGGTGGCAGCCAGACCCCACTACACCGAGGCTTTTTGAAGCACCAGGAAAACAAAGAATGCGGGGCGCCGCAGCCCCAAACTGAGCCAAACGCTGACCGGCAGCAAAAGCTAAGCGGACTACAGACAAACCGCGCTGCAGTCCACTGTCCATACTCGGGTCAGCATGTCCCACACACACACACATGCACACACTCATCAACACACTCAGAAAGATACATGCATACACACACTCACACACACTCAGAAAGACACACGGCGACATCCTACACTCGCACGGAAACACACACTGCCAGGTAGCTCCTCAGGCTGCGGGGTTCTGCTCTCTGCCTGGAAGCCCCTCGGGGACAGAGCAGCCCCGCCACAGGCAGGCAGGCCGTATCTGGAAATCCCAGCCGAGAGGGCTTTCAAAGAGAGGCACTCTCACGCTGTTTGTGAAGGCGTGCAGCATCTTGGTGATTCTTGGTGAGCGCCGTGGACATCCCTGAAGCCCCGACAGATCGTTCTTCTGCCTGGCTCGGCTTGCCGGATTCCTAAAATCGCAGGACTCAGCGATGATAGTGCGGAGAAAGAGTCCGTTGCCCGATGCTGAGGCACTGCCACAGAGGACCGCTGCTTTGGTAAGCCACTGTGATCGTTCCCCAGGCAACGGTGGCTGTTACTGTGACGGGAGTCCAGGCTCAGCGCTGGCGCGTGGGACAGGCCGCTTGCGCATGCGCTTTCGTCTGCCCAGCTGGGGAGCCGCAATGTTGGCGCTGTCCAGCTGCTGCCGCACAGGTACAAGGTGGAGCCGGTGGCAGGGGCGGCGCCAGGAAGAAGGCTGCGTGCCACAAACAGCATAGGAGCCTGACAGACCTGACCTCAGTACTTTCTTGAGCCCACTCTTCGGTTCCGGTCGGGTAAAGGAGGAGAGCGCTTCAGGCCTGGAAGCGGGCGCTCCAGGTGTTACCAGAACGTTACCCGGCCCCATAAGCTGACTGCCACTTTTCTACCTGGGCCACCCACCAAGGGGCCCTTCCTTGATCTCCAAGCCCAGGGACTCCTGCTTCTCAGCACTACTGTCTGGACATGGAGGGAACAACCACAAAGAGGCAAGCCCACTGTGCAGCAAGGTGGCGACACCTGGAACTGGCTTCCCATGGGGGCCGATCAGGTGTAGAGGGTGTCTCCAAAGATTTCTGTGTTGAATCCAAGCCAGAGACAGATGCACAGAGATGCCGCTGAGAACCCCCTAGAAGGCCAAGCACGGTAAGATGACATCTGCAATCTGAAGAGGGCCTGTGCCAGAGTCCAAGTCTCCTTCTGGGATTCCTACCAGAGGAGCCAGGAGAAGCCCCCAAAAGGGCAAGTATCCCCAACACCACACCGGGATCACTATCTGCCACCTGGCATGCACCCAGCCACCCGCAGTCTCTTTAGCTCCGTGAAATTCCTCACACTCAGCAGGTTCAGTGTTGATAAGGCCTGCATGTCCTATGGAGAAAGACCTCAATCAAACTTATGTAAATCACACACACACACACACACACACACACACACACACACACACAAAAATTAGCCCTGATGAATACTAATAGGTTTAGTCCTTTCTCAAAAAGAGCTCCAACAATCTGGTATTTCAAAGACAGTCAGTAAGAGACATGAGATCCTCATATACGTTTCAATAATTAATGAAAGAATCACATGGTCCTCATGTTTTTAACGACTGTTTCAAATTCATCATCCTCAAGTCCATCCTCAATCTCCGACAAATTTTCTGGAATTTAGTCCTTCTTCATTATAGAAGATTGTTATTGTTTTCTTTATTTTTGTTGTGTTATTTACACTATTGAATTAGACTCATGTTGGGGTGTCATTTTTGCCACACTGCAGTCCCAATTATTCATGTGTATCTCCTGAACATGGAACTACTTAGTACTTTACCCTATACTTTTGGAAACTTAACCTTTAGGATAGCTCCCAAGACATTCTACATAAACTAAGTCCAAAATATTAGCCAATTCCTTTCAACTTTCTGAGATTTTTTGAAGGATTTTCTCTTTCTCTATGATAAGTTTTCCTCGATCTTTCTCACTGGTGGGATGAAAAAACTCATAAAATTTAAGACTTCATGCCACCCTTTGAGAAATTACAACAAGTGACATTTGCAATCATGAAAATAGATGGCATAATAGGAAAATAAATATTTCAAAGCCTAACAAATACTCATACATTTGTTTTATCCAAATATGTTTATTCTTTTTGAAATCAATATATCAGTCTGGAAGTAAAAATTTAATTTTTGAGGTAAATATTTAAAAACCTGACAACACTCACATCTTTGTTTTATCAATATGGTTATTCTTTCAGAAATGTTTAGTTTCTGTGTCCTCAGTTAATTTAACGATGCTTTCCTGCAAGACGATTTTGTAAAGAAATAAGAATGGGTTCCCTTACATATTCCCTGTAGCCACTGGAAGAACCTTTGTGCCACTGTCGTTTGAACATCTGATGCCTCTTTTCAATTAGCATTTTGTTCACCCATTCACTGGCCCACCCCACTCAGAGCTTTGATCACTATCTTCTGGACTATTTGGAGGAGCTTGGTGCTTCATCAGGTGAGATTACTGATCAGCATTAGGACTGATTAAAAGAAAGAAATGCCAGATGAAACAAGGAAAGAAAAACAGAACAAAAAATATCTTCCTGGGCCAACTTTTCAACTTTCCTTATGTCACCAGAGAGAAGCATTTAACGCAACCTTCAACCATTACAGTAGCCTAAGGGAGTTTGGCAAGTTTATTGTTTTGACACAAAACATCATTACCTTAGTACAAAGTGCTTAGATCAAACTGCTTTTTTGGCCTCTAAAGAGAGACTGTTGTCATAATCTCTTCTCCAGAAAAAAGCAATGACCCTGTGTCAGATTACCGGTCTTATTTATATCTACATCCAGCATATAGCCATGTGTGTGGAAGCTTAATAAGTGGTTTAAATCAGTTTCTGAAGTAATGTTTCCGATAAAGTGTATTTTAAGGTACAAAATATTTTCTATCGGAAACATTAATTCCAAAACATATTTAAACACTTAAATACAAGGTCTTATATGGCAATTATTTACACATTTTTCCTGTGATGAGAATATAATAGACAGAGACAGTTCATTTCTAAAGACAAGGTTCTAGAATCCAACTTACCTGACATGATTTTTCTTGTCTCCAAGTCCCTTTCAAAGATGCATATGCAATTCTTCAATCTTCAGCCTTGGGCTTCTTTTGAAACACAGTCTACCTTTGTCTTCCCTTTCCAGGAATGCTTTCCGGACACATGACGGATAATAAAATGAAGCATAACAAATTAAAATCAGGATATGATGGAAACGATTTTCAGCAAACACATTTCTCAAACTGAACACTGTGTAAATGGCTTAACGTATTCCAACCTCAAGTTTTTCTTCTTCAGGAGGGAAGCCAAGCTTTTCTACGCTGGTTCTCTGAAGAAAAACTATACATATACGTAATGACAAATTAATGTTAAAAATAAATTTTCTCCTCTCAACTTTCTTGCTTAAGTTAGTTTCTTGAAAACTTCGCTATGTCTAATCAATACAGCATAAGACCACTGTATTTCGTTAACATTTATGCAACAGGAATTAAGTAGTAACAAATTCAATATACTCTGTAGTACTTAACTTGTAAATCACCATATAACTGATGGAATAAATGAAATCTGGAAAATTATTTTAAAGCATTATCTCAACATTTCTTAATTGTTTCTAATTATGGTTTACTCGAAGCGTTTCAGGTTTCATAACTTATCACAAATGATTTCTGCAGCTGAAATGCTCAACCTGGGATTAACTACCCACATCGTTTGACCACATGTACGCATGTGCATTCATCTTTTTGTAAACAAATAATTCCTATGCAACTGAAAACATCAGAAGAAAAAGGTCTCGCCCACCCGAAACACTAGAGAATGTTAAACCAACTAAACTGTCATAGAAAAGATCATTTAAAATTAAATTATTGAAAACTCACAGTTTGTATTTCAGAATACATTTATCATTCCAAAGATTATATAGAAACGTGTCAAAGAACTCTAAGTACATGAGTATTTGCAGCCAATATGTTGGAAACCTCCACCAAGCACTGCACATTCTATCCATAGATTGTGTAATTCCCACGTGCAGACCACTGTTTCTTAGAGAGTGGCACGAAGAAAAAGGCCCTGCTCCCAAAAATTCCTCAGACACCTTAGATCAAGGAACATTCCCAAGAAATATTACATACCAAATATTTCTAAACAGAATTACATTAAACTATAAATATATTAAATTTTTCCTACATGACTGACAGTTCACTTGTTGCTGACATCAAGCCCACTGTTATTTCATACCACGGCTAACTCATACCTTGTAAGCTGTCCTTAGGTAACCAAGAGTCAACTAAATTAGTCATTCAAACAGAGTTAATTGATGAATTATCAATCTGTTTCCCTTTATTTTGGCAACCGGTGTGTTTTAATTTTCTTAGAAAAGTAATTTGGAAGAAAAATGCAGATGATATGCTGAAAAGACTTTGAAATGCAGACTCGACACCTACAATTCTTACTTCCAACGAACAATACTGAGACTTGCTCCCGAAAATGTCAATCAAGACGCCTAATCAGTGGCATCCACTGAGTGCCTACAAGAAATACGGAATTTCAGGCTCACCCCAACTCAGGATTTACAATCTGCCTTTGAAGAAGAATCCTAAATAGAGGAAATACACGTAAGATTAAGGACAGCACTGGAGCCCCTCAAGAGGTCATGAGGATGAGACGGTTGGGTCCCTCCAACCTTAGATGTGCCACAGGACCAGGGGCTACTGGAGGTAATTGATTGTAAGTCTGTTGCGCCCGTCGTGTTTCTCAACGAGTGACCCACCTCGGGATGAGCAGGTGATTAGGACACCTGCAGGTGGCAGCCAGACCCCACTACACCGAGGCTTTTTGAAGCACCAGGAAAACAAAGAATGCGGGGCGCCGCAGCCCCAAACTGAGCCAAACGCTGACCGGCAGCAAAAGCTAAGCGGACTACAGACAAACCGCGCTGCAGTCCACTGTCCACACTCGGGTCAGCATGTCCCACACACACACACATGCACACACTCATCAACACACTCAGAAAGATACATGCATACACACACTCACACACACTCAGAAAGACACACGGCGACATCCTACACTCGCACGGAAACACACACTGCCAGGTAGCTCCTCAGGCTGCGGGGTTCTGCTCTCTGCCTGGAAGCCCCTCGGGGACAGAGCAGCCCCGCCACAGGCAGGCAGGCCGTATCTGGAAATCCCAGCCGAGAGGGCTTTCAAAGAGAGGCACTCTCACGCTGTTTGTGAAGGCGTGCAGCATCTTGGTGATTCTTGGTGAGCGCCGTGGACATCCCTGAAGCCCCGACAGATCGTTCTTCTGCCTGGCTCGGCTTGCCGGATTCCTAAAATCGCAGGACTCAGCGATGATAGTGCGGAGAAAGAGTCCGTTGCCCGATGCTGAGGCACTGCCACAGAGGACCGCTGCTTTGGTAAGCCACTGTGATCGTTCCCCAGGCAACGGTGGCTGTTACTGTGACGGGAGTCCAGGCTCAGCGCTGGCGCGTGGGACAGGCCGCTTGCGCATGCGCTTTCGTCTGCCCAGCTGGGGAGCCGCAATGTTGGCGCTGTCCAGCTGCTGCCGCACAGGTACAAGGTGGAGCCGGTGGCAGGGGCGGCGCCAGGAAGAAGGCTGCGTGCCACAAACAGCATAGGAGCCTGACAGACCTGACCTCAGTACTTTCTTGAGCCCACTCTTCGGTTCCGGTCGGGTAAAGGAGGAGAGCGCTTCAGGCCTGGAAGCGGGCGCTCCAGGTGTTACCAGAACGTTACCCGGCCCCATAAGCTGACTGCCACTTTTCTACCTGGGCCACCCACCAAGGGGCCCTTCCTTGATCTCCAAGCCCAGGGACTCCTGCTTCTCAGCACTACTGTCTGGACATGGAGGGAACAACCACAAAGAGGCAAGCCCACTGTGCAGCAAGGTGGCGACACCTGGAACTGGCTTCCCATGGGGGCCGATCAGGTGTAGAGGGTGTCTCCAAAGATTTCTGTGTTGAATCCAAGCCAGAGACAGATGCACAGAGATGCCGCTGAGAACCCCCTAGAAGGCCAAGCACGGTAAGATGACATCTGCAATCTGAAGAGGGCCTGTGCCAGAGTCCAAGTCTCCTTCTGGGATTCCTACCAGAGGAGCCAGGAGAAGCCCCCAAAAGGGCAAGTATCCCCAACACCACACCGGGATCACTATCTGCCACCTGGCATGCACCCAGCCACCCGCAGTCTCTTTAGCTCCGTGAAATTCCTCACACTCAGCAGGTTCAGTGTTGATAAGGCCTGCATGTCCTATGGAGAAAGACCTCAATCAAACTTATGTAAATCACACACACACACACACACACACACACACACACACACACACACACACAAAAATTAGCCCTGATGAATACTAATAGGTTTAGTCCTTTCTCAAAAAGAGCTCCAACAATCTGGTATTTCAAAGACAGTCAGTAAGAGACATGAGATCCTCATATACGTTTCAATAATTAATGAAAGAATCACATGGTCCTCATGTTTTTAACGACTGTTTCAAATTCATCATCCTCAAGTCCATCCTCAATCTCCGACAAATTTTCTGGAATTTAGTCCTTCTTCATTATAGAAGATTGTTATTGTTTTCTTTATTTTTGTTGTGTTATTTACACTATTGAATTAGACTCATGTTGGGGTGTCATTTTTGCCACACTGCAGTCCCAATTATTCATGTGTATCTCCTGAACATGGAACTACTTAGTACTTTACCCTATACTTTTGGAAACTTAACCTTTAGGATAGCTCCCAAGACATTCTACATAAACTAAGTCCAAAATATTAGCCAATTCCTTTCAACTTTCTGAGATTTTTTGAAGGATTTTCTCTTTCTCTATGATAAGTTTTCCTCGATCTTTCTCACTGGTGGGATGAAAAAACTCATAAAATTTAAGACTTCATGCCACCCTTTGAGAAATTACAACAAGTGACATTTGCAATCATGAAAATAGATGGCATAATAGGAAAATAAATATTTCAAAGCCTAACAAATACTCATACATTTGTTTTATCCAAATATGTTTATTCTTTTTGAAATCAATATATCAGTCTGGAAGTAAAAATTTAATTTTTGAGGTAAATATTTAAAAACCTGACAACACTCACATCTTTGTTTTATCAATATGGTTATTCTTTCAGAAATGTTTAGTTTCTGTGTCCTCAGTTAATTTAACGATGCTTTCCTGCAAGACGATTTTGTAAAGAAATAAGAACGGGTTCCCTTACATATTCCCTGTAGCCACTGGAAGAACCTTTGTGCCACTGTCGTTTGAACATCTGATGCCTCTTTTCAATTAGCATTTTGTTCACCCATTCACTGGCCCACCCCACTCAGAGCTTTGATCACTATCTTCTGGACTATTTGGAGGAGCTTGGTGCTTCATCAGGTGAGATTACTGATCAGCATTAGGACTGATTAAAAGAAAGAAATGCCAGATGAAACAAGGAAAGAAAAACAGAACAAAAAATATCTTCCTGGGCCAACTTTTCAACTTTCCTTATGTCACCAGAGAGAAGCATTTAACGCAACCTTCAACCATTACAGTAGCCTAAGGGAGTTTGGCAAGTTTATTGTTTTGACACAAAACATCATTACCTTAGTACAAAGTGCTTAGATCAAACTGCTTTTTTGGCCTCTAAAGAGAGACTGTTGTCATAATCTCTTCTCCAGAAAAAAGCAATGACCCTGTGTCAGATTACCGGTCTTATTTATATCTACATCCAGCATATAGCCATGTGTGTGGAAGCTTAATAAGTGGTTTAAATCAGTTTCTGAAGTAATGTTTCCGATAAAGTGTATTTTAAGGTACAAAATATTTTCTATCGGAAACATTAATTCCAAAACATATTTAAACACTTAAATACAAGGTCTTATATGGCAATTATTTACACATTTTTCCTGTGATGAGAATATAATAGACAGAGACAGTTCATTTCTAAAGACAAGGTTCTAGAATCCAACTTACCTGACATGATTTTTCTTGTCTCCAAGTCCCTTTCAAAGATGCATATGCAATTCTTCAATCTTCAGCCTTGGGCTTCTTTTGAAACACAGTCTACCTTTGTCTTCCCTTTCCAGGAATGCTTTCCGGACACATGACGGATAATAAAATGAAGCATAACAAATTAAAATCAGGATATGATGGAAACGATTTTCAGCAAACACATTTCTCAAACTGAACACTGTGTAAATGGCTTAACGTATTCCAACCTCAAGTTTTTCTTCTTCAGGAGGGAAGCCAAGCTTTTCTACGCTGGTTCTCTGAAGAAAAACTATACATATACGTAATGACAAATTAATGTTAAAAATAAATTTTCTCCTCTCAACTTTCTTGCTTAAGTTAGTTTCTTGAAAACTTCGCTATGTCTAATCAATACAGCATAAGACCACTGTATTTCGTTAACATTTATGCAACAGGAATTAAGTAGTAACAAATTCAATATACTCTGTAGTACTTAACTTGTAAATCACCATATAACTGATGGAATAAATGAAATCTGGAAAATTATTTTAAAGCATTATCTCAACATTTCTTAATTGTTTCTAATTATGGTTTACTCGAAGCGTTTCAGGTTTCATAACTTATCACAAATGATTTCTGCAGCTGAAATGCTCAACCTGGGATTAACTACCCACATCGTTTGACCACATGTACGCATGTGCATTCATCTTTTTGTAAACAAATAATTCCTATGCAACTGAAAACATCAGAAGAAAAAGGTCTCGCCCACCCGAAACACTAGAGAATGTTAAACCAACTAAACTGTCATAGAAAAGATCATTTAAAATTAAATTATTGAAAACTCACAGTTTGTATTTCAGAATACATTTATCATTCCAAAGATTATATAGAAACGTGTCAAAGAACTCTAAGTACATGAGTATTTGCAGCCAATATGTTGGAAACCTCCACCAAGCACTGCACATTCTATCCATAGATTGTGTAATTCCCACGTGCAGACCACTGTTTCTTAGAGAGTGGCACGAAGAAAAAGGCCCTGCTCCCAAAAATTCCTCAGACACCTTAGATCAAGGAACATTCCCAAGAAATATTACATACCAAATATTTCTAAACAGAATTACATTAAACTATAAATATATTAAATTTTTCCTACATGACTGACAGTTCACTTGTTGCTGACATCAAGCCCACTGTTATTTCATACCACGGCTAACTCATACCTTGTAAGCTGTCCTTAGGTAACCAAGAGTCAACTAAATTAGTCATTCAAACAGAGTTAATTGATGAATTATCAATCTGTTTCCCTTTATTTTGGCAACCGGTGTGTTTTAATTTTCTTAGAAAAGTAATTTGGAAGAAAAATGCAGATGATATGCTGAAAAGACTTTGAAATGCAGACTCGACACCTACAATTCTTACTTCCAACGAACAATACTGAGACTTGCTCCCGAAAATGTCAATCAAGACGCCTAATCAGTGGCATCCACTGAGTGCCTACAAGAAATACGGAATTTCAGGCTCACCCCAACTCAGGATTTACAATCTGCCTTTGAAGAAGAATCCTAAATAGAGGAAATACACGTAAGATTAAGGACAGCACTGGAGCCCCTCAAGAGGTCATGAGGATGAGACGGTTGGGTCCCTCCAACCTTAGATGTGCCACAGGACCAGGGGCTACTGGAGGTAATTGATTGTAAGTCTGTTGCGCCCGTCGTGTTTCTCAACGAGTGACCCACCTCGGGATGAGCAGGTGATTAGGACACCTGCAGGTGGCAGCCAGACCCCACTACACCGAGGCTTTTTGAAGCACCAGGAAAACAAAGAATGCGGGGCGCCGCAGCCCCAAACTGAGCCAAACGCTGACCGGCAGCAAAAGCTAAGCGGACTACAGACAAACCGCGCTGCAGTCCACTGTCCACACTCGGGTCAGCATGTCCCACACACACACACATGCACACACTCATCAACACACTCAGAAAGATACATGCATACACACACTCACACACACTCAGAAAGACACACGGCGACATCCTACACTCGCACGGAAACACACACTGCCAGGTAGCTCCTCAGGCTGCGGGGTTCTGCTCTCTGCCTGGAAGCCCCTCGGGGACAGAGCAGCCCCGCCACAGGCAGGCAGGCCGTATCTGGAAATCCCAGCCGAGAGGGCTTTCAAAGAGAGGCACTCTCACGCTGTTTGTGAAGGCGTGCAGCATCTTGGTGATTCTTGGTGAGCGCCGTGGACATCCCTGAAGCCCCGACAGATCGTTCTTCTGCCTGGCTCGGCTTGCCGGATTCCTAAAATCGCAGGACTCAGCGATGATAGTGCGGAGAAAGAGTCCGTTGCCCGATGCTGAGGCACTGCCACAGAGGACCGCTGCTTTGGTAAGCCACTGTGATCGTTCCCCAGGCAACGGTGGCTGTTACTGTGACGGGAGTCCAGGCTCAGCGCTGGCGCGTGGGACAGGCCGCTTGCGCATGCGCTTTCGTCTGCCCAGCTGGGGAGCCGCAATGTTGGCGCTGTCCAGCTGCTGCCGCACAGGTACAAGGTGGAGCCGGTGGCAGGGGCGGCGCCAGGAAGAAGGCTGCGTGCCACAAACAGCATAGGAGCCTGACAGACCTGACCTCAGTACTTTCTTGAGCCCACTCTTCGGTTCCGGTCGGGTAAAGGAGGAGAGCGCTTCAGGCCTGGAAGCGGGCGCTCCAGGTGTTACCAGAACGTTACCCGGCCCCATAAGCTGACTGCCACTTTTCTACCTGGGCCACCCACCAAGGGGCCCTTCCTTGATCTCCAAGCCCAGGGACTCCTGCTTCTCAGCACTACTGTCTGGACATGGAGGGAACAACCACAAAGAGGCAAGCCCACTGTGCAGCAAGGTGGCGACACCTGGAACTGGCTTCCCATGGGGGCCGATCAGGTGTAGAGGGTGTCTCCAAAGATTTCTGTGTTGAATCCAAGCCAGAGACAGATGCACAGAGATGCCGCTGAGAACCCCCTAGAAGGCCAAGCACGGTAAGATGACATCTGCAATCTGAAGAGGGCCTGTGCCAGAGTCCAAGTCTCCTTCTGGGATTCCTACCAGAGGAGCCAGGAGAAGCCCCCAAAAGGGCAAGTATCCCCAACACCACACCGGGATCACTATCTGCCACCTGGCATGCACCCAGCCACCCGCAGTCTCTTTAGCTCCGTGAAATTCCTCACACTCAGCAGGTTCAGTGTTGATAAGGCCTGCATGTCCTATGGAGAAAGACCTCAATCAAACTTATGTAAATCACACACACACACACACACACACACACACACACACACACACACACACAAATTAGCCCTGATGAATACTAATAGGTTTAGTCCTTTCTCAAAAAGAGCTCCAACAATCTGGTATTTCAAAGACAGTCAGTAAGAGACATGAGATCCTCATATACGTTTCAATAATTAATGAAAGAATCACATGGTCCTCATGTTTTTAACGACTGTTTCAAATTCATCATCCTCAAGTCCATCCTCAATCTCCGACAAATTTTCTGGAATTTAGTCCTTCTTCATTATAGAAGATTGTTATTGTTTTCTTTATTTTTGTTGTGTTATTTACACTATTGAATTAGACTCATGTTGGGGTGTCATTTTTGCCACACTGCAGTCCCAATTATTCATGTGTATCTCCTGAACATGGAACTACTTAGTACTTTACCCTATACTTTTGGAAACTTAACCTTTAGGATAGCTCCCAAGACATTCTACATAAACTAAGTCCAAAATATTAGCCAATTCCTTTCAACTTTCTGAGATTTTTTGAAGGATTTTCTCTTTCTCTATGATAAGTTTTCCTCGATCTTTCTCACTGGTGGGATGAAAAAACTCATAAAATTTAAGACTTCATGCCACCCTTTGAGAAATTACAACAAGTGACATTTGCAATCATGAAAATAGATGGCATAATAGGAAAATAAATATTTCAAAGCCTAACAAATACTCATACATTTGTTTTATCCAAATATGTTTATTCTTTTTGAAATCAATATATCAGTCTGGAAGTAAAAATTTAATTTTTGAGGTAAATATTTAAAAACCTGACAACACTCACATCTTTGTTTTATCAATATGGTTATTCTTTCAGAAATGTTTAGTTTCTGTGTCCTCAGTTAATTTAACGATGCTTTCCTGCAAGACGATTTTGTAAAGAAATAAGAACGGGTTCCCTTACATATTCCCTGTAGCCACTGGAAGAACCTTTGTGCCACTGTCGTTTGAACATCTGATGCCTCTTTTCAATTAGCATTTTGTTCACCCATTCACTGGCCCACCCCACTCAGAGCTTTGATCACTATCTTCTGGACTATTTGGAGGAGCTTGGTGCTTCATCAGGTGAGATTACTGATCAGCATTAGGACTGATTAAAAGAAAGAAATGCCAGATGAAACAAGGAAAGAAAAACAGAACAAAAAATATCTTCCTGGGCCAACTTTTCAACTTTCCTTATGTCACCAGAGAGAAGCATTTAACGCAACCTTCAACCATTACAGTAGCCTAAGGGAGTTTGGCAAGTTTATTGTTTTGACACAAAACATCATTACCTTAGTACAAAGTGCTTAGATCAAACTGCTTTTTTGGCCTCTAAAGAGAGACTGTTGTCATAATCTCTTCTCCAGAAAAAAGCAATGACCCTGTGTCAGATTACCGGTCTTATTTATATCTACATCCAGCATATAGCCATGTGTGTGGAAGCTTAATAAGTGGTTTAAATCAGTTTCTGAAGTAATGTTTCCGATAAAGTGTATTTTAAGGTACAAAATATTTTCTATCGGAAACATTAATTCCAAAACATATTTAAACACTTAAATACAAGGTCTTATATGGCAATTATTTACACATTTTTCCTGTGATGAGAATATAATAGACAGAGACAGTTCATTTCTAAAGACAAGGTTCTAGAATCCAACTTACCTGACATGATTTTTCTTGTCTCCAAGTCCCTTTCAAAGATGCATATGCAATTCTTCAATCTTCAGCCTTGGGCTTCTTTTGAAACACAGTCTACCTTTGTCTTCCCTTTCCAGGAATGCTTTCCGGACACATGACGGATAATAAAATGAAGCATAACAAATTAAAATCAGGATATGATGGAAACGATTTTCAGCAAACACATTTCTCAAACTGAACACTGTGTAAATGGCTTAACGTATTCCAACCTCAAGTTTTTCTTCTTCAGGAGGGAAGCCAAGCTTTTCTACGCTGGTTCTCTGAAGAAAAACTATACATATACGTAATGACAAATTAATGTTAAAAATAAATTTTCTCCTCTCAACTTTCTTGCTTAAGTTAGTTTCTTGAAAACTTCGCTATGTCTAATCAATACAGCATAAGACCACTGTATTTCGTTAACATTTATGCAACAGGAATTAAGTAGTAACAAATTCAATATACTCTGTAGTACTTAACTTGTAAATCACCATATAACTGATGGAATAAATGAAATCTGGAAAATTATTTTAAAGCATTATCTCAACATTTCTTAATTGTTTCTAATTATGGTTTACTCGAAGCGTTTCAGGTTTCATAACTTATCACAAATGATTTCTGCAGCTGAAATGCTCAACCTGGGATTAACTACCCACATCGTTTGACCACATGTACGCATGTGCATTCATCTTTTTGTAAACAAATAATTCCTATGCAACTGAAAACATCAGAAGAAAAAGGTCTCGCCCACCCGAAACACTAGAGAATGTTAAACCAACTAAACTGTCATAGAAAAGATCATTTAAAATTAAATTATTGAAAACTCACAGTTTGTATTTCAGAATACATTTATCATTCCAAAGATTATATAGAAACGTGTCAAAGAACTCTAAGTACATGAGTATTTGCAGCCAATATGTTGGAAACCTCCACCAAGCACTGCACATTCTATCCATAGATTGTGTAATTCCCACGTGCAGACCACTGTTTCTTAGAGAGTGGCACGAAGAAAAAGGCCCTGCTCCCAAAAATTCCTCAGACACCTTAGATCAAGGAACATTCCCAAGAAATATTACATACCAAATATTTCTAAACAGAATTACATTAAACTATAAATATATTAAATTTTTCCTACATGACTGACAGTTCACTTGTTGCTGACATCAAGCCCACTGTTATTTCATACCACGGCTAACTCATACCTTGTAAGCTGTCCTTAGGTAACCAAGAGTCAACTAAATTAGTCATTCAAACAGAGTTAATTGATGAATTATCAATCTGTTTCCCTTTATTTTGGCAACCGGTGTGTTTTAATTTTCTTAGAAAAGTAATTTGGAAGAAAAATGCAGATGATATGCTGAAAAGACTTTGAAATGCAGACTCGACACCTACAATTCTTACTTCCAACGAACAATACTGAGACTTGCTCCCGAAAATGTCAATCAAGACGCCTAATCAGTGGCATCCACTGAGTGCCTACAAGAAATACGGAATTTCAGGCTCACCCCAACTCAGGATTTACAATCTGCCTTTGAAGAAGAATCCTAAATAGAGGAAATACACGTAAGATTAAGGACAGCACTGGAGCCCCTCAAGAGGTCATGAGGATGAGACGGTTGGGTCCCTCCAACCTTAGATGTGCCACAGGACCAGGGGCTACTGGAGGTAATTGATTGTAAGTCTGTTGCGCCCGTCGTGTTTCTCAACGAGTGACCCACCTCGGGATGAGCAGGTGATTAGGACACCTGCAGGTGGCAGCCAGACCCCACTACACCGAGGCTTTTTGAAGCACCAGGAAAACAAAGAATGCGGGGCGCCGCAGCCCCAAACTGAGCCAAACGCTGACCGGCAGCAAAAGCTAAGCGGACTACAGACAAACCGCGCTGCAGTCCACTGTCCACACTCGGGTCAGCATGTCCCACACACACACACATGCACACACTCATCAACACACTCAGAAAGATACATGCATACACACACTCACACACACTCAGAAAGACACACGGCGACATCCTACACTCGCACGGAAACACACACTGCCAGGTAGCTCCTCAGGCTGCGGGGTTCTGCTCTCTGCCTGGAAGCCCCTCGGGGACAGAGCAGCCCCGCCACAGGCAGGCAGGCCGTATCTGGAAATCCCAGCCGAGAGGGCTTTCAAAGAGAGGCACTCTCACGCTGTTTGTGAAGGCGTGCAGCATCTTGGTGATTCTTGGTGAGCGCCGTGGACATCCCTGAAGCCCCGACAGATCGTTCTTCTGCCTGGCTCGGCTTGCCGGATTCCTAAAATCGCAGGACTCAGCGATGATAGTGCGGAGAAAGAGTCCGTTGCCCGATGCTGAGGCACTGCCACAGAGGACCGCTGCTTTGGTAAGCCACTGTGATCGTTCCCCAGGCAACGGTGGCTGTTACTGTGACGGGAGTCCAGGCTCAGCGCTGGCGCGTGGGACAGGCCGCTTGCGCATGCGCTTTCGTCTGCCCAGCTGGGGAGCCGCAATGTTGGCGCTGTCCAGCTGCTGCCGCACAGGTACAAGGTGGAGCCGGTGGCAGGGGCGGCGCCAGGAAGAAGGCTGCGTGCCACAAACAGCATAGGAGCCTGACAGACCTGACCTCAGTACTTTCTTGAGCCCACTCTTCGGTTCCGGTCGGGTAAAGGAGGAGAGCGCTTCAGGCCTGGAAGCGGGCGCTCCAGGTGTTACCAGAACGTTACCCGGCCCCATAAGCTGACTGCCACTTTTCTACCTGGGCCACCCACCAAGGGGCCCTTCCTTGATCTCCAAGCCCAGGGACTCCTGCTTCTCAGCACTACTGTCTGGACATGGAGGGAACAACCACAAAGAGGCAAGCCCACTGTGCAGCAAGGTGGCGACACCTGGAACTGGCTTCCCATGGGGGCCGATCAGGTGTAGAGGGTGTCTCCAAAGATTTCTGTGTTGAATCCAAGCCAGAGACAGATGCACAGAGATGCCGCTGAGAACCCCCTAGAAGGCCAAGCACGGTAAGATGACATCTGCAATCTGAAGAGGGCCTGTGCCAGAGTCCAAGTCTCCTTCTGGGATTCCTACCAGAGGAGCCAGGAGAAGCCCCCAAAAGGGCAAGTATCCCCAACACCACACCGGGATCACTATCTGCCACCTGGCATGCACCCAGCCACCCGCAGTCTCTTTAGCTCCGTGAAATTCCTCACACTCAGCAGGTTCAGTGTTGATAAGGCCTGCATGTCCTATGGAGAAAGACCTCAATCAAACTTATGTAAATCACACACACACACACACACACACACACACACACACACACACACACACAAAAATTAGCCCTGATGAATACTAATAGGTTTAGTCCTTTCTCAAAAAGAGCTCCAACAATCTGGTATTTCAAAGACAGTCAGTAAGAGACATGAGATCCTCATATACGTTTCAATAATTAATGAAAGAATCACATGGTCCTCATGTTTTTAACGACTGTTTCAAATTCATCATCCTCAAGTCCATCCTCAATCTCCGACAAATTTTCTGGAATTTAGTCCTTCTTCATTATAGAAGATTGTTATTGTTTTCTTTATTTTTGTTGTGTTATTTACACTATTGAATTAGACTCATGTTGGGGTGTCATTTTTGCCACACTGCAGTCCCAATTATTCATGTGTATCTCCTGAACATGGAACTACTTAGTACTTTACCCTATACTTTTGGAAACTTAACCTTTAGGATAGCTCCCAAGACATTCTACATAAACTAAGTCCAAAATATTAGCCAATTCCTTTCAACTTTCTGAGATTTTTTGAAGGATTTTCTCTTTCTCTATGATAAGTTTTCCTCGATCTTTCTCACTGGTGGGATGAAAAAACTCATAAAATTTAAGACTTCATGCCACCCTTTGAGAAATTACAACAAGTGACATTTGCAATCATGAAAATAGATGGCATAATAGGAAAATAAATATTTCAAAGCCTAACAAATACTCATACATTTGTTTTATCCAAATATGTTTATTCTTTTTGAAATCAATATATCAGTCTGGAAGTAAAAATTTAATTTTTGAGGTAAATATTTAAAAACCTGACAACACTCACATCTTTGTTTTATCAATATGGTTATTCTTTCAGAAATGTTTAGTTTCTGTGTCCTCAGTTAATTTAACGATGCTTTCCTGCAAGACGATTTTGTAAAGAAATAAGAACGGGTTCCCTTACATATTCCCTGTAGCCACTGGAAGAACCTTTGTGCCACTGTCGTTTGAACATCTGATGCCTCTTTTCAATTAGCATTTTGTTCACCCATTCACTGGCCCACCCCACTCAGAGCTTTGATCACTATCTTCTGGACTATTTGGAGGAGCTTGGTGCTTCATCAGGTGAGATTACTGATCAGCATTAGGACTGATTAAAAGAAAGAAATGCCAGATGAAACAAGGAAAGAAAAACAGAACAAAAAATATCTTCCTGGGCCAACTTTTCAACTTTCCTTATGTCACCAGAGAGAAGCATTTAACGCAACCTTCAACCATTACAGTAGCCTAAGGGAGTTTGGCAAGTTTATTGTTTTGACACAAAACATCATTACCTTAGTACAAAGTGCTTAGATCAAACTGCTTTTTTGGCCTCTAAAGAGAGACTGTTGTCATAATCTCTTCTCCAGAAAAAAGCAATGACCCTGTGTCAGATTACCGGTCTTATTTATATCTACATCCAGCATATAGCCATGTGTGTGGAAGCTTAATAAGTGGTTTAAATCAGTTTCTGAAGTAATGTTTCCGATAAAGTGTATTTTAAGGTACAAAATATTTTCTATCGGAAACATTAATTCCAAAACATATTTAAACACTTAAATACAAGGTCTTATATGGCAATTATTTACACATTTTTCCTGTGATGAGAATATAATAGACAGAGACAGTTCATTTCTAAAGACAAGGTTCTAGAATCCAACTTACCTGACATGATTTTTCTTGTCTCCAAGTCCCTTTCAAAGATGCATATGCAATTCTTCAATCTTCAGCCTTGGGCTTCTTTTGAAACACAGTCTACCTTTGTCTTCCCTTTCCAGGAATGCTTTCCGGACACATGACGGATAATAAAATGAAGCATAACAAATTAAAATCAGGATATGATGGAAACGATTTTCAGCAAACACATTTCTCAAACTGAACACTGTGTAAATGGCTTAACGTATTCCAACCTCAAGTTTTTCTTCTTCAGGAGGGAAGCCAAGCTTTTCTACGCTGGTTCTCTGAAGAAAAACTATACATATACGTAATGACAAATTAATGTTAAAAATAAATTTTCTCCTCTCAACTTTCTTGCTTAAGTTAGTTTCTTGAAAACTTCGCTATGTCTAATCAATACAGCATAAGACCACTGTATTTCGTTAACATTTATGCAACAGGAATTAAGTAGTAACAAATTCAATATACTCTGTAGTACTTAACTTGTAAATCACCATATAACTGATGGAATAAATGAAATCTGGAAAATTATTTTAAAGCATTATCTCAACATTTCTTAATTGTTTCTAATTATGGTTTACTCGAAGCGTTTCAGGTTTCATAACTTATCACAAATGATTTCTGCAGCTGAAATGCTCAACCTGGGATTAACTACCCACATCGTTTGACCACATGTACGCATGTGCATTCATCTTTTTGTAAACAAATAATTCCTATGCAACTGAAAACATCAGAAGAAAAAGGTCTCGCCCACCCGAAACACTAGAGAATGTTAAACCAACTAAACTGTCATAGAAAAGATCATTTAAAATTAAATTATTGAAAACTCACAGTTTGTATTTCAGAATACATTTATCATTCCAAAGATTATATAGAAACGTGTCAAAGAACTCTAAGTACATGAGTATTTGCAGCCAATATGTTGGAAACCTCCACCAAGCACTGCACATTCTATCCATAGATTGTGTAATTCCCACGTGCAGACCACTGTTGCTTAGAGAGTGGCACGAAGAAAAAGGCCCTGCTCCCAAAAATTCCTCAGACACCTTAGATCAAGGAACATTCCCAAGAAATATTACATACCAAATATTTCTAAACAGAATTACATTAAACTATAAATATATTAAATTTTTCCTACATGACTGACAGTTCACTTGTTGCTGACATCAAGCCCACTGTTATTTCATACCACGGCTAACTCATACCTTGTAAGCTGTCCTTAGGTAACCAAGAGTCAACTAAATTAGTCATTCAAACAGAGTTAATTGATGAATTATCAATCTGTTTCCCTTTATTTTGGCAACCGGTGTGTTTTAATTTTCTTAGAAAAGTAATTTGGAAGAAAAATGCAGATGATATGCTGAAAAGACTTTGAAATGCAGACTCGACACCTACAATTCTTACTTCCAACGAACAATACTGAGACTTGCTCCCGAAAATGTCAATCAAGACGCCTAATCAGTGGCATCCACTGAGTGCCTACAAGAAATACGGAATTTCAGGCTCACCCCAACTCAGGATTTACAATCTGCCTTTGAAGAAGAATCCTAAATAGAGGAAATACACGTAAGATTAAGGACAGCACTGGAGCCCCTCAAGAGGTCATGAGGATGAGACGGTTGGGTCCCTCCAACCTTAGATGTGCCACAGGACCAGGGGCTACTGGAGGTAATTGATTGTAAGTCTGTTGCGCCCGTCGTGTTTCTCAACGAGTGACCCACCTCGGGATGAGCAGGTGATTAGGACACCTGCAGGTGGCAGCCAGACCCCACTACACCGAGGCTTTTTGAAGCACCAGGAAAACAAAGAATGCGGGGCGCCGCAGCCCCAAACTGAGCCAAACGCTGACCGGCAGCAAAAGCTAAGCGGACTACAGACAAACCGCGCTGCAGTCCACTGTCCACACTCGGGTCAGCATGTCCCACACACACACACATGCACACACTCATCAACACACTCAGAAAGATACATGCATACACACACTCACACACACTCAGAAAGACACACGGCGACATCCTACACTCGCACGGAAACACACACTGCCAGGTAGCTCCTCAGGCTGCGGGGTTCTGCTCTCTGCCTGGAAGCCCCTCGGGGACAGAGCAGCCCCGCCACAGGCAGGCAGGCCGTATCTGGAAATCCCAGCCGAGAGGGCTTTCAAAGAGAGGCACTCTCACGCTGTTTGTGAAGGCGTGCAGCATCTTGGTGATTCTTGGTGAGCGCCGTGGACATCCCTGAAGCCCCGACAGATCGTTCTTCTGCCTGGCTCGGCTTGCCGGATTCCTAAAATCGCAGGACTCAGCGATGATAGTGCGGAGAAAGAGTCCGTTGCCCGATGCTGAGGCACTGCCACAGAGGACCGCTGCTTTGGTAAGCCACTGTGATCGTTCCCCAGGCAACGGTGGCTGTTACTGTGACGGGAGTCCAGGCTCAGCGCTGGCGCGTGGGACAGGCCGCTTGCGCATGCGCTTTCGTCTGCCCAGCTGGGGAGCCGCAATGTTGGCGCTGTCCAGCTGCTGCCGCACAGGTACAAGGTGGAGCCGGTGGCAGGGGCGGCGCCAGGAAGAAGGCTGCGTGCCACAAACAGCATAGGAGCCTGACAGACCTGACCTCAGTACTTTCTTGAGCCCACTCTTCGGTTCCGGTCGGGTAAAGGAGGAGAGCGCTTCAGGCCTGGAAGCGGGCGCTCCAGGTGTTACCAGAACGTTACCCGGCCCCATAAGCTGACTGCCACTTTTCTACCTGGGCCACCCACCAAGGGGCCCTTCCTTGATCTCCAAGCCCAGGGACTCCTGCTTCTCAGCACTACTGTCTGGACATGGAGGGAACAACCACAAAGAGGCAAGCCCACTGTGCAGCAAGGTGGCGACACCTGGAACTGGCTTCCCATGGGGGCCGATCAGGTGTAGAGGGTGTCTCCAAAGATTTCTGTGTTGAATCCAAGCCAGAGACAGATGCACAGAGATGCCGCTGAGAACCCCCTAGAAGGCCAAGCACGGTAAGATGACATCTGCAATCTGAAGAGGGCCTGTGCCAGAGTCCAAGTCTCCTTCTGGGATTCCTACCAGAGGAGCCAGGAGAAGCCCCCAAAAGGGCAAGTATCCCCAACACCACACCGGGATCACTATCTGCCACCTGGCATGCACCCAGCCACCCGCAGTCTCTTTAGCTCCGTGAAATTCCTCACACTCAGCAGGTTCAGTGTTGATAAGGCCTGCATGTCCTATGGAGAAAGACCTCAATCAAACTTATGTAAATCACACACACACACACACACACACACACACACACACACACACACAAAAATTAGCCCTGATGAATACTAATAGGTTTAGTCCTTTCTCAAAAAGAGCTCCAACAATCTGGTATTTCAAAGACAGTCAGTAAGAGACATGAGATCCTCATATACGTTTCAATAATTAATGAAAGAATCACATGGTCCTCATGTTTTTAACGACTGTTTCAAATTCATCATCCTCAAGTCCATCCTCAATCTCCGACAAATTTTCTGGAATTTAGTCCTTCTTCATTATAGAAGATTGTTATTGTTTTCTTTATTTTTGTTGTGTTATTTACACTATTGAATTAGACTCATGTTGGGGTGTCATTTTTGCCACACTGCAGTCCCAATTATTCATGTGTATCTCCTGAACATGGAACTACTTAGTACTTTACCCTATACTTTTGGAAACTTAACCTTTAGGATAGCTCCCAAGACATTCTACATAAACTAAGTCCAAAATATTAGCCAATTCCTTTCAACTTTCTGAGATTTTTTGAAGGATTTTCTCTTTCTCTATGATAAGTTTTCCTCGATCTTTCTCACTGGTGGGATGAAAAAACTCATAAAATTTAAGACTTCATGCCACCCTTTGAGAAATTACAACAAGTGACATTTGCAATCATGAAAATAGATGGCATAATAGGAAAATAAATATTTCAAAGCCTAACAAATACTCATACATTTGTTTTATCCAAATATGTTTATTCTTTTTGAAATCAATATATCAGTCTGGAAGTAAAAATTTAATTTTTGAGGTAAATATTTAAAAACCTGACAACACTCACATCTTTGTTTTATCAATATGGTTATTCTTTCAGAAATGTTTAGTTTCTGTGTCCTCAGTTAATTTAACGATGCTTTCCTGCAAGACGATTTTGTAAAGAAATAAGAACGGGTTCCCTTACATATTCCCTGTAGCCACTGGAAGAACCTTTGTGCCACTGTCGTTTGAACATCTGATGCCTCTTTTCAATTAGCATTTTGTTCACCCATTCACTGGCCCACCCCACTCAGAGCTTTGATCACTATCTTCTGGACTATTTGGAGGAGCTTGGTGCTTCATCAGGTGAGATTACTGATCAGCATTAGGACTGATTAAAAGAAAGAAATGCCAGATGAAACAAGGAAAGAAAAACAGAACAAAAAATATCTTCCTGGGCCAACTTTTCAACTTTCCTTATGTCACCAGAGAGAAGCATTTAACGCAACCTTCAACCATTACAGTAGCCTAAGGGAGTTTGGCAAGTTTATTGTTTTGACACAAAACATCATTACCTTAGTACAAAGTGCTTAGATCAAACTGCTTTTTTGGCCTCTAAAGAGAGACTGTTGTCATAATCTCTTCTCCAGAAAAAAGCAATGACCCTGTGTCAGATTACCGGTCTTATTTATATCTACATCCAGCATATAGCCATGTGTGTGGAAGCTTAATAAGTGGTTTAAATCAGTTTCTGAAGTAATGTTTCCGATAAAGTGTATTTTAAGGTACAAAATATTTTCTATCGGAAACATTAATTCCAAAACATATTTAAACACTTAAATACAAGGTCTTATATGGCAATTATTTACACATTTTTCCTGTGATGAGAATATAATAGACAGAGACAGTTCATTTCTAAAGACAAGGTTCTAGAATCCAACTTACCTGACATGATTTTTCTTGTCTCCAAGTCCCTTTCAAAGATGCATATGCAATTCTTCAATCTTCAGCCTTGGGCTTCTTTTGAAACACAGTCTACCTTTGTCTTCCCTTTCCAGGAATGCTTTCCGGACACATGACGGATAATAAAATGAAGCATAACAAATTAAAATCAGGATATGATGGAAACGATTTTCAGCAAACACATTTCTCAAACTGAACACTGTGTAAATGGCTTAACGTATTCCAACCTCAAGTTTTTCTTCTTCAGGAGGGAAGCCAAGCTTTTCTACGCTGGTTCTCTGAAGAAAAACTATACATATACGTAATGACAAATTAATGTTAAAAATAAATTTTCTCCTCTCAACTTTCTTGCTTAAGTTAGTTTCTTGAAAACTTCGCTATGTCTAATCAATACAGCATAAGACCACTGTATTTCGTTAACATTTATGCAACAGGAATTAAGTAGTAACAAATTCAATATACTCTGTAGTACTTAACTTGTAAATCACCATATAACTGATGGAATAAATGAAATCTGGAAAATTATTTTAAAGCATTATCTCAACATTTCTTAATTGTTTCTAATTATGGTTTACTCGAAGCGTTTCAGGTTTCATAACTTATCACAAATGATTTCTGCAGCTGAAATGCTCAACCTGGGATTAACTACCCACATCGTTTGACCACATGTACGCATGTGCATTCATCTTTTTGTAAACAAATAATTCCTATGCAACTGAAAACATCAGAAGAAAAAGGTCTCGCCCACCCGAAACACTAGAGAATGTTAAACCAACTAAACTGTCATAGAAAAGATCATTTAAAATTAAATTATTGAAAACTCACAGTTTGTATTTCAGAATACATTTATCATTCCAAAGATTATATAGAAACGTGTCAAAGAACTCTAAGTACATGAGTATTTGCAGCCAATATGTTGGAAACCTCCACCAAGCACTGCACATTCTATCCATAGATTGTGTAATTCCCACGTGCAGACCACTGTTGCTTAGAGAGTGGCACGAAGAAAAAGGCCCTGCTCCCAAAAATTCCTCAGACACCTTAGATCAAGGAACATTCCCAAGAAATATTACATACCAAATATTTCTAAACAGAATTACATTAAACTATAAATATATTAAATTTTTCCTACATGACTGACAGTTCACTTGTTGCTGACATCAAGCCCACTGTTATTTCATACCACGGCTAACTCATACCTTGTAAGCTGTCCTTAGGTAACCAAGAGTCAACTAAATTAGTCATTCAAACAGAGTTAATTGATGAATTATCAATCTGTTTCCCTTTATTTTGGCAACCGGTGTGTTTTAATTTTCTTAGAAAAGTAATTTGGAAGAAAAATGCAGATGATATGCTGAAAAGACTTTGAAATGCAGACTCGACACCTACAATTCTTACTTCCAACGAACAATACTGAGACTTGCTCCCGAAAATGTCAATCAAGACGCCTAATCAGTGGCATCCACTGAGTGCCTACAAGAAATACGGAATTTCAGGCTCACCCCAACTCAGGATTTACAATCTGCCTTTGAAGAAGAATCCTAAATAGAGGAAATACACGTAAGATTAAGGACAGCACTGGAGCCCCTCAAGAGGTCATGAGGATGAGACGGTTGGGTCCCTCCAACCTTAGATGTGCCACAGGACCAGGGGCTACTGGAGGTAATTGATTGTAAGTCTGTTGCGCCCGTCGTGTTTCTCAACGAGTGACCCACCTCGGGATGAGCAGATGATTAGGACACCTGCAGGTGGCAGCCAGACCCCACTACACCGAGGCTTTTTGAAGCACCAGGAAAACAAAGAATGCGGGGCGCCGCAGCCCCAAACTGAGCCAAACGCTGACCGGCAGCAAAAGCTAAGCGGACTACAGACAAACCGCGCTGCAGTCCACTGTCCACACTCGGGTCAGCATGTCCCACACACACACACATGCACACACTCATCAACACACTCAGAAAGATACATGCATACACACACTCACACACACTCAGAAAGACACACGGCGACATCCTACACTCGCACGGAAACACACACTGCCAGGTAGCTCCTCAGGCTGCGGGGTTCTGCTCTCTGCCTGGAAGCCCCTCGGGGACAGAGCAGCCCCGCCACAGGCAGGCAGGCCGTATCTGGAAATCCCAGCCGAGAGGGCTTTCAAAGAGAGGCACTCTCACGCTGTTTGTGAAGGCGTGCAGCATCTTGGTGATTCTTGGTGAGCGCCGTGGACATCCCTGAAGCCCCGACAGATCGTTCTTCTGCCTGGTTCGGCTTGCCGGATTCCTAAAATCGCAGGACTCAGCGATGATAGTGCGGAGAAAGAGTCCGTTGCCCGATGCTGAGGCACTGCCACAGAGGACCGCTGCTTTGGTAAGCCACTGTGATCGTTCCCCAGGCAACAGTGGCTGTTACTGTGACGCGAGCCCAGGCTCAGCGCTGGCGCTTGAGACAGGCCGCTTGCGCATGCGCTTTCGTCTGCCCAGCTGGGGAACCGCCATGTTGGCGCTGTCCAGCTGCTGCCGCACAGGTACAAGGTGGAGCCGGTGGCAGGGGCGGCGCCAGGAAGAAGGCTGCGTGCCACAAACAGCATAGGAGCCTGACAGACCTGACCTCAGTACTTCCTTGAGCCCACTCTTCGGTTCCGGTCGGGTAAAGGAGGAGAGCGCTTCAGGCCTGGAAGCGGGCGCTCCAGGTGTTACCAGAACGTTACCCGGCCCCATAAGCTGACTGCCACTTTTCGACCTGGGCCACCCACCAAGGGGCCCTTCCTTGATCTCCAAGCCCAGGGACTCCTGCTTCTCAGCACTACTGTCTGGACATGGAGGGAACAACCACAAAGAGGCAAGCCCACTGTGCAGCAAGGTGGCGACACCTGGAACTGGCTTCCCATGGGGGCCGATCAGGTTTAGAGGGTGTCTCCAAAGATTTCTGTGGTGAATCCAAGCTCAAGACAGATGCCCAGAGATGCCGCTGAGAACCCCCTAGAAGGCCAAGCACGGTAACATGACATCTGCAATCTGAAGAGGGCCTGTGCCAGAGTCCAAGTCTCCTTCAGGGATTCCTGCTAGAGAAGCCAGGAGGATCCGGCAAAAGGGCAAGTTGCCCCAACCCCACACCAGGATCACTATCTGCCACCTGGCATGCACCCAGCCACCTGCAGTCTCTTTAGCTCCGTGAAATTCCTAGGACTCAACAGGTTCAATGTTGATAAGGCCTGCATGTCCTACGGAGAAAGACCTCAATCACATTTATGTAAATCACACACACACACACACACACACACACACACACACACACACACACACACATTAGTCCTGATGAATACTAATAGGTTTAGTCCTTTCTCAAAAAGAGCTCCAACAATCTGGTATTTCAAAGACAGTCAGTAAGAGACATGAGATCCTCATATACGTTTCAATAATTCATAAAAGAATCACAAGGTCCTTATGTTTTTAACGACTGTTTCAAATTCATCATCCTCAAGTCCATCCTCAATCTCCGACAAATTTTCTGGAATTTAGTCCTTCTTCATTATAGAAGATTGTTATTGTTTTCTTTATTTTTGTTGTGTTATTTACACTATTGAATTAGACTCATGTTGGGGTGTCATTTTTGCCACACTGCAGTACCAATTATTCATGTGTATCTCCTGAACATGGAACTACTTAGTACTTTACCCTATACTTTTGGAAAGTTAACCTTTAGGATAGCTCCCAAGACATTCTACATAAACTAAGTCCAAAATATTAGCCAATTCCTTTCAACTTTCTGAGATTTGTTGAAGGATTTTCTCTTTCTCTATGATAAGTTTTCCTCGATCTTTCTCACTGGTGGGATGAAAAAAACTCATAAAATTTAAGACTTCATGCCACCCTTTGAGAAATTACAACAATTGACATTTGCAATCATGAAAATAGATGGCATGATTGGAGAATAATATTTAAAAGCCTAACACATACTCATATATTTGTTTTATCCAAATATCTTTATTCTTTTTGAAATCAATATATCAGTCTGGAAGTAAAAATTTAATTTTTGAGGTAAATATTTAAAAACCTGACAACACTCACATCTTTGTTTTATCAGTATGGTTATTCTTTCAGAAATGTTTAGTTTCTGTGTCCTCAGTTAATTTAACGAGGCTTTCCTGCAAGACGATTTTGTAAAGAAATAAGAACGGGTTCCCTTACATATTCCCTGTAGCAACTGGAAGAACCTTTGTGCCACTGTCGTTTGAACGTCTGATGCTTCTTTTAAATTACCATTTTGTTCACCCATTCACTGACCCACCCCACTCAGAGCTTTGATCGATATCTTCTGGACTATTTGGAGGAGCTTGGTGCTTCATCAGGTGAGATTCCTGATCAGCATTAGGACTGATTAAAAGAAAGAAATGCCAGATGAAACAAGGAAAGAAAAACAGAACAAAAAAATGTCTTTCTGCGCCATCTTTTCAACTTTCCTTATGTCACCAGAGAGAAGCATTTAACGCAAATTTCAACCATTACAGTAGCCTAAGGGAGCTTGGCAAGTTTATCGTTTTGACACAAAACATCATTACCTTAGTACAAAGTGCTTAGATCAAATTGCTTTTTTTGGCCTCTAAAGAGAGACTGTTGTCAACATCTCTTCTCCAGAAAAAAAGCAATGAGCCTGTGTCAGATTACCAGTCTTATTTATATCTACGTCCAGCGTATAGCCATGTGTGTGGAAGCTTAATAAGTGGTTTAAATCAGTTTCTGAAGTAATGTTTCCGATAAAGAGTATTTTAAGATATAAAATATTTTTTATCGGAAACATTAATTCTGAAACATATTCAAACACTTAAATACAAGGTCTTATATGACAATTATTTACACATTTTTCCTGTGATGAGAATATAATAGACAGAGACAGTTCATTTCTAAAGGCAAGGTTCTAGAATCCAACTTACCTGACATGATTTTTCTTGTCTCCAAGTTCCTTTCAAAGATTCATATGCAATTCTTCAATCTTTGGCCTTGGGCTTCATTTGAAACACAGTCTGCCTTTGTCTTCCCTTTCAAGGAACTATTTCCGGACACATGAGGGATAATAAAATGAAGCATAACAAATTAAAATCAGGATATGATGGAAACGATTTTCAGCAAACACATTTCTCAATCTGAACACTGTGTAAATGGCTTAACGTATTCCAACCTCAAGTTTTTCTTCTTCAGGAGGGAAGCCAAGCTTTTCTACGCTGGTTCTCTGAAGAAAAATTATACATATACCTAATGTTGAATTAATGTTAAAAATAACTTTCCTCTTTTCAACTTTTTTGCTTAAATTAGGTTCTTGAAAACTTCACTATGTCTAATAAATACAGCATAAGACCACTCTATTTCATTAGCATTTATGCAACAGGAATTAAGTAGTAACAAATTCAATATACTCTGTAGTACTTAACCTGTAAATCACCATATAACAGATGGAAGAAGTGAAATCTGGAAAATTATTTTAAAGTATTATCTCAACATTTCTTAATTGTCCCTAATTATGGTTTACTCAGAGCGTTTCAGGTTTCATAACTTACCACAAATGACTTCTGCATCTAAAATGCTCAACCTGGCATTAACTACCCACATCGTTTGCCCATATGTACGCATGTGAATTCATCTTTATGTAAACAAATAATTTCTACGCAACTGAAAACAGCAGAAGAAAAAGGTCTCGCCCATCTGAAACCCTAGAGAATGTTAAACCAACTAAAATGTTATAAAAATGATCATTTAAAATTAATTTACTGAAAACTCACAGTTTGTATTTCAGAATACATTTATCATTCCAAAAATTGTTTAGAAACGTGTCAAAGAACTCTAAGTACATGAGTATTTGCAGCCGATATGTTAGAAACCTCCACCAAGCACTGCACATTCTATCCATAGATTGTGTAATTCCCACATGCAGACCACTCTCCCTTAGAGAGTGGCACAAAGAAAAAGGCCCTGCTCCCAAAAATGCCTCAGACAGCTTAGATCAAGGAACATTCCCAAGATATATTACATACCAAATATTTCTAAACGGAATTACATTAAACTATAAATATATTAAATTTTTCCTACATGACTGACAGTTCACTTGTTACTGACACCAAGCCCACTGTTATTTCATACCACGGCTAACTCATACCTTGTAAGCTGTCCTTAGGTAACCAAGAGTCAACTAAATTAGTCATTCAAACAGAGTTAATTGATGAATTATCAATCTGTTTCCCTTTATTTTGGCAATCGGTGTGTTTTAATTTTCTTAGAAAAGTAATTTGGAAGAAAAATGCAGATGATATGCTGAAAAGACTTTGAAATGCAGACTCGACACCTACAATTCTTACTTCCAAAGAACAATACTGAGACTTGCTCCCGAAAATGTTAATCAGGACCCCTAATCAGTGGCATCCACTGAGTGCCTACAAGAAATACGGAACTTCAGGCTCACCCCAACTCAGGATTTACAATCTGCCTTTGAAGAAGAATCCTAAATAGAGGAAATACACGTAAGATTAAGGACAGCACTGGAGCCCCTCAAGGGGTCATGAGGATGAGACGGTTGGGTCCCTCCAACCTTAGATGTGCCACAGGACCAGGGGCTACTGGAGGTAATTGATTGTAGGTGTGTTGTGGCCGTCGTGTTTCTCGAGGAGTGACACACCTCGGGATGAGCAGGTGATTAGGACATCTGCAGGTGGCAGCCAGACCCCACTACACCGAGGCATTTTGAAGCATCAGGAAAACAAAGAATGCGGGGCGCCACAGCCCCAAATTGAGCCAAACGCTGACCGGCAGCAGAAGCTAAGCGGACTACAGACAAACCGCGCTGCAGTCCACTGTCCACACTCGGGTCAGCATGTCCCCCCTACACACACATGCACACACTCATCAACACACTCAGAAAGATACATGCATACACACACTCACACACGCTCAGAAAGACACACGGCGACATCCTACACTCGCACGGAAACACACACTGCCAGGTAGCTCCTCAGGCTGCGGGGTTCTGCTCTCTGCCTGGAAGCCCCTCGGGGACAGAGCAGCCCCGCCACAGGCAGGCAGGCCATACCTGGAAATCCCAGCCGAGAGGGCTTTCAACGAGAGGCACTCTCACGCTGTTTGTGAAGGCCTGCAGCATCTTGGTGATTCTTGGTGAGCGCCGTGGACATCCCTGAAGCCCCGACAGATCGTTCTTCTGCCTGGTTCGGCTTGCCGGATTCCCAAAATCGCAGGACTCAGCGATGATCGCGCGGAGAAAGAGTCCGTTGCCCGATGCTGAGGCACTGCCACAGAGGACCGCTGCTTTGGTAAGCCACTGTGATCGTTCCCCAGGCAACGGTGGCTGTTACTGTGACGCGAGCCCAAGCTCAGCGCCGTCGCTTGGGACAGGTCGCTTGCGCATGCGCTTTCGTCTGCCCAGCTCGGGAGCCGCAATGTTGGCGCTGTCCAGCTGCTGCCGCACAGGTACAAGGTGGAGCCGGTGGCAGGGGCGGCGCCAGGAAGAAGGCTGCGTGCCACAAACAGCATAGGAGCCTGACAGACCTGACCTCAGTACTTCCTTGAGCCCACTCTTCGGTTCTGGTCGAGTAAAGGAGAAGAGCGCTTCAGGCCTGGAAGCGGGCGCTCCAGGTGTTACCAGAACGTTACCCGGCCCCATAAGCTGACTGCCACTTTTCGACCTGGGCCACCCACCAAGGGGCCCTTCCTTGATCTCCAAGCCCAGGGACTCCTGCTTCTCAGCACTACTGTCTGGACATGGAGGGAACAACCACAAAGAGGCAAGCCCACTGTGCAGCAAGGTGGCGACACCTGGAACTGGCTTCCCATGGGGGCCGATCAGGTTTAGAGGGTGTCTCCAAAGATTTCTGTGGTGAATCCAAGCTCAAGACAGATGCCCAGAGATGCCGCTGAGAACCCTCTAGAAGGCCAAGCACGGTAACATGACATCTGCAATCTGAAGAGGGCCTGTGCCAGAGTCCAAGTCTCCTTCAGGGATTCCTGCTAGAGAAGCCAGGAGGATCCGGCAAAAGGGCAAGTTGCCCCAACCCCACACCAGGATCACTATCTGCCACCTGGCATGCACCCAGCCACCTGCAGTCTCTTTAGCTCCGTGAAATTCCTAGGACTCAACAGGTTCAATGTTGATAAGGCCTGCATGTCCTACGGAGAAAGACCTCAATCACATTTATGTAAATCACACACACACACACACACACACACACACACACACACACACACACACACACACACATTAGTCCTGATGAATACTAATAGGTTTAATCCTTTCTCAAAAAAAGCTCCAATAATCTGGTATTTCAAAGACAGTCAGTAAGAGACATGAGATCCTCATATACGTTTCAATAATTAATAAAAGAATCACAAGGTCCTTATGTTTTTAACGACTGTTTCAAATTCATCATCCTCAAGTCCATCCTCAACCTCCGACAAATTTTCTTGAATTTAGTCCTTCTTCATTATAGAAGATTTTTATTGTTTTCTTTATGTTTCTTGTTTTATTTACACTATTGAATTAGACTCATGTTGGGTGTCATTTTTGCCACACTGCAGTCCCAATTATTCATGCGTATCTCCTGAACATGGAACTACTTAGTACTTTACCCTATACTTTTAGAAACTTAACCTTTAGGATAGCTCCCAAGACATTCTACATAAACTAAGTCCAAAATATTAGCCAACTCCTTTCAACTTTCTGAGATTTGTTGAAGGATTTTTTCTTTCTCTATGATAAGTTTTCCTCGATCTTTCTCACTGCTGGGATGAAAAAACTCATAAAATTTAAGACTTCATGCCACCCTTTGAGAAATTACAACAAGTGACATTTGCAATCATGAAAATAGATGGCATAATTGGAAAATAAATATTTCAAAGCCTAACAAATACTCATATATTTGTTTTATCCAAATATGTTTATTCTTTTTGAAATCAATATATCAGTCTGGAAGTAAAAATTTAATTTTTGAGGTAAATATTTAAAAACCTGACAACACTCACATCTTTGTTTTATCAATATGGTTATTCTTTCAGAAATGTTTAGTTTCTGTGTCCTCAGTTAATTTAACGATGCTTTCTCACAAGACGATTTTGTAAAGAAATAAGAACGGGTTCCCTTACATATTCCCTGTAGCCACTGGAAGAACCTTTGTGCCACTGTCGTTTGAACATCTGATGCCTCTTTTCAATTAGCATTTTGTTCACCCATTCACTGGCCCACCCCACTCAGAGCTTTGATCACTATCTTCTGGACTATTTGGAGGAGCTTGGTGCTTCATCAGGTGAGATTACTGATCAGCATTAGGACTGATTAAAAGAAAGAAATAGCAGATGAAACAGAAAGAAAAACAGAACAAAAAAAAATCTTTCTGGGCCATCTTTTCAACTTTCTGTATGTCACCAGAGAGAAACATTTATCGCAAATTTCAACAATTAAAGTAGGCTAAGGGAGCTTAGAAACTTTATTGTTTTGACGTAAAACAGCATTACCTTAGTACAAAGTGCTTAGATCAAATTGCTTTTGGGGCCTCTAAGCAGAAACTGTTGTCAACTTGTCTTCTCCAGAAGAAAGCAATTAGCCTTTGTCAGATTACCTGTCTTATTTATGTCTACATTCAGCGTAAAACCATGTGTGGAGCTTAATAAGTGGAAGAAATCTGTTTCTGAAGAAATGTTTCCAATAAAGAATATTTTAGGATAGGTCTTATATTGCAATTAGTTCCACTTTTTTTCTGTGATGAGAAAATAATAGACATAGGCAGTTAATTTCTACAGACAAGGTTTTAGATTCCAACTTACCTGAGAAGATTTTCCTTGTGTCCAATCCCTTGCAAAGATGTATATGCAGTTCTTCAATCTTCTGCCTTGGGCTTCATTTGAAGTACAGACTACCTTTGTCTTCTCTCTCCAGGATCTCTTCCAGAGATATAAGGGATAATAAAATGAAATGTAACCAATCAAAATCAGGATATAATAGAAACAATTTTAAGCAAAAATATTTCTCAAACTTTACACTGTGTAAAGGGCTTCACATATTACAACCTCATGTTTTTCTTCCTCAGGACAGAACCCACGTTTTTCTTTGATGGTTCTCTGTAGAAAAATTATTTATATACCTAATGTTGAATTAATGTTAAAAATTAATTTCCTCTTTTCAACTTTCTTGCTTAAGTTAGATCCCTGAAAACTTCACTCCATGTCTATTCAATACAGCATAAGACCACTCTATTTCGTTAACATTTATGCAACAGGAATTAAAAAGTAACAAATTCAATATACTCTGTAGTACTTTACCTGTACATCTCCATATAATTGATAGTATAAATGAATTCTGGAAAATTATTTTAAAGCATTATCTCAACATTTCTTAGTTGTTTCTAATTATGATTTACTCAGAGCGTTTCAGGTTTCATAACTTATCACAAATGACTTCTGGAGCTGAAATGCTCAACCTGGGATTAACTACACACATTGTTTGCCCACATGTACACATGTGCATTTGTATTTAAGTAAAGAAATAATTTCTAAGCAACTGAAAACAGCAGAAAGAAAAGATCTCAGGGAGATTTCCATAATGGCGTAGTAGGAACAACTCAGGATTTTAGCTCTCAGTGAAGGTGCAGAGGGTGAGTCCTAGCTGCATTTTCAGATGGACCTTTGTTGCCCACAGAACGGGGAAATTCCCAGGTGTAGAAGAGACATGGGACACCAGCGCAGCCCTTTTGGCTTGCACGGCCATTTGAGCCGGCGTCACAGCGCAATGGCAGCCCGCACAAAACTCACTGGTCTGGTTGCCCTGTTAAACCGGCAATCTGAGATTTGGGAGGGCAGATTAATATATCCATCTGATTAAACGGGACTTGGAACTGTGAGCCAGACCAGGAGATTCTTGGGAAGTGTGATTTGAGCCAGTGCCGTGGGCCATGGCATGGGAAATCACACAGATCTTGGTGCCCTAGCAGCAGGCGACTGAAACACCAGTGAGAGAGTCAACCGTTCAACTTAAAAAGAGAGAGAGAGAAGAGAGAGAGAGAGAGAGAGAGAGAGAGAGAGAGAGAGAGGACTCTGAGGCAGGGAGCCAGGTTCTTAGGCTCGGCGGGTCCCACACCTCAGGGACCAACAAAATGGCAATTCAAAACGCTCAGGACTGAGAGTTAATTTGCTAGAGTAGCTCAAAGAACTCAGGGAAACACATTTACTCACTTGTTATTAAGCGTATTATAAAGTATATGAATGAAGAGACGCAGAGGACATTTTTAGGGCAACAAGGAACAAAAGTGATTCTTCACATACAAAGGAGTTCAAGTAAGATTATTGGCTGAGGTCTTATAAGAAATAAGGAGGCCAGAAAGCAGTAGGATGACATGTTCAACATAAAGAAAAAAAAAATTTTCAAAAAAGAATCCTTATATCTAGCAAAATTAAGCTGCAAATTAAAGGTAAAATAAAGATATTCCCGGATTTTAAAAAGCTAAGTGAATCTGTTGCTAGGAGAACCATCTTACAAGGAATACTAAATAAAGTTCTTCAAGCTGGAATTTAGTGAACACAGCCGGTAATTCAAATTGAGAGACACAAAAAAACAAAGAACAACAGTAAAGATAGTGATGTAATCAAACAAAACAATATATACACTTGTGTGGAAAAAACTCAAATTATTTTTGCTCTCCTCTCACACTACAACATTCAATACAAAGGACTTCTGTGACCAAATGTGTGGGGTTTCCCCCAACACACTAAGCAAGTATTCAACTTGGCAGCAGACACCAGCTGGGTGTCCACCAATTCAATTCTGACACTATCTACCTGGCAGTGTTAACAGCATCAGATCCCACAGGTTGAGGGCTCAGTCACCTGAACTGCCCCCTTCAGTGGCAAGTCTAAGCCTTGCAATTTCTGACTAAATCACTTAACCACCTCCTTTTTGGGTTTAATTAATTTGCTAGAGTAGCTCAAAGAACTCAGGAAAACACATTTACTCACTTGTTATAAAGCATATTATAAAGTACATGGATGAAGAGACACAGAGGACAAGTAATGGGGAAGGAGTGCACAACTCTCATGCCCTACTTGGGTGTGCCACCCCCAGGAACTCCACGTCTTCAGCTACATATGGAAACTTTCTGAACACTGTGTTGGGATTTTTTATGGGGGCTTCATTACATAGACAAGATTGATTAAATCATTGGCCATTGGTGATCTGATCAACTTCTCTCCCAAGAATTTGCAGAGTAGCCTTGGTCTCTCTGGTGACCAGCCCCCATCTTGAAGCTACCTAGGGGCTTCCAGGCATTAGTCAATCATTAGCATACAAAAAGCATTGCTTTGGATATTCAAAGTCTTTTAAGATTTGTATGCCAGAAAACAGGGATAAAGATCAAATATATATATATATATATATATATATATATATTTTCTTTAAAAAAACAGCTTTATTGTTGATTTATTTATTTTTATTTATTTATTTATTTATTTATTTTATTTTTTATTTTTTTTAATTTTTATTGCATTATAGGTTTGGGGGTACATGTGCAGAACGAGCAAGATAGTTGCATAGGTACACACATGGCAGTGTGCTTTGCTGCTTTCCTCCCCTTCACCCACACTTGGTATTCATCCCCAGGCTATCCCCCCCAGCCCCCCCTGCTGTCCCTCCCCCATTCCCCCCAACAGTCCCCAGTGTATAGTAGACCGCCTCTCTGCGTCCACGTGTTCTCATTTTTCTCACCCACCTATGAGTGAGTATATGCGGTATTTCTTTTTCTGTTCTTGTGTCAGTTTGCTGAGAATGATGTTCTCCAGATTCATCCATGTCCCTACAAAGGACACAAACTCATCATTTTTGATTGCTGCATAATATTCCATGGTGTATATGTGCCACATTTTCCCAGTCCAGTCTACCATCGTTGGGCATTTGGGTTGGTTCCAGGTCTTTGCTATTGTAAACAGTGCTGCAATGAACATTCGTGTGCATGTGTCCTTATAGTAGAACGATTTATAATCCTTTGGATAGATACCCAGTAATGGGATTGCTGGGTCAAATGGAATTTCTATTTCTAGGTCCCTGAGGAATCGCCACACTGTCTTCCACAATGGTTGAACTAATTTACACTCCCACCAACAGTGTAAGAGTGTTCCTATTTCTCCACATCCTCTCTAGCATCTGCTGTCTCCAGATTTTTTAATGATCGCCATTCTAACTGGTGTGAGATGCTATCTCAATGTGGTTTTGATTTGCATCTCTCTAATGACCAATGACGATGAGCACTTTTTCATATGTTTGCTGGCCTCATGTATGTCTGCTTTCGTAAAGTTTCTGTTCATATCCTTTGCCCATTTTTGAATGGGCTTGTTTGTTTTTTTCCTGTAAATCTGTTTGAGTTCTTTGTAAATTCTGGATATCAGCCCTTTGTCAGATGTGTAAACTGCAAAGATTTTTTCCCATTCTGAAGGTTGCCGATTCACTCTAGTGACTGTTTGTTTTGCTGTGCAGAAGCTGTGGAGTTTGATTAGGTCCCATTTGTCTATTTTGGCTTTTGTTGCCAATGCTTTTTGTGTTTTGTTCATGAAGTCCTTGCCTACTCCTATGTCCTGAACGGTTTTGGCTGGATTTTCTCCTAGGGTTTTTATGGTGTCGGGTCTTACGTTTAAGTCTTTAATCCATCTGGAGTTAATTTTAGTGTAAGGTGTCAGGAAGGGGGTCCAGTTTCTGCTTTCTACACATGGCTAGCCAGTTTTCCCAACACCATTTATTAAATAGGGAATCCTTTCCCCATTGCCTGTTTTTGTCTGGTTTATCAAAGATAATATGGTTGTAGATGTGTTGTGTTGCCTCCGATGCCTCTGTTCTGTTCCATTGGTCTGTATCTCTGTTTTGGTACCAGTACCATGCTGTTTTGATTACTGTAGCCTTGTAGTATAGTTTGAAGTCTGGTAGCGTGATGCCTCCCGCTGTGTTCTTTTTGCTTAGAATTGACTTGGCTATGCGGGCTCTTTTTTGGTTCCATATGAAATTCATGGTGGTTTTTTCCAGTTCTGTGAAGAAATTCAATGGTAGTTTGATGGGGATAGCATTGATTGTGTAAATTACTTTGGGCAGTATAGCCATTTTCACGATATTGATTCTTCCTAACCACGAACATGGAATGTTTCTCCATCTGTTTGTGTCCTCTCTTATTTCATTGAGCAGTTGTTTGTAGTTTTCCTTAAAGAGGTCCCTTACATTCCTAGTGAGTTGTATTCCTAGGTATTTTATTTTCTTTGTAGCAATTGTGAATGGCAGTTCGTTCTTGATTTGGTTCTCTTTAAGTCTGTTATTGGTGTATAGGAATGCTTGTGATTTTTGCACATTGATTTTATATCCTGAGACTTTGCTGAAGTTGCTTATCAGTTGCAGGAGCTTTTGGGCTGAGGTGATGGGGTCTTCTAGGTATACTATCATGTCGTCTGCAAATAGAGCCAATTTGGCTTCCACCTTTCCTATTTGAATACCCTTTATTTCTTTTTCTTGCCTGATTGCTCTGGCTAGAACTTCCAGTACTATGTTGAATAGAAGTGGTGAGAGAGGGCATCCTTGTCTAGTGCCAGATTTCAAAGGGAATGCTTCCAGTTTTTGCCCATTAAGTATGATATTGGCTGTTGGTTTGTCATAAATAGCCTTTATTACTTTGAGATATGTTCCATCAATACCAAGTTTATTGAGGGTTTTTAGCATAAAGGGCTGTTGAATTTTGTCAAATGCCTTCTCTGCATCAATTGAGATAATCATGTGGTCTTTGTTTTTGCTTCTGTTTATGTGGTGAATTACATTTATAGACTTGCGTATGTTGAACCAGCCTTGCATCCCCAGGATAAATCCTACTTGATCATGATGGATAAGTTTTTTAATGTGCTGTTGCAATCGGTTTGCCAGTATTTTATTGAAGATTTTTGCATCTATGTTCATCATGGATATTGGCCTGAAGTTTTCTTTTCTTGTTGAGTCTCTGCCAGGTTTTGGTATCAGGATGATGTTGGTCTCATAAAATGATTTGGGAAGGGTTCCCTCTTTTTGAACTATTTGGAATAGTTTCAGAAGGAATGGTACCAGATCCTCTTTGTGTGTCTGGTAGAATTCGGCTGTGGAACCCATCTGGACCTGGGCTTTTTTTGTGTGGTAGGCTCTTAATTGCTGCCTCAACTTCTGACCTTGTTATTGGTCTATTCATAGTTTCGGCTTCCTCCTGGTTTAGGCTTGGGAGGACACAGGCATCCAGGAATTTATCCATTTCTTCCTGATTTACTGGTTTATGTGCATAGAGTTGTTTGTAGTATTCTCTGATGATGGTTTGAATTTCTGTGGAATCTGTGGTGATTTCCCCTTTATCGTTTTTTATTGCATCTATTTGGTTGTTCTCTCTCTTCTTTTTTATCAGTCTGGCTAGTGGTCTGTCTATTTTGTTGATCTTTTCGAAAAACCAGCTCTTAGATTTATTGATTTTTTGAAGGGTTTTTCTTGTCTCCATCTCCTTCAGTTCTGCTCTGATCTTAGTTATTTCTTGTCTTCGGCTAGGTTTTGAGCTTTTTTGATCTTGCTCCTCTAGCTCTTTCAATTTTGACGATAGGGTGTCAATTTTGGATCTCTCCACTCTTCTCATGTGGGCACTTATTGCTATATATTTTCCTCTACAGACTGCTTTAAATGTGTCCCAGAGATTCTGGTACGTTGTGTCTTCATTCTCATTGGTTTCAAAGAACTTCTTTATTTCTGCCTTCATTTCATTGTTTATCCAATCAACATTCAAGAGCCAATTGTTCAGTTTCCATGAAGCTGTGCGGTTCTGAGTTATTTTCTGAATTCTGAGTTCCAACTTGATTGCACTATGGTCTGAGAGACTGTTTGTTATGATTTCAGTTGTTTTGCATTTGCTGAGGAGTGCTTTACTTCCAATTATGTGGTCAATTTTGGAGTAGGTGTGATGTGGTGCTGAGAAGAATGTATATTCTGTGGATTTGGGGTGGAGAGTTCTGTAAATGTCTATCAGGTTTGCTTGTTCCAGGTCTGAGTTCAAGCCCTGGATATCCTTGTTAATTTTCTGTCTGGTTTATCTGTCTGCTATTGACAGTGGAGTGTTAAAGTCTCCCACTATTATTGTGTGGGAGTCTAAGTCCCTTTGTAAGTCATTAAGAACTTGCCTTATATATCTGGGTGCTCCTACATTGGGTCCATATATATTTAGAATCGTTAGCTCTTCTTGTTGTATCGATCCTTTTACCATTATGTAATGTCCTTCTTTGTCCCTTTTGATCTTTGTTACTTTAAAGTCTATTTTATCAGAGATGAGAATTGCAACTCCTGCTTTTTTTTGCTCTCCATTTGCTTGGTAAATCTTCCTCCATCCCTTTATTTTGAGCCTTTGAGTTTCTTTGCATGTGAGGTGGGTTTCCTGGATACAGCACACGGATGGGTTTTGGTTTTTTATCCAATTTGCCAGTCTGTGTCTTTTGATTGGTGCATTTAGCCCATTTACATTCAGGGTTAATATTGTTATGTGTGAATTTGATACTGCCATTTTGATGCTAGCTGGCTGTTTTTCCCTTTGGTTCATGTACATTCTTCATTTTGTTGATGGTCTTTAGCATTTGGTATGCTTTTAGGATGGCTGGAACTGGTTGTTTCTTTCTATGTGTAGTGCCTCTTTCAGGAGCTCTTGTAAAGCAGGCCTAGTGGTGACAAAATCTCTGAGTACTTGCTTGTTCGTGAAGGATTTTATTTTTCCTTCACTTATGAAGCTCAGTTTGGCTGGATATGAAATTCTGGGTTGAAAGCTCTTTTCTTTAAGGATGTTGAATATTGGCCCCCACTCTCTTCTGGCTTGTAGAGTCTCTGCTGAGAGATCTGCTGTGAGTCTGATGGGCTTCCCTTTGTGGGTGACCCGACCTTTCTCTCTGGCTGCCCTTAGTATTTTCTCCTTCGTTTCAACCCTGGTGAATCTGACGATTATGTGCCTTGGGGTTGCTCTTCTTGCAGAGTATCTTTGTGGTGTTCTCTGTATTTCCTGGAGTTGAGTATTGACCTGTCTTGCTAGGTTGGGGAAATTTTCCTGGATAATATCCTGAAGAGTGTTTTCCAGCTTGGATTCATTCTCTTCGTCACATTCTGGTACACCTATCAAACGTAGGTTGGGTCTCTTCACATAGTCCCACATTTCTTGGAGATTTTGTTCATTCCTTTTTGTGCTTTTTTCTTTAATCTTGGTTTCTCATTTTATTTCATTGAGTTGATCTTCAACTTCTGATATTCTTTCTTCTGCTTGGTCAGTTCAGCTGTTGAAACTTGTGCATGCTTCGCGAAGTTCTCGTGTTGAGTTTTTCAGCTCCTTCAATTCATACATATTCCTCTCTAAGTTGTCCATTCTCGTTATCAATTCCTCAAATCTTTTTTCAAATCTTTTTTCAAGGTTCTTAGTTTCTTTGCACTGGTTTAGAACATGTTCCTTTAGCTCACTGAAGTTTCTCATTATCCACTTTCTGAAGTCTGATTCCATCATTTCGTCACATTCATTCTCCGTCCAGCTTTTTTCCCTTGCTGGTGAGGAGTTTTGGTCCTTTTTTGGAGGTGAGGTGTTTTGGTTTCGGGTGCTTTCCTCCTTTTTGCGCTGGTTTCTTCCCATCTTTATGGATTTATCCGCCTGTTGTCTTAGTAGTGGCTGATTTTTCAATTGGGTCTCTGTGTGGACACTGAGATTGTTGATGATGAAGTATTTCTGTTACTTAGTTTTCCCTCTAATGATCTATCCTCTCTGCTGTATGAGTGCTGAGGTCCACTCCAGGCCCTGCTTGTCTGGGGTATACCTGCAGCAGCTGCAGAACAGTGAGGGATGATATCAGTTTCTTTTTCTGCTGCCATTGTTCCAGAATGATGCCATCCAAATGTCAGTCTGATTAGTCCTTTTCTGGGGTGACTCCTTGGATATACAGAGGTCAGGGAGCTGCTTGAGGAGACAGTCTGTGCTTTATAGGAGCTCCAGTGCTGAGCTGTGAGCTCCGTTGTTCATTCAGGGTTGTTGGGAGGTTATGTCTGCTGCAATAGAACTCATAAAACACCACTCTTTTTTTTTTTTTTTTTACCCTTAGATGCTCTGTCTCAGGGAGTTGGGGCTTTCTTTATGAGTATCTGTTGCACTGTCCTGCCCCACTAGGTGGCAGTCTATTCACTATTTGCCTGCCGGGGCTCTGACCTCCTAAGGCGGGTCCGCCCTGTTGCGGCCCGGCGGACTCTCTCTGTTATGGCAGGTTGCCTCGGCAACGGCAGGCTGCGTCAGTCCTGGGCGGTACTTAAGTGGGGGTGCACTTTGTCAGGAATGGTGGACGCCCCTCCCTGACCGGGCTGCACCGTCCTAAATGCCGGCAACAAAACTCTCAGCCCCAAGCGCCTCCAGTCGCCGCCCTGCTTGTCCCCGTGAGCGTGGGACCCGCCGAGCCCGATCACCCTGCTCCCTGCCTCAGAGTCCGTCCTCTCTCTCTTTCTCTTCCTCTCCCCAAGCTGAAAGGTCGACTCTCTCACTGGCGCCCCAGGAGCCTGCCGATAGGGCACTGGGATCCGTGCGATCTCCCGTGCCGCTGCCCACTACCCCGGCTCAGATCACGCTTCCCAGGAAACTCCTGGTCTGGCTCATTGTCCAAGTCCCGTTCAATCAGATGGACATGACAATCTGCCCTTCCAAATCTCAGATTGCCAGTTTAACAGGGCACCCAGACCAGTGAGTTCCACGCCATGTCCCTCTGCGGCGCCGGCCGAAGAGGTGGCGGGAGCCGGTTGCGTTCGCTGGCTGCTAGCGTCCCGTGTCTCTCCCACACCTGGGAGTTTCAACGCTCTGTGGGCATAAAAGGAACATCCGAGAATGCGGCTAGGACTCACCCTCTGCGCCTTCACCGAGAGCTGCAATCCTGAGTCACCTCTACGACGCCATCTTGCCTCCCTCATATATATATATATTTGACAATATTGCAACACTTCTTTATTCTCTTAACGGATTGTCAAAGCCAATTGTATAAACAATTGTACCGTTGGGCACGTAAAAATATAGCAATGTAATTTACAACAACAGGAATAAAAGAGGTGAGTATAAGCAAAACTGTGTTGGGATAAACTGAAAAGATTATTCACCATGAAAAAAATGGGATTTATCCCAAGAATGGCAAGTTAGTATATCATTTAAAAACTCATTAATGTAATATACCATATTATTAGAACAAAGAGCAAAAAGGACATGATCATCTCAATAGATTAAAAAACAGAATTTGGCAAAATCCAACACTATTGCTTGATAAAAATATTCAAACTATCAATAAAATGAACCTTTCTCAACCTAAGAAAGTACATCCACAAAAAATTTACAAACATTGTACTGAATGGCAAAAGACTGATTTCGTTCTCAGAAAAAGAGCAAGGTAAGGATGTCCACTATTGCCATATCAAAATTTAAAACTCTTATGCTGAGGACCCAAGATGGCATCAGAGAGGTGACTCAGGATCACAGCTCTCAGTGAAGGCACAGAGGCCCTGAATGAACAACGGAGCTCACAGCTCAGCACTGGAGCTCCTATAAAGCACAGACTGTCTCCTCAAGCAGCTCCCTGACCTCTGTATATCCAAAGAGTCAGCCCCAAAAAGGACTAATCAGACAGACATTTCGCAGGCATCATTCTGGAACAAAGATAGCAGAAGAAGAAACTGGTAGCATCCCTCACTGTTCTGCAGCTGCTACAGGTGTACCCCAGAGAAGCAGAGCCTGTAGTGGACCTCAGCACTCATACAGCAGAGGGGCTAGACCATTAGAAGGAAAACTAAGTAACAGAAACACCTCATCATCAACAATCTGGGTGTCCACACAGACACCCAATTGAAAAATCAGCAACTACTAAGACGGAAGGTGGATAAATCCATAAAGATGAAAAGAAACCGGTGCAAAAAGGAGGAAAACACCCAAAACCAAAACACCTCACCTCCTACAAGGGACCAAAACTCCACACCAGCAAGGGAACAAAGCTGGACGGAGAATGAGTGCGACGAAATGACAGAATCAGACTTCAGAAAGTGGATAATAAGAAACTACAGTGAGCTAAAAGAACATGTTCTAAATCAGTGCAAAGAAACTAAGAACCTTGAAAAAAGATTTGAAAAAAGATTCGAGGAAATGATAACAAGAATGGACAACTTACAGAGGAATATGAATGAATTGAAGGAGCTGAAAAACACAACACGAGAACTTCGCGAAGCATGCACAAGTTTCAACAGCCGAATTGACCAAGCAGAAGAAAGAATATCAGAAGTCGAAGATCAACTCAATGAAATAAAATGAGAAACCAAGATTGAAGAAAAAGGCACAAAAAGGAATGAACAAAATCTCCAAGAAATGTGGGACTATGTGAAGAGACCCAACCTACGTTTGATAGGTGTACCAGAATGTGATGAAGACAATGAATCTTAGCTGGAAAACACTCTTCAGGATATTACCCAGGAAAATTTCCCCAACCTAGCAAGACAGGTCAATACTCAACCACAGGAAATACAAAGATCACCACAGAGATACTCCGCAAGAAGAGCAACCCCAAGGCACATAATAGTCAGATTCACCAGGGTTAAAATGAAGGAGAAAATACTAAGGGCAGCCAGAGAGAAAGATTGGGTCACCCACAAAGGGAAGCCCATCAGACTTACCGCAGATCTCTCGGCAGAGACTCTACAAGCCAGAAGAGAGTGGGGGCCAATATTCAACATCCTTAAAGAAAAGAACATTCAACCCAGAATTTATATCCAGCTAAACTGAGCTTCATAAGTGAAGGAAAAATAAAATCCTTCATGAACAAGCAAGTACTCAGAGATTTTGTCACCACTAGGCCTGCTTTACAAGAGCTCCTGAAAGAGGCACTACACATAGAAAAAAACAACCAGTTCCAGCCATCCTAAAAGCATACCAAATGCTAAAGACCATCAACAAAATGAAGAATGTACATGAACCAATGGGCAAAACAGCCAGCTAGCATCAAAATGGCAGTATCAAAATCACACATAACAATATTAACCCTGAATGTAAATGGGCTAAATGCACCAATCAAAAGACACAGACTGGCAAATTGGATAAAAAAACAAAACCCATCCGTGTGCTGTATCCAGGAAACCCACCTCACACACAAAGATACACAAAGGCTCAAAATAAAAGGATGGAGGAAGATTTACCAAGCAAATGGAGAGCAAAAAAAAGCAGGAGTTGCAATTCTCATCTCTGATAAAATAGACTTTAAAGCAACAAAGATCAAAAGGGACAAAGAAGGTCACTACATAATGGTAAAAGGATCGATACAACAAGAAGAGCTAACGATTCTAAATATATATGGACCCAATGTAGGAGCACCCATATATATAAGGCAAGTTCTTAATGACTTACAAAGAGACTTAGACTCCCACACAATAATAGTGGGAGACTTTAACACTCCACGGTCAATAGCAGATAGATCAACCAGACAGAAAATTAACAAGGATATCCAGGACTTGAACTCAGACCTGGAACAAGCAAACCTGATAGACATTTACAGAACTCTCCACCCAAAATCCACAGAATATACATTCTTCTCAGCACCACATCACACCTACTCCAAAACTGACCACATAATTGGAAGTAAAGCACTCCTCAGCAAATGCAAAACAATGGAAATCATAACAAACAGTCTCTCAGACCATAGTGCAATCAAGTTGGAACTCAGAATACAGAAAATAACTCAGAACCGCACAGCTTCATGGAAACTGAACAACTGGCTCTTGAATTTTGATTGGATAAACAATGAAATGAAGGCAGAAATAAAGAAGTTCTTTGAAACCAACGAGAATGAAGACACAATGTACCAGAATCTCTGGGACACATTTAAAGCAGTCTGTAGAGGAAAATATATAGCAATAAGTGCCCACATGAGAAAAGCGGAGAGATCCAAAATTGACACCCTATTGTCAAAATTGAAAGAGCTAGAGGAGCAAGATCAAAAAAGCTCAAAACCTAGCCGAAGACAAGAAATAACTAAGATCAGAGCAGAACTGAAGGAGATAGAGACAAGAAAAACCCTTCAAACAATCAACAAATCTAAGAGCTGGTTTTTTGAAAAGATCAACAAAATAGACAGACCACTAGCCAGACTGATAAAAAAGAAAAGAGAGAACAACCAAATAGATGCAATAAAAAATGATAAAGGGGAAATCACCACAGATTCCACAGAAATTCAAACCATCATCAGAGAATACTACAAACAACTCTATGCACACAAACTAGTAAATCAGGAAGAAATGGATAAATTCCTGGATGCCTGTGTCCTCCCAAGCCTAAACCAGAAGGAAGCCGAAAGTATGAATAGACCAATAACAAGGTCAGAAGTTGAGGCAGCAATTAAGAGCCTACCACACAAAAAAAGCCCAGGTCCAGATGGGTTCACAGCTGAATTCTACCAGACACACAAAGAGGATCTGGTACCATTCCTTCTGAAACTATTCCAAATAATCCAAAAAGAGAGAACCCTTCCCAAATCATTTTATGAGACCAACATCATCCTGATACCAAAAACCCAGCAGAGACTCAACAAGAAAAGAAAACTTCAGGCCAATATCCATGATGAACATAGATGCAAAAATCTTCAATAAAATACTGGCAAATCGGTTGCAACAGCACATTAAAAAGCTTATCCATCATGATCAAGTAGGATTCATCCCGGGGATGCAAGGCTGGTTCAACATACGCAAGTCTATAAATGTAATTCACCACATAAACAGAAGCAAAAACAAAAACCACATGATTATCTCAATTGACGCAGAGCAGGCATTTGACAAAATTCAACAGCCCTTTATGCTAAAAACCCTCAATAAACTTGGTATTGATGGAACATATCTCAAAGTAATAAAAGCTATTTATGACAAACCAACAGCCAATATCATACTGAATGGGCAAAAACTGGAAGCATTCCCTTTGAAATCCGGCACTAGACAAGGATGCCCTCTCTCACCACTCCTATTTAACATAGTACTGGAAGTTCTAACCAGAGCAATCAGGTAAGAAAAAGAAATAAAGGGTATCCAACTAGGAAGGGTGGGAGCCAAATTGTCTCTATTTGCAGACGACATAATAGTATATCTAGAAGACCCCATCATCTCAGTCCAAAAGCTCCTGAAACTGATAAGCAACTTCAGTAAAGTCTCAGGATATAAAATCAATGTGCAAAAATCACAAGTATTCCTATACACCAATAACAGACTTAAGAGAACAAAATCAAGAATGAACTGCCATTCACAATTGCTATGAAGAAAATAAAATACCTAGGAATACAACTCACAAGGAATGTAAGAAACCTCTTTAAGGAAAACTACAAACCAGTGCTCAATGAAATAAGAGAGGACACAAACAGATGGAGAAACATTCCATGTTCATGGTTAGGAAGAATCAATATCATGAAAATGGCTATACTGCCCAAAGTAATTTACACAATCAATGCTATCCCCATCAAACTACAATTGAATTTCTTCACAGAACTGGAAAAAGCCACCATGAACTTTATATGGAACCAAAAGAGAGCCTGCATAACCAAGTCAATTCTAAGCAAAAAGAACACAGCGGGAGGCATCACACTACCAGACTTCAAACTACACTACAAGGCTACAGTAATCAAAACAGCATGGTACTGGTACCAAAACAGAGACATAGACCAATGGAACAGAACAGAGCATTGGAGGTGACACAACATATCTACAACCATATAATCTTTAACAAACCAGACAAAAACAAGCAATGGGGAAAGGATTCCATGTTTAATAAATGGTGTTGGGAAAACTGGCTAGCCATGTGCAGAAAGCAGAAACAGGACCTCTTCCTGACACCTTACACTAAAATTAACTCCAGATGGATTAAAGACTTAAACATAAGACCTGGCACCATAAAAACCCTAGAAGAAAATCTAGGCAAAACCATTCAGGACAAAGGAGTAGGGAAGGACTTCATGACCAAAACACCAAAAGCATTGGCAACAAAAGTCAAAATAGACAAATGGGACCTAATCAAACTCCACAGCCTCTGCACGGCAAAAGAAACAGTCACTAGAGTGAATCAGCAACCAACAGATTGGGAAAAAATCTTTGCAGTTTGCGCATCTGACAAAGGGCTGATATCCAGAATTTACAAAGAACTCAAACAGATTTACAGGAAAAAAACAAAGGATATGAACAGACACTTTACAAAAGAAGACATACATGAGGCCAACAAACACATGAAAAAATGCTCATCATCACTGGTCATTAGAGAGATGCAAATCAAAACCACATTGAGATACCATCTCATGCCAGTTAGAATGGCGATCATTAAAAAATCTGGAGACAGCAGATGCGGGAGAGGATGTGGAGAAATAGGAACACTCTTACACTGTTGATGGGAGTGTAAATTAGTTCAATCATTGTGGAAGATAGTGTAGTGATTCCTCAGGGATCTAGAAATAGAAATTCCATTTGACCCAGCAGTCCCATTACTGGGTATATATCCAAAGGACTATAAATCGTACTACTATAAGGACACATGCACACGAGTGTTCATTGCAGCACTGTTTACAATAGCAAAGACCTGGAACCAACCCAAATGCCCATCGATGATAGACTGGACTGGGAAAATGTGGCACATATACACCATGGAATATTATGCAGCAATGAAAAATGATGAGTTTGTGTCCTTTGTAAGGACATGGATGAATCTGGAGAACATCATTCTCAGCAAACTGACACAAGAACAGAAAAAGAAATACCACATATTCTCACTCATAGGCGGGTGAGAAAAATGAGAACACATGGACACAGGGAGGGGGTCTACTACACACTGGAGTCTATTGGGGGGCATGGGGGAGGGACAGTGGGGGTGGCTGGGGAGGGATAGCCTGGGGATAAATGCCAAGTGTAGGTGAAGGGGAGGAAGGCAGCAAAACACACTGCCATGTGTGTAACTATGCAACTACCTTGCACATTCTGCACATGTACCCCAAAACCTATAATGCAATAAAAATTTAAAAAATTTTAAAAAAAGAGAGAGAAAAAAGATAAGAGGAGACAGACATGTTAATTTTCTTGACTATAGTAATATATGTATGTCAATTTTTAAATATATATAAAAAATCATACTGTAGACTTTAAAAAAAAGAAAAAAAATAACATATATATATATATATTTAAAAAAAATTCTTATGCTTCAATGAATACCATTAAGAAAATGAGAACAGTACATATAAGAAGATATTTGCAAACTGTATTTCTGATAAGGGACTTTTATCTAGAATATATGAAGAACTCTTTGATTAAATAAGATAACCCAATTTAAAAATGGGAAAATATTTGAATAAATATTTGTCCAAATATTGTAAGGTTCATGCACACATGAGAAGATGCTCAACACCATTAGCTGTCAGAGTAACACAAATTAAGCCAGCAATGAGGTACCACTGCATACCCACTGTGATGACTATCGGTAAAAAGATGATAACAAATATTGTGGAAAATATAGAGAAAGTGAAACCCTCACACACTGCTGGCAGGGCCATAAAATGGTACAGCTGCTTTGGAAAACAGTCTGACAGTTACTTAAAAGTCTAAATATTGGGCTGGGTGTGGTGGCTCACGCCTGTAATCTCAGCACTTTGAAAGGTCAAGAGATCGAGACCATCCTGGTCAACATGGTGAAACCCCGTCTCCACTAAAAATACAAAAAATCAGCTGGAAATGGTGGCACGTGCCTGAAATCCCAGCTACTCAGGAGGCTGAGGCAGGAGAATTGCCTGAGCTCAGGAGGCAGAGGTTGCTGTGAGCCGAGACCGCGCCATTGCGATCCAGCCTGGGTAACAAGAGCGAAACTCTGTCTCAAAAAAAAAAAAAAAAAAAAAAAAAGGTTAAACACTTTTAGATATCTCTCCAAGAAAAATTACTATGTCCACATAAAAACTTTTACAATAGTGTTTTAGCATTAGTTCTGATAGTCAAGTAGAAAGGCTCAAATGTCCGTCAACGGATTGGCGATTATTTTAAGGAACCACTGATACGTATAAAACATAGATAGATCTTGAAAAATTTTTGCTAAGTGACAGAATTCGTCACAAAAAAAACACATATTGTATGATTCCATTCATGAAATTTCCAAAAGAGGAAAATCTATAGAGACAGAAACTGAATTAGTGATTGTCAAGAATAGATTATGACTACACATGGATCACATTAAGAAGTTTTTTCTGGTGATGGTAAAAATGTTTTTTTTTATTTTATTTATTTATTTACTTTTTAATTTCTATTGGATTTTAGGTTTTGGGGTACATGTGCAGAACGTGCAAGGTAGTTGCATAGGTACACACATGGCAGTGTGTTTTGCTGCCTTCCTCCCCTTCACCCACACTTGGCATTTATCCCCAGGCTATCACTCCCCAGCCCCCCTGCTGTCCCTCCCCCATTCCCCCCAATAGACCCCAGTGTGTAGTAGACCCCTTCCCTGTGTCCATGTGTTCTCATTTTTCTCACCCGCCTATGAGTGAGAATATGTGGTATTTCTTTTTCTGTTCTTGTGTCAGTTTGCTGAGAATGATGTTCTCCAGATTCATCCATGTCCTTACAAAGGACATAAACTTATCATTTTTGATTGTTGCATAATATTCCATGGTGTATATGTGCCACATTTTCCCAGTCCAGTCTATCATTGATGGGCATTTGTGTTGGTTCCAGGTCTTTGATATTGTAAACAGTGCTGCAATGAACATTCGTGTGTGCATGTGTCCTTATAGCAGAACGATTTATAGTCCTTTTGTGGGTCAAATGGAATTTCTATTTCGAGATCCTTGAGGAATCACTACACTGTCTTCCACAATGGTTGAACTAATTTACACTCCCACCAACAGTGTAAGAGTGTTCCTATTTCTCCACATCCTCTCCAGCATCTGCTGTCTCCAGATTTTTTAATGATCGCCATTCTAACTGGTGTGAGATGGTATCTCAATGTGGTTTTGATTTGCATCTCTAATGACCAGTGATGATGAGCATTTTTTCATGTGTTTGTTGGCCTCATGTATGTCTTCTTTTGTAAAGTGTCTGTTCATATCCTTTGCCCATTTTTGAATGGGCCTGTTTGTTTTTTTTCCTGTAAATCTGTTTGAGTTCTTTGTAAATTCTGGATATCAGCCCTTTATCAGTTGGGTAAACTATAAAGATTTTTCCCATTCTGTTGGTTGCTGATTCACTATAGTGATGGTTTCTTTTGCCATGCAAAAGCTGTGGAGGTTGATTAGGTCCCATTTGTCTATTTTGGCTTTTGTTGCCAATGCTTTTGGTGTTTTGGTCATGAAGTCCTTGCCTACTCCTATGTCCTGAATGGTTTTGCCTAGATTTTCTTCTGGAGTTTTTATGATGCCAGGTCTTATGTTTAAGTCTTTAATCCATCTGGAGTTAATTTTAGTGTAAGGTGTCAGGAAGGGGTCCAGTTTCTGCGTTCTGCACATGGCTAACCAGTTTTCCAAACATCATTTATTAAACAGGGAATCCTTTCCCCATTGCTTGTTTTTGTTTGGTTTATCAAAGATTATATGGTTGTAGATATGTTGATTTGCCTTCGATGCCTCTGTTCTTTTGCATTGGTCTATATCTCTTTTTTGGTACCATACCATCCTGTTTTGATTACTGTAGCCTACTGAATAGAAGTGGTGAGAAAGGGCTTCCTTGTCTCGTGCCGGATTTCAAAGGGAATGCTTCCAGTTTTTGCCCATTAAGTATGATATTGGCTGTTGGTTTGTTGTAAATAGCTTTTATTACTTTGAGATATGTTCCATCAATACCGAGTTTATTGAGAGTCTTTAGCATAAAGGGCTGTTGAGTTTTGTCAAATGCCTTCTCTGCGTTAATTGAGATAATCATGTGGTTTTTGTTTTTGGTTCTGTTAATGTGGTGAATGACGTTTATAAACTTGCATATGTTAAACCAGCCTTGCATGCCTTGGATGAATCCTACTTAATCATGATGGATAAGTTTTTTAAGTGCTGTTGCAATGGGTTTGCCAGTATTTTATTGAAGATTTTTGCATCTATGTTCATCATGGATATTGGCCTGAAGTTTTCTTTTTTTGTTGAGTCTCTGCCGGGTTTTGGTATCAGGATGATGTTGGTCTCATAAAATGATTTGGGAAGGGTTCTGTGGTGATTTCCCCTTTATCATTTTTTACTGCATCTATTTGGTTGTTCTTTCTCTTTTTTTTTTATCATTCTAGCTAGTGGTCTATTTTGTTGATCTTTTCAAAAAAAAGTCTATTTTATCAGAGATGAGAATTACAACTCCTGCTTTTTTTTGCTTTCCATTTGCTTGGTAAATCTGCCTCCATCCCTTTATTTTGAGCCTTTGAGAATCTTTGCAACCTTTGTGAATCTTTGCACCCCTTGTGGGTGACCTGACCCTTCTCTCTGGCTGCCCTTAGTATTTTCTCCTTCATTTAAACCCTGGCAAATCTGACAACTATGTGCCTTGGGGTTGCTCTTCTTGCAGAATATCTTTGTGGTGTTCTCTGTATTTCCTGGAGTTGAGTATTGGCCTGCCATGCTAGGTTGAGAAAACTTTTCTGGATAATATCCTGAAGAGTGCTTTCCAGCTTGGATTCATTCTCTTTGTCACATTCTGGTACACCTATCAAACGTAGGTTAGGTCTCTTTACATAGTCACACATTTCTTGGAGATTTTTTTTATTCCTCTTTGTGCTTTTTTCTCTAATCTTGGTTTCTCTTTTTATTTCATTGAGTTACTCTTCGACTTCTGATATTCTTTCTTCTGCTTGGTCAATTCGGCTGTTGAAACTTGTGCATGCTTCACGGAGTTCTCGTGTTGTGTTTTTCAGCTCCTTCAATTCATTCATATTCCTCTCTAAGTTGTCCATTCTTGTTATCATTTCCTCAAATCTTTTTTCAAATCTTTTTTCAAGGTTCTTAGTTTCTTTGCATTAATTTAGAACATGTTCTTTTAGCTCACTAAAGTTTCTCATTATCCACCTTCTGAAGTCTGATTCTGTCATTTCGTCACTCTCATTCTCTGTCCAGCATTGTTCCCTTGCTGGTGAGTAGTTTTGGTGCTTTGTAGGAGGTGAGGTGTTTTGGTTTTGGGTGTTTTTCTCCTTTTTGCCCTGGCTTCTTTCCATCTTTGTGGATTTATCTACCTGTCGTCTCCACTCAGAGACCCAATTGAAAAATCAGCAACTACTAAGACAACAGATGGATAAATCCACAAAGATGAGAAGAAACCAGTGCACAAAAAGAGAAAAACACCCAAAATAAAAACACCTCACCTCCTACAAAGGAACAAAATTCCTCACCAGCAAGGGAATGAAGCTGGATGAAGAATGAATGTGATGAAATGCCAGAATCAGACTTCAGAAAGTGGATAATGAGAAACTTCAGTGAGCTAAAAGAACATGTTCTAAATCAATGCAAAAAACTAAAAACCTTGAAAAAAGATTTGAGGAAATGATAACAAGAATGGACAACTTAGAGAGGAATATGAATGTATTGAAGGAGCTGAAAAACACAGCAGGAGAACGTCGTGAAGCATGCACAAGTTTCAACAGCCGAATTGACCAAGCAGAAGAAAGAATATCAGAAGTCGAAGATCAATTCAGTGAAATAAAATGAGAAACCAAGATTAGAGGGAAAAGTGCAAAAAGAAATGAACAAAATCTCCAAGAAATGTGGGACTATGTGAAGAGACCCAACCTACGTTTGATAGGTGTATTAGAATGTGATGAAGAGAATGAATCCAATCTGGAAAATATATAGCAATAAGTGCCCACATGAGAAGAGTGGAGAGATCCAAAATTGACACCCTATTGTCAAAATTGAAAGAGCTAGAGGAGCAAGATCAAGAAAGCTCAAAACCTAGCTGAAGACAAGAAATAACTAAGATCAGAGCAGAACTGAAGGAGATAGGAACAAGAAAATACCTTCAAAAAATTAATAAATCCAAGAGCTGGTTTTTTGAAACGATCAACAAAATAGACAGACCACTAGATAGACTGATAAAAAAGAAAAGAGAGAACAACCAAATAGATGCAATAAAAAATGATAAAGGGAAAAGCACCACAGATTCCACAGAAATTCAAACCATCATCAGAGAATACTACAAACAACTCTATGCACATAAACTAGTAAACCAGGAAGAAATGGATAAATTTCTGGACACCTGTGTCCTCCCAAGCCTCAACCACGAGAAAGCCAAAACTATGAATAGACCAATAGCAAAGTCTGAAGGTGAGGCAGCAATTAAGAGCCTACCACACAAAAAAAGCCAAGGTCCAGATGGGTTCACAGCCAAATTCTACCAGACACACAAACAGGAGCTGGTACCATTCCTTCTGAAACTCTTCCAAATAATTCAAAAACAGGGAACCCTTCCCAAATCATTTTATGAGACCAACATCATCCTGATACCAAAACCCCGCAGAGACTCAACAAGAAAAGAAAACTTCAGGCCAATATCCATGATGAACATAGATGCAAAATCTTCAATAAAATACTGGCAAACCGATTGCAACAGCACATTAAAAAACTTATCCATCATGATCAAGTAGGATTCATCCCGGGCATGCAAGGCTGGTTCAACATACGCAAGTCTATAAATGTAATTGTCCACATAAACAGAATCAAAAACAAAAACCACATGATTATCTCAATTGATGCAGAGGAGACATTTGACAAGGCACTAGACAAGGATGCCATCTTTCATCACTCCTATTCAACATAGTGCTGGAAGTTCTAGCCAGAGCAATCAGGCAAGAAAAAGAAATAAAGGGCATTTAAATAGGAAAGGTGGAAGCCAAATTGTCTCTATTTGCAGACGACATGATAGTATACCTAGAAGACCCCATCACCTCAGCTCAAAAACTCCTGAAACTGATTAGCAACTTCAGCAAAGTCTCATGATATAAAATCAATGTGCAAAAATCACAAGCATTCCTATACACCAATAACAGACTTAAAGAGAACCAAATCAAGAACGAACCGCCATTCACAATTGCTACAAAGAAAATAAAATACCTAGGAATACAACTCACAAGGAATGTAAGAGACCTCTTTAAGGAAAACTACAAATGACTGCTCAACGAAATAAGAGAGGACACAAACATATGGAGAAACATTCCATGTTCGTGGTTAGGAAGAATCAATATTGTGAAAATGGCTATACTGCCCAAAGTAATTCACACAATCAATACTATCCCCATCAAACTACCATTGAATTTCTTCACAGAACTGGAATAAAACCTCCATGAACTTCATATGGAACCAAAAGAGAGCCCGCATAGCCAAGTCAAGTCTAAGCAAAAAGAACACAGCAGGAGGCATCACACTACCAGACTTCAAACTATACTACAAGGCTACAGTACTCAAAACAGCATGGTACTGGTACCAAAACAGAGATATAGACCAATGGAACAGAACAGAGGCATCGGAGGTGACACAACATATCTACAACCATATAATCTTTAATAAACCAGACAAAAACAAGCAATGGGGAAAGAATTCCCTGTTTAATAAATGGTGTTGGGAAAACTGGCTAGCCATGTGCAGAACGCAGAAACTGGACCCCTTCCTGACACCTTACACTAAAATTTACTCCAGAACTATTAAAGACTTAAACATGAGACCTGGCACCATAAAAACCCTAGAAGAAAATCTAGGCAAAACCATTCAGGACATAGGAGTAGGGAAGGACTTCATGACAAAAACACCAAAAGCATTGGCAACAAAAAACAAAATAGACAAATGGGACCTAATCAAACTCCACTGCTTTTGCACGGCAAAAGAAACAGTCACTAGAGTGAATCGGCAACCAACAGATTGGGAAAAAATCTTTGCAGTTTACGCATCTGACAAAGGGCTGATATCCAGAATTTACAAAGAACTCAAACAGATTTACAGGAAAAAAACAAACAAGCCCATTCAAAAATGGCCAAAGGACATGAACAGACACTTTACAAAAGAAGGCATACATGAGGCCAGCAAACACATGAAAAAATGCTCATCATCACCGGTCATTAGAGAGATGCAAATCAAAACCACATTGAGATACCATCTCACGCCGGTTAGAACGATGATCATTAAAAAATCTGGAGACAACAGCTGCTGGAGAGGATGTGGAGAAAGAGGAACACTCTTACACGGTTGATGGGAGTGTAAGTTAATTCAACCATTGTGGAAGACAGTGTGGTGATTCCTCAAGGATCTAGAAATAGAAATTCCATTTGACCCAGCAATTTCATTACTGGGTATATAACCAAAGGAATATAAATCGTTCTACTATAAGGACACATGCACACGAATGTTCATTGCAGCACTGTTTACAATAGCAAAGACCTGGAACCAACCCAAATGCCCATCGATGATAGACTGGACTGGGAAAATGTGGCACATATACACCATGGAATATTATGCAGCAATCAAAAATAATGAGTTTATGTTCTTTGTAAGGACATGGATGAATCTGGAGAACATCATTCTCAGCAATCTGGCACAAGAACAGAAAAGGAAATGCCACATATTCTCACTCAGGCTGGTGAGAAAAATGAGAACACATGGACACAGGGAGGGGGGTACTACACACTGGGGTCTATTGGGGGGAATAGGGGAGGGACAGTGGTGGGGGGACTGGGGAGGGATAGCCTGGGGAGAAATGCCAAATGTGGGTTAAGGGAAGGAAGTTAGCAAAACACACTGCCATGTGTGTACCTATGCAACTATCTTGCACGTTTTGCACATGTACCCCAAAACCTAAAATGCAATAAAAATTAAAAAATAAAATAAATAAATAAATAAATAAAAAGTTCAATACACCTTCATAACACAAACTCTCAGGAATATAAGAATAGAGGGAAATTTCCTCAACTTGATAAAAACCACCCATGAAAAAAAATCTTCAGCTAACATTACACTAAAACACTGAAGGCTTTTTGCCTGAGATAAGATCAAGTGAAAGATGGCCACTTTCATCATTCTCTTCACCATAATGCTGGGAGCTCTATTTAAGTTCAACAGGCAATAATAGGAAATAGAAAGCATATAGATCAGAAGGAAGAAATAATACTTTCTCTATTTGCAGATGACATAACTGTCTGCATAAAAAATTCCTAAGAATCAAAAAAAAAAATTATCCTAGAACAAATAAGTGAGTTTTGCAGAGTCACAGGAAATAAGATAAACATACAAAACAGCAATTGCACTTATATAACCTAGTAATAAACACAGAGACACCACAATTTAAAATACAACACCATTTACAATTGTCCCCAAACACAACACTTACCTGTAAAGCTGTCAAAGCATATACAGGACCTGTTTGTTTAAAACTACATGATTCTGATGAAAGAAGATCTGAACAAATGGGGAACAAGCCATGTTCATGGATAATAAAGCTAAACCTAATAAAGAAGTCAATCCTCCCCAAAATGCTATAAAGGTTTAATGCAATTTCTATCTAAATCCTGGTAAGAGGATTTGTAGATATCAACAAGATTATTATAAACATCTATGACAATGAACAGGAACTAAAATAACTAAAACAATTTTAAGAAAAAGAATAAAGTAGGAGGAAACATTCTACTCAATTTTAAGATATCTTATTTAGCCACAGCAGCCAAGACTTTGATATTGACAGATTGATAGACACATAAATCAATGAAACAATGAACTCAAAAGTGGACCTACACAAATACACACAACAGATCAATAAAGGTTCAAAAGTAGTTTAATGTAGTAAATGATGTGGAAGAAAGGCAGACTTTTTAATTCACTGTACAAATGCTATTGACATTGACAGGCAAACCTCAACATCACATCTAATAAAAAAGTTAACACATAAGCTTATCAAATTTTTAAGAAAAAAAAATAGGAGAAAATTTAGGACTCTAGTGCTAAAAAAATAGTTCTTGTTTTTTTTTTATTTTTATTTCTTTTTTAAAATTTTTATTGCATTTTAGGTTTTGGGGTACATGTGCAGAACATGCAAGATAGTTGCATAGGTACACATATGGAAGTGTGTTTTGCTGCCTTCCTCCCCTTCACCCAAATTTGGCTTTTCTCCCCAGGCTATCCCTCCCCAGCTCCCCCCCACACTGTCCCTCCCCTATTCCCCCAATACACCCCAGTGTGTAGTACCCCCTTCCTGTGTCCATGTGTTCTCATTTTTCTTACCCACCTATGAGTGAGAACATGCGGTATTTCATTTTCTGTTCTTGTGTCAGTTTGCTGAGAATGATGTTCTCCAGATTCATCCATGTCCTTACAAAGGACAAAAACTCATCATTTTTGATTGCTGCATAATATTCCATGGTGTATATGTGCCCTAAAAATGTCTTTTTATCTTTTCTCATTTGCTTTCAACATTTTTACTATGATGTGTTTGGGTCTAGATCCCTTTTCATTTGTCCTACTATAAATTCAGTGAGATTCTTGAGTGTGGAGGTTAGCATTTTTCAGTTAATTTGGGAAGTTTTCAGTCATTATTTCTGCTATTGTTTGAATGTGTTCCCTTCAAAATTCAGGTATTGCCAATGTGATAATATTAAGAGGAGGGCCTTTCAGAGTCCATTAGGCCTGGAAGAATCATCCCAAATGAATGGGACTGAGGCCTTGTAAAAGGGCCTTTTGGCTCCAGCTTGTCCTTCCTCCCTCTGCCATGTGATGATGCAGCACAAAGGCCCTTACCAACCGAACACGGACAGCTTGCTATTGGACTTTCCAGCCTCCAGAGCTGAGAAATATATTTCTGTTCTTTATAAATTAACCAGTTTCAGCTACTAGATAGCAGCACAAAATGGACAATTTCTTTCAATATTTTTTCCCTGTTTGCATATCATGGTTAGTGACAGTGCTCAGAGTAAGTATAAATAGTGAGAAGGGGCCATTAAAACAGGATAGTTAGAGAAAGAGGCCTATCTATTCCAGCAGCTAGAATACAGTGAATACTCAATAAACGTTTGCTGTGTTGAATTAAATTATCAAGGAGGAGCCCAGTTTTCCTTTACCTTTTTACATGAATGTGGCACTTGAGACTATTAAGTGCTAGGGATGCTCAGGCCAATACATGGCTATTAAAAATAAGCACATAAAGCAGGTTCTGAACAAATTAATGACAAGGTATTCTAGTTAACACCCTTAAAGTAAATGTGAAGCTACATGCTTAAATGTAGTCACTTAATAGATTAGAGCTGAAAATTCTGCTTGATATACTCTCTTGATTGCTTCAAAGCTATTTAGAAGGTCAGCAGATAACCAGTCAAAATCCTCTCTGATGAAGAGAGCATGTTACCTTTTACCGTCTTTGTACAGAGCAGATTTATTGTCATCAAACTGAAGAAGAATCTCAATTTCCCTTTGGAGACCCAGAAGATGGACTCATTAACTTTATTTTTAAGAACTTTTTTTCCTTTGTAACCTTCAGAGAAATGCCAGCAATTACAGAAAAGGCAAACTCACAGACCTAGTGATCTAAAGACTATTAAGCACTGTGGTCTCAGTAACTTTTGGTAGCATAAAATTGATCACAGTGTAATACAGTACTTTAAACATATTTCATATTATGTGAATTTTAATAATAATTTTTAAAATTAAAAAAACTTCACCCGCCTACTTGAAAAAGAAAAATTTAAAAATATGAAATCACCCACCTATAACTATTTGATTATAATTGAATACACAGAAATATATTTATCATTGATCGTTTCAAAAAATCATACAGTAAATACTAAACTGCCATTTTGGCATTTATAAAATGAAGTACATTTTTACCAATGAGGTTACTAGAATTTTATGCAATTTTGCAAATTTGGTTTGAATTATTTGTACTGCTTTTTGGTAAAGCATATAGGAGCAAAATATTTTTAAAAATATTTTATATGCACAGAAGTTTCATAATTAAAATTATTCCTCTCAGGCCAGGTGCAGTGGCTGACACCTGTAATCCCAGCACTTTGAGAGGCCCAGGTGGGCAGACCACTTGAGGCCAGGAGGTCAAGACCAACCTGGCCAATATGGTGAAACCCCATCTCTACTAAAAATACAAAAATTAGTTGGACATGGTGACAAGCATTTGTAATCGCTGCTACTCTAGAGGCTGAGGCAGGAGAATTACTTGAACCTGGGAGGCAGAGATTGCAGTGAGCCAAGATCACACCACTGCACTCCAGCCTGGGCAATAGAGAGACTGTTTGTGTTTTATTTTTAAATTACCACAGCTTCTGCATGGCAAAAGAAACAGTCACTAGAGTGAATCAGCAACCATCAGAATGGGAAAAAAATTTTTGCAGTTTACACATCTGACAAAGGGCTGATATCCAGAATTTACAAGGAACTCAAACAGATTTACAGAAAAAAAAACAAACAAGCCCATTCAAAAATGGGCAAAGAATATGAACAGAAACTTTACAAAAGAAGACATACATGAGGCCAACAAACATATGAAAAAGTGCTCATCATCATTGGTCATTAGAGAGATGCAAATCAAAACCACATTGAGATATCATCTCACACCAGTTAAAATGGCGATCATTAAAAAATCTGGAGACAGCAGATGCTGGAGAGGATGTGGAGAAATAGGAACACTCTTACACTGTTGGTGGGAGTGTAAATTAGTTCAACCATTGTGGAAGACAGTGTGGCGATTCCTCAGGGACCTAGAAATAGAAATTCCATTTGACCCAGCAATCCCATTACTGGGTATCTATCCAAAAGACTATAAATCGTTCTACTATAAGGACACATGCACACGAATGTTCATTGCAGCACTGTTTACAATAGCAAATACCTGGAACCAACCCAAATGCCCATCGATGATAGACTGGACTGGGAAAATGTGGCACATATACACCATGGAATATTATGCAGCAATGAAAAATGATGAGTTTGTGTCCTTTGTAAGGACATGGATGAATCTGGAGAACATCATTCTCAGCAAACTGACACAAGAACAGAAAAAGAAATACTGCATATACTCACTCATAGGCGGGTGAGAAAAATGAGAACACATGGACACAGAGAGGCGGTCCACTATACACTGGGGACTGTTGGGGGAAATGGGGGAGGGACAGCGGGGGGGGGGGGCTGGGGGGAATAGCCTGGGGATGAATACCAAGTGTGGGTGAAGGGGAGGAAGGCAGCAAAACACACTGCCATGTGTGTACCTATGCAACTATCTTCCACGTTCTGCACATGTACCCCAAAACCTATAATGCAATAAAAAATTTAAAAATAAATAAATAAATAAATAAATTAGCACTTTCTCAAATATTTCTTTTCAACATTTTTTTAAAAAATGATTTAAAAAGAACAAAACAGATCACAGAATAACCAAGAAAATGTTAGTTGAAATAGAAATTTGCTTATCAGTTTCAGGAGATTTTGGGCTGAGGTGATGGAGTCTTCTAGGTATACTATTGTATCATCTGCAAATAGAGACAATTTGGCTTCCACATTTCCTATTCAAATACCCTTTATTTCTTTTTCTTGCCTGATTGCTCTGGCTAGAACTTCCAGTACTATGTTGAATAGAAGTGGTGAGAGAGAGCATCCTTGTCTCGTGCCGGATTTCAAAGTGAATGCTTCCAGTTTTTGCCCATTAAGTATGATATTAACTGTTGGTCTGTTGTAAATAGCTTTTATTACCTTGAGATATATTCCATCAATACCAAGTTTATTGAGGATTTTTAGCATAAAGGGCTGTTGAATTTTGTCAAATGCCCAGGATATAAAATCAATGTGCAAAAATCACAAGCATTCCTATACACCAAGAACAGACTTAAAGAGAACCAAATCAAGAATGAACTGCCATTCACAATTGCTACAAAGAAAATAAAATACCTAGGAATACAACTTACAAAAAATGTACGGGACCTCTTTAAGGAAAACTACAAACCACTGCTCGACGAAATAAGAGAGGACACAAACAGATGGAGAAACATTCCATGTTCATGGTTAGGAAGAATCAATATCATGAAAATGGCTATACTGCCCAAAGTAATTTACAGAACCAACGCTATCCCCATCAAGCTACCATTGAATTTCTTCACAGAACTGGAGAAAACCACCATGAACTTCATATGGAACCAAAAGAGAGCTCGCATAGCCAAGTCAATTCTAAGCAAAAGAACACAGCAGGAGGCATCACACTACCAGACTTCAAACTATACTACAAGGCTACAGTAATCAAAACAGCATGGTACTGGTACCAAAACAGAGATATAGACCAATGGAACAGAGCAGAGGCATCATTCTCAGCAAACTGACACAAGAACAGAAAACAAAATACCCCATATTCTCACTCATAGGCGGGTGAGAAAAATGAGAACACATGGACACAGGGAGGGGGGTCCTACACACTGGGGTCTATTGGGGGGAATGGGGTGGGACAGCAGGGGGGAGCTGGAGAGTGATAACCTGGGGAGAAAAGCCAAATGTGGGTGAAGGGGAGGAAGGCAGCAAAACACACTGCCATGTGTGTACCTATGCAACTATCTTGCACGTTCTGCACATGTACCCCAAAACCTAAAATGCAATAAAAATTTAAAAAAAGGAAATAGCAATTTGCTGTTAAAAAATACAATTTTATGTTTTGCAACAGTAAAGACATTAATGCATGATGCCATTTCGTAAATTGTTTAGTATTCTTCTCGAACATTCTGGGGAAAGGATAAACTTGATCAAGTACACACAACTGAATTTTGTGTAGAACAACACTAAAAACAGAATCTCTTATCCTCTGAATCCACTATTTTTCCCCAGTGAATTTTATTCTCAATATGATCCCTGTAGCTCATTCTAAAACACAAATATCCAAGGTCACTTCTTTATAAACTATAAGTACCTTGCTTTAGACTAATGACCCCTCCCTGCCTAATGGATACAGTCAAAACATTGCATGATGGTTCCTCATCTTCTGGCCTTCCTCTGCTTCCTCAGCATCATCTCTTGCCTCTTTCCCATTGGTATTCCTGCTCTCTAGTGACATATTCCTGCTCTTTAGTGACACCGAATTCTTTTCAATTCCCTGCACATTCGTGTATTCTCTTGCATGGTGCGTTTTTCTCTCTATGAAAGTACTACCTTCTCCTCCTACTTTAAGGATTCTTGTCCTTTGAGTCTCTGTTTAATCATTAGGTTAGAGAAGGCTTTTCCAGCTCCTCAGTTGCAATATTTGAGCTCCTGCAGGCATTGGAAGTGGTTGCTGAATGAATGAATAAACAGATAAGTTCCAACATTGCATCTTCTTTTCATACTATCCACTTAATCATGTGTGTAAGGGTCTGAATGATTTATGTGTAGCCAACTTTGTAAAAAAAAAAAGTCAACTATCACGTTGGCTTGTGCCCTGTCTTTGTGTATCAGCAAGTGACTTCACTGAAAAGTCCAATGACTTCATTTAATGTGCACAGCTCTCATGAGGTTGGCACTCTTACTCTGCCCATTTTAAAGATGTGGAAACTGAGACTTAGAAATATTGAGTGGTTTACCCACAGTCATGTCTAGTGAAGTCAGCTCCAGGACCAGCTCTTAAGCCTGACCATTAATCACACTGCTTCTACTTTTAGCAACTTCTCTCAGAACCATGTAGCTTTTCTTTCTGCCTCGGCTGAAGAATTTGATTAAGCAGGGACTGAATGAAAGAAGAAAGTAGCTGTTTTCAATATCAAAAAGTAGATGACAGATCATAAGGGTCAAATTATAGGAAAGATGTAGTGATTCATTAAGTTATTTTGCAGCTCCATTTGTCAGTTCTTCATGTATACAGCTTTCTTTCCTGATAACCACAAGTCTTTTCTACAAGTAACACTAAAGGCAGAGTGAAGCATCCCTTCAAAGTCAGTCCCAACTGGTGGTGTCATTCCATGATGTTGTGGGCCCACATCAGCACATGACAAAATACTCTGAGCTTCAAATGATCTGCCTGGCCTTAGCCAAAGGGCTGGAAAGAAAAATTACACAATTGTAACCGGAAAGTCACCTTCCTCCCCTGCTCCCAGAGCTGAAGCTCTGCTGTTCAGTCCCTGGCAGAGTGGGTTGCCTGCTAGTGGCTTGTCAAGGTTGCTGAGAGATGATGAAAGGAAAACATAGAAATATAATCTGATTTTCTTATCTTTTCTCTGTATAACTCATTTTTGAATATATAATTTTCTTCCCTCCTTCCCACACCCTGTTTTCTAGACTAATCACAACAAAGCTTGGATAAATTTCTGGATGCTTTGTTTGATGTATGTTCTGGGAGAAACTGTGTCATTCCCCCACCCCTAAGTCCTATGTTGAAATCCTAAGTCAAGTACTTCAGAATGTGACTGTCTTTCAGGAGATCATTAAGGCTAGATGAGATCATATGGGTGGGCTCCAGTCCAACATGACTGGTGTCCTTATTAGAAGAGGAGATTAGAACACACAGCAGGAAGGCCACGTGAACACACAGGGAGAAGGTGGCCGTCTGCAAGCCAAGGAGAGAGGCCTCAGCAGAAACAACTCTACTGGCATCCTGATCTCGGACTTCCAGCTTCCAGAACTGTGAGAAAAGAATTTCTGTTCGTTAAGCCCCTTAGTCTGTGGTACTTGGTTCTGGCACCCCTAGCAAACTAATATGATGTACAAAAGCAGAAATATTTTCTAGACTTTAGCAAACCTTGGGGAGATTTCTGGATATGTTTTTGATGTGTGAAAGCTGAAATATTTTTAAATGACTACGTAAAGATATGGGTCTCCATTGAAAATTATTCTTTTAATCACCTAGGCGAGAAACCCTATTCTTTACAGAATCATGACAGCCCTGTTCTGTCCTAGGAGGGTCAGAACACATCTGGTAAAGGTGTTTACCTCTGGGTACCACATTTAAGAGAGGTGTAGACAAAGGAATATCTACATGGTAAAAGAGGTGAAGCCTATGTTTTATTAGTTGAAGGAACTAGGAAGGTTGGTCTGGAAAGGAAATGACTCATGAGGTGGGGACTAGCACTTTTTAAGTATTTAAGTGTTTATGGCATTTGCTACTACAGCTGCAAAAGGTTGACAGAGCAATGAAAGAGAATTTTAGCTCAATGTAAGAAAAATTTATGGAAGTCAGACATTTCCAAAGACGAAATGGCTAACAGGGAAGTAATGAGCCCTTCCTCATAGGAAGTGGGGAGAGGGTAGCTGACCACTTGTCCCGGGTGTTGTAGAAAGGATGTGTTCATCAGGAGAAAAAACATTCTGATTGGAAAAGTACTTCAAGCAGAGGCAATTCAACACAGAGGATGAGTTAAAAGCCTACTGGAAGATGAGAAACTCCAAGTCTACCACGCTGAGGGGCTTGAAGACCCATTGGGAGGATGGAGTGGCCAGTGAGAAGATGCAGTGTAATGCAGCGGGAAGCTGTAGCAGCCCAGCGGGAAGACAGAGTCACCCAGCGGGAAGATCTCCATCTTCCTGAATGAGGATTCTTCATCCTCCCGAATGAAGACTTTCTTGCTGGCCCACCCCATCTTCTTAGTGGGAAAATGATGTTTCCCAGCAGGAAGATGGAGTTTCCCAGTGGGAAGATGGGGTGACCCAGTGGGAAGATGGGGTGATGCAGTGGAAAGATGGGGTGACACAGCGGGAAGATAGAGTGGCGCAGCAGGATGCTGGGGTGGCACAGTGGGAAGATGGAGTGACGCAGCAGGAAGATGGGGTGACCCAGCGGGAAGATGGGGTGATGCAGTGGAAAGATGGGGTGACACAGCGGGAAGATGGGGTGACCCGGCAGGAAGATGGGGAGACGTGGCCATAAGATGGGGTGACCCGGCAGTAAGATGGGGTGACCGGGTAGGAAGATGGTGTTGCCCAGTTCCCAGGACAGCTCTGCTGGGCCTGTGGTCGCAGCTCTGTGCCCTGCTGGCTCCTGTGACTATGGCATCACCGCCCAGGGTGCTACCTCCCCAGCCCAGTGCTGGGGTGACAGCCCCAACAGGAAGACAGATGGCGAAAGGGGCGTGTGGCGCACGTGCTGCTGGCTCCAAGCCCAGCTGAGGACAGAAAACAGGCTGAGGACTGAGCCTCGCAGCCGCTTCCGCCCAGGTCAGCGGGTGGGGCCGGGGCTCACTGGGAGCAAGATGCTCTTCTGCAGCCCTGGAGGTCTTTGAGTCCGTCAACTATAGTTAATATTTTTGCCTCCCATGGGTCAAATCTAACCTTAATAGTTCCTTTCCTTCCATTTGGAGAGAGAAGGAAAGCCTGGCTTTCGGGACTGGGCCACTTAATGAAGAGGTCGTTGCCTCCCACCCCCTGGTGGGTAGCTTTGGGGAACACGGCTCCTACCTGGACCCCGCTGATTTCCTGCATTTGGTCCAGGCTGACTCAAGAAAGGGTTAAGAAGAGACGTAATGGGGCCGGGCGCAGTGGCTCAGGCCTGTAATTCCAGCACTTTGGGAGGCCGAGGCGGGCGGATCAGGAGGTCAAGAGACCATCCTGGCCAACATGGTGAAACCCGGTCTCTACTAAAAAATACAAAAATTCGCTGGGTGTGGTGGCGCACGCCTGTGGTCCCAGCTACTTGGGAGGCTGAGGCAGGAGAATCACTTGAACCTGGGAGGCGGAGGTTGCAGTGAGCCAAGATTGTGCCATGGCACTCCAGCCTGGGCGACAGAGCAAGACTCTGTCTCTAAATAAATAAATAAATAAATAAATAAATAAATAAATAAACTCCGTTGAAGATTAAATAAGGTAATACATGTAAAGCCCAATAACTGCCAGCAATCATTAGTATCATTACTGGTAGCAGAGGAAGGGCCACCTGGCCTTGTAAATCAGCTCTTCTAGGGCAGTCCAGGAAGGGTTGCGATGGAGCGAGACCTGCCGGACCACAGAGAAACATGCGGCTGGGACTGCGGCCTCAGGGAAGCGCTCCCAGAGGCTGGATGCCCACGGGGTGCGGCAGGAAGGGAGTGTGTTGGTGCCACCCAGGGCTGCACGCTCTGCGGGGCTGCGGCTGACCCTGGGAGGAAACAGCTCTTCCCTTTTCTCAGGGTCCCTACCAGGTGTGTCGAGGCAGGAAAAAAAGCAGGAGGAAAGGGGTGAGTGGCTCCTCTTGAGCCGCTGTGAGGGGGTCCGCTTCCCGTGACTGTCCGTCCGTCCCTGAGAAACCCGCCGGCCAAGGATGCTGCCACGTGGCAGGAGGCAGCGCTGGCTCTTGTGGATGGTACTTGTGAGTTCTTCTAAGACGCAGCAAGGGCTTCCGCTCTTAGGTTCCTCTGATCTGGATCTACCTTCTCTGCCTCCTCCAATTCCCTGCGTTTCCAAATCCAAAGCTTGGTTCTGGGTTCCAGCTGAGCAGCCACTCCGGGGAGGCCGCGGGTCGCCCCAGCCTGGTGATTTTCCACAGCATCTCCTGGAAGTCTTTGCCAACCAGGCGGTGGGGCTGTGGTGCCTCCTGGGGACCCCTGCGGTTTTCCTGCCGCAGTCCAGTTTAAACCAGAGGAGGGGAGAGAGGCGAGTATTCGGTCCTAATGAGCGTCCCCACGCTGTACAGGCAATCCTCCTGGAGCCCACCCGTAGCACCCCCCTCCTCACCCCAGGTCACAGTGTGCTGGCAGTCTACCTCTTCCCTCCCTGGGACTGCGGGTGCTGTGGTGCGGTGACAGTTACGGGAAGGCAGATCTTACAGGGCATCCTGGAGAGGCCATGTGGCCACAATGTTTTCCAGTTTACAATGTGAGGTCACAGCACCTCCTTGTTTCCTATATGTGGGCCCTAGTTCAACATCTGCAAGATGATCAGGGACTGGGAGGGTATACAGCTGGTGCCACATGGGCAATGTCTAACACGGGGGAGGGTGGGCTTTGTCCCCAGTGCCTCAGGCGAAGCCCTTGCACTCCACTTCCTTCCCTCCATCATCATCATCACTCTTCTGCTATCTGACCCCATTTTCTTCTTCTCTGTCTCTTGTTGCCTTTCTTTCCTCAAATATGGGAGTCACACACTGGTTTAGTTTTTGTCATTTATATTAGTGATTCTCATTAAGGCCCATAACTTTAACACCATCATTATGTGGATAGAGTCTAAGCACTTTCTTCTAAAGGTAACTTCTGTTCTGAGCTCCATCTCTCTGTAGAATTGAGCTCCTAAAGACTTTTAGCTGTTTGTTTCCCTTGTACCTTGACCTCACTATACAAAGTCAATTTAAAAAATTCTTATGTGAAACTCTGCCCATGAAAACATGTCCAAATAGCTTCTTTTCCAAAATATATACGAAGTTCTCTGAGGTGTCCACCCTTTGCTGCTGCAAAAATTAACTTATTCTTGGAAATGCTTGGTTTTTTTTTTCCCCCCTGAGGTTCTGCCTCTCTCTTAAGAATCAAGCTGAATTCTGACTTCCCCAAGAAATTCTAATCTCTTCAATAGAAACAAATCTGTTCGTTCTCTGCCTTCTGTTGTTCATAGCTCTATCAGAGGGCTCATCAGAGTATTGATCCTACTAAGTTCTTAACTGCCAGAGAGCGGGTAACCACTGGTATCTCCAGTAAAGCTTAAGAAGATTTTCTACACTTGTTCCCAAATTTAATTTGGCTGATTATAAAATATAAATAATGAATCATAATTCATAGAAACATAAACAGACCATGTTAAATATTTACACTTTCTTTGCCCAGATCTATCTCTTTCTATCTCTACTTGAATATTTGGTACTTGACAATATTTCTTGAAAGTAAACAATAATATTATCTTCAGATTTATATATAATTTAACTGAACACTAGCTGAAATGAATTCTTCCATTCAATGACAGACGGGTTTTTGAATGAATAACTAACTAGAGACTGATAAGAACACCTTGAAGTCCTTTTGCTGCCCAGATAGTTTATCTGTTTTGGCTTGGTAATTGTAACCGACATAAGTATGCAACATTTCATTTCTTATTTCTCTAGAATTACTCCACCAAGTAGCTTTCAGAGCATGTTAGTGATGTATGTACCGTTAAATTGATCACGAGTCTATAATAAAATTAAACATTTTTATATAGACTTAAAACTAAATTGATAAGGCTAGATAGGCGTCTCAGTCTATTTTGCGTTGCTGTAACAGAATACCTGAGGCTCTGTGGTTTATAAAAAGAGGCTTGTATGGCTCACAATTTGGTGGCTGGAGAGACCGAGATTGGGAAGCTGCATCTGATGAGGGCCTCGTGCTGCTTCCGCTGCGGCAGGAAGAGGCAGCGGGGTGGACGTGTGCAGAGATCACTGGGTGAGAGAGGAAGCAAGGGAGACAAACCTAGGAAGCCAGATTATTTTTAACAACACATTCTCAAGGGGCCTAATACATTTATTTCCCAGAAATGCAGCAGTTACTTGCCCCCAAGGCAAGGAAGGGCATAAATCTGTTCATCGACGATCCTCCTTCATAAGCCAAACCCCTCCCAACATTGCCACCCTGGGGATCAAATTTCAACCTGAGTTTTGGCAGGGACAAACCATGTCTACACAACAGCAAAAGGCTATATTGTGCTGTGGTGACAAATGATCTCCAAATCCCCACGGCTGAGCAAAGCTTTGTTTATTACTCATCTGAAACCCATTTAGGCCCAGGATACCCTCTGAAGCCACCATCCCCCGTGCAATGACTTGGCGATCCAGGTCGCTTCAACCTTGTGGCTTTTGTACAACAGCACAAACTCCCTGCACGACCCTCTAGAGCAGCGGAGGAGAGAGTACAGAGAATCGGGTGTTTCTGCCATAGCACTTTCAGTATGGCTCGTTGGCCGGAACTGGACACAGGGTCCACCTAACTGCAAGGAGACTAGAAAATGTGGTCTTCCAGGTGACTGACTCCACTCGCCAGCCGGATTTAGGTGAGTGTTAGTCATGTCTACCCCCGTTTGCCATTCTGAACACTAAATATTCAGTTTGTTCTTCTTTTCCTATGCAGAACACCCTTTCTCCCCAAGAGAGACGACACAAAGTCTGTGGGTGGACAGCATTCAACTCAGACTCTGGGATTGTTAAGGCATGTAGGAGTCTCTGCATTCAGACCGTGCATTCGTCATGACTGTTTTGGGCTGGACACTTACGATTTAAAAAGAAGTTCTCAGCCTCCTCTCCTAACACACAACCAGTGTACAACAGTTGAAGACGAATGCGACAGATGCAATAAACATTCAGGAAGAAAAATGGAAAATAAAGGACCAGAACTGGTTCTTGGCAAAACAAACATTTCCCTGAGAAGACATTGTGCCGGCTCAGATCCTGTGCTGGTGAGGCCCTGACTCTGCTCTTAGGAGGCGCTCTTGGGACCCTTGCACTCTCTGGGCGAGGCTGTGTTCTCTGAAATGCTCCTTTTCCATTATGTTTTTTTGGTTAACTCTGAAGTGGACATTGGACCTATGCCTTCCTTGGGAACCATGACCTTTGTAAACAAGTTGCCTTTTAATAATCCCAGTAACAATAATAATGGTCATCATGTGTTTAACTATTCTTTTTATAAGACATTAAATAAAATGCCAACTCTCCCCATCATCCACCACAATTTTCAAAGGACCATTTATTGCATAAAAAAGCAGATGGAGCTGGCATTCGAATCATATTTATCTAAACCCCAATTGTGTATTCCTTCAGTTACATTTTTGTTTTCCAATGTTATTTTTGAAATTACACTTTTAACATTGATGTAATTGTCAAATCACATGCCGTTTAAGAAGTAACGCAGTTACATTCCACATGCCCTTTATGAGTTTTCCCCCATTTTGAAGTTGCCCCCAATGGTAGTCTTGCAAAACTATAGTACAATATGGATGGAGATATGGTCAAGTTATGAGCATTTCCATCATCACAGGCTCCTTCGTGCTCTTTTGTAGTTACTTGCCCCTACTTTTCTCCTGTCCAAACTGCCTCCTTAACTCCTGGAAACCACGAATCTGTCTCCATTTCTATAATTTTATCATTTCAAAACCATGATAGAATGAAATCATACAGAAGGTAACTTGCTGGGCTGGGCCTTTTTCATCCAGTGTGATTCCTTGGAGGTTAATCCAAGTGGCTGCACATACCGATCACCTGTCATGTTTTGTTGCACAGTCGCGTGTGTGCTATGAATGCACCGCAGCTGTTTCACCATTTACCCACTGAGGCACATCTGGTTCTTCCAGTTTGGGGCCAGCGTAAGTAAAACCATATACACATCCCTCTACAGGTTTTTGTTTGATTATAAATCTCCTTTCTTGGTGAGCTAATAGAAGGCAATTTCAACTTCACTCCCTCACGCCACCTCATCCCCCTCCAGACTGGCAGTTTCAAGGATGCATACTGCATTGCAAATCAAACTGACTCATGAGGCATTTGGGCCAGTGCACTGCTTACTTCCATCTGTTTGCAGACACATTTGTGCCCAGCGTTTGGGAACCCTTCGTATCAAAGGGTTCCTATAACCTTCACCTACTCGAAACCAGTTTGGGATGGATATGATGGAGCTTCTGTGCTCTTGCTGGGATTGAGACAAATAAAACATGCAATTTAAGTGGGAAAAAATTCCTTTCTCTGGCATAATGCCCAAGAATGCAACTTCTGGCTTGTATGGCTGCTGAATGTTTCACTGTGAGAAGCAGCCAAACTGTTTTCCAGAGTGGCTATAGCCATTTCACAATTATACCACTTACTCTTCCACCAGAAAAGTGTGAAAGATCCAGTTTCTCTACATCCTCACCAGCATCCAGTGTTGTCGTGATTTTTTGTTTTATCATCCTGATAGATATGCAGTTATGTATCATTTCCCTAATGGCTGATAATGTTGAACACATGTACCTATATACCATCTGTGTATATTTTTTGGTGAATTATTTTGTCATGTTTTTTGGCCTATTTTAAATTTGAATTGTTTTGTTCTTTTTCTTGCTGAAATTGAAGAGTTTTTTAAAATTATTATTTGATGATATTGATTCTTCCTAACCACGAACATGGAATGTTTCTCCATCTGTTTGTGTCCTCTCTTATTTCGTTGAGCAGTGGTTTGTAGTTTTCCTTGAAGAGGTCCCTTACGTTCCTTGTGAGTTGTATTCCTAGGTATTTTATTTTCTTTGTAGCAATTGTGAATGGCAGTTCGTTCTTGATTTGGCTCTCTTTAAGTCTGTTATTGGTGTATAGGAATGCTTGTGATTTTTGCACATTGCTTTTATATTCTGAGACTTTACTGAAATTGCTTATCAGTTACAGGAGCTTTTGGGCTGAGGTGATGGGGTCTTCTAGGTATACTATCATGTCGTCTGCAAATAGAGACAATTTGGCTTCCACCTTTCCTATTTGAATACCTTTTATTTCTTTTTCTTGCCTGATTGCTCTGGCTAGAACTTCCAGTACTATGTTGAATAGGAGTGGTGAGAGAGGGCATCCTTGTCTAGTGCCGGATTTCAAAGGGAATGCTTCCAGTTTTTGCCCATTAAGTATGATATTGGCTGTTGGTTTGTCGTAAATAGCTTTTATTACTTTCAGATATGTTCCATCAATACCAAGTTTATTGAGGGTTTTTAGCATAAAGGGCTGTTGAATTTTGTCAAATGCCTTCTCTGCGTCAATTGAGATAATCATTGGTTTTTGTTTTTGGTTCTGTTTATGTGGTGAATTATATTTATAGACTTGCGTATGTTGAACCAGCCTTGCATCCCCGGGATGAATCCTACTTGATCATGATGGAAATGGCTATACTGCCCAAAGTAATTTACACAATCAATGCTATCCCCATCAAACTATCATTGAATTTCTTCACAGAACTGGAAAAAAACACCATGAATTTCATACGGAACCAAAAAAGAGCCCGCATAGCCAAGTCAATTCTAAGCAAAAAGAACACAGCGGGAGGCATCACACTACCAGACTTCAAACTATACTACAAGGCTACAGTAATCAAAACAGCATGGTACTGGTACCAAAACAGAGATATAGACCAATGGAACAGAACAGAAGCATCAAAGGCAACACAACATATCTACAACCATATTATCTTTGATAAACCAGACAAAAACAATCAATGGGGAAATGATTCCCTATTTAATAAATGGTGTTGGGAAAATTGGATAGCCATGTGCAGAAAGCAAAAACTGGACCCCTTCCTGACACCTTACACTTAAATTAACTCCAGATGGATTAAAGACTTAAACATAAGACCTCACACCATAAAAACCCTAGAAGAAAATCTAGGCAAAACCATTCAGGACATAGGAGTAGGCAAGGACTTCATGAACAAAACACCAAAAGCATTGGCAACAAAAGCCAAAATAGACAAATGGGACCTAATCAAACTCCACAGCTTCTGCACGGCAAAAGAAACAGTCACTAGAGTGAATCGGCAAGCATCAGAATGGAAAAAAATCTTTGCAGTTTACACATCTGACAAAGGGGTGATATCCAGAATTTACAAAGAACTCAAACAGATTTACAGGAAAAAAAAAAACAAGCCCATTCAAAAATGGGCAAAGGATATGAACAGACACTTTACAAAAGAAGACATACATGAGGCCAACAAACACATGAAAAAATGCTCATCATCACTGGTCATTAGAGAGATGCAAATCAAAACCACATTGAGATACCATCTCACACCAGTTAGAATGGCGATCATTAAAAAATCTGGAGATAGCAGATGCTGGAGAGGATGTGGAGAAATAGGAACACTCTTACACTGTTGGTGGGAGTGTAAATTAGTTCAATCATTGTGGAAGACAGTGTGGCAATTTCTCAAAGACCTAGAAATAGAAATTCCATTTGACCCAGCAATCCCATTACTGGGTATATATCCAAAGGACAATAAATCGTTCTACTATAAGGACACATGCACACGAATGTTCATTGCAGCACTGTTTACAATAGCAAATAACTGGAACCAACCCAAATGCCCAACGATGATAGACTGGACTGGGAAAATGTGGCTCATGTACCCCATGGAATATTATGCAGCAATCAAAAATGATGAGTTTGTGTCCTTTGTCAGGACATGGATGAATCTGGAGAACATCATTCTCAGCAAACTGACACAAGAACAGAAAAAGAAATACCGCATATACTCACTCATAGGTGGGTGAGAAAAATGAGAACACATGGACACAGAGAGGGGGTCTACTACACACTGGGGTCTATTAGGGGGAATGGGGGAGAGACATTGGGGGGGCTGGGGAGGGATAGCCTGGGGATGAATGCCAAGTGTGGGTGAAGGGGAGGAAGGCAGCAAAACACACTGCCATGTGTGTACCTATGAAACTATCTTGCACGTTCTGCACATGTACCCCAAAACATATAATGCAATAAAAATTTAAAATAAATAAATAAATAAATAAATTATAATAATAAATAAATAAAAGAAAAAGAAAAGAAATTCCATTCGACCCAGCAATCCCATTACTGGGTATATATCCAAAGGACTATAAATCGTTCTACTATAAGGACACATGCACACGAATGTTCGTTGCAGCACAGTTTACAATAGCAAAGACCTGGAACCAACCCAAATGCCCATTGATGATAGACTGGACTGGGAAAATGTGGCACATATACACCATGGAATATTATGCAGCAATCAAAAATGATGAGTTTGTGTCCTTTGTAAGGACATGGATGAATCTGGAGAACATCATTCTCAGCAAACTGACACAAGAACAGAAAAGGAAATACCGCATATTCTCACTCACAGGCGGGTGAGAAAAATGAGAACACATAGACACAGGGAGGGGGTCTATTACACACTGGGGTCTATTGGGGGAATGGGGGAGGGACAGCATTGGGGGCAGCTGGGCAGGGATAGCCTGGGGAGAAATGCCAAGAGTGGGTGAAGGGGAGGAAGGCAGCAAAACACACTGCCATGTGTGTACCTACGCAACTATCTTGCACGTTCTGCACATGTACCTCAAAACCTAAAATGCAATAAAAATTTTAAAAAAAACGTTAGATTTTTAAAATGACATTTAAAAAGTCATTTCTCTACTTTTCCATCATAAGCTGATATTTAACAGAACTTGTTTATTTTTTCCCTTTGTGCTTTACTCATACATTGTTCTTCGTTTTTCTTCAAGTTTTCAAGTTGCCACTCTATGTCATTAAATGCAGGTTCTTGGGAGCCCTTCAGGTCCAGTGAAACAGATTCTTTGTGGTGGAGCTTGGGACTATACTTCAAACAAGCCCCATAGGGGTATCTCATTATCAGCTGAGTGTGGGGAGCTCACCTCACCCAAAGTTGGTTTTTTGATTAAACATTCACAAAGGTCCCTTTATCCTCCCCAACCTGATCAAACATGGTGTGTGAACCTGGGAGCCTGGTTTAATTTTATTATAACTTAGTATCTATCTATCTGTCTATCTATCTATCTATCTATCTATCTATCTATCATCTATCTATCTATCTCACTCTGAGATCAAAACATATTATAAATACTCACATTTAGCTTTATTTGGCTTATTACTTAAAAGTTTGTTGGCTGGAGAACCACAATGAAACCATAAAAAAGAGAATCTGTCTTATTTTCTTGTTTATGATATAACCTAGCAGCATCTGACCTTAATTTCCAGCTTTGAAATCTACACTTAGGAGAGAAAGATCTCCTTTGGTTTGTACTTTTTTATTCAAAAAGTAATAATGAAGCAACTAATAGCATTGTTCTAGCCTTAGGATTACAACAGTGAATAAAAGATAGGAATCCCTGACAGCTTACCCTCTTCCTGAGACTAGGCATAGTTTAAAAAAAGAGAGAGAGAGAGAGAGAATCTTACTGTTGAGTTGCCCCACTTCTTGCTTACTAACCTGTGCAACTCAAAAATAAGAAAAGAACGAGGCCATTTTGCATTAGAAGTGCATTCAGTCAGTTTGCCTCAGAATAATTTCCTATTTTCTTAGGTGAGAAGAGTAAGTATAACCTAATAAATAATTCTAGTGAAGATGAATCAAGAGGAACTTGGCTTGCCCTTTGTGAAAGAAGCTAAGTGGATTTAAATTCATTTCCTGAGAGTGAGGGTTGTTAAACAGAAAATGAGTGATTAAAAAATAGGAGAAAACCTTCACTCACAAATGCATTCAGGCATTATGATAATGTTTTAGGCAAAGCTTGAAATTCTTCCTCCTGCAACAGAATATATGAAATCAAATATTTTCATGAAAATGTTAGTAAGGCACATCTCATTTTAGCCTAAATTAATAGCTTTTAAAAAAATACACACTAACATATTTCTTTTCCTAATCTTCAATTCACTATATACTTTAAAAACATTTAAAATTATGTTGACTAAAAATTAAAGTAAGAAGTCTTAGATGTTAAATTTGTAGAAACTAGTCTCCAAATTGATTTCAGACACAGATAAAAGGTATATTTTGCCATTAAAAATGTGGGTATTAAAATTACCAGTTGTCCTGTGAATTATAAAGGTAAAAGCTTTGCAAGCTTCTGCCACAACCACAAAGATGCACAGATAAGCAGAAGAGATAATGAAGCCTTGGGTTAAAACCTTTGCAGTTTCCAAACTGAGATCAGTGACCACGTCAGGGAGTAGGGATTGTTTCTTCAGAGAGGAAATCTACGTTAAAGGCTATCACTTCTACAATATCATCACTAAAATTCCTATAGCAAATATGTGATTTTTGGTTATCAGACAAAACTAAATACATTGTACTTAATATTTACAAATATGTAATGAATATCAATACTGTTGTAGACACCTTATAATGCCGGCATTTGTATGATGTGGAAATGGGAGAAAGCATAAGTTTAAAACAAGGAGAACTCTTGGCACTAGTGAGACAAAAGTGATACTGTGCCAAGAAGAAAGAAGACAGAGAATGAAAGCTTTTTTCATTGAAATATTTTTAAAGTTAGGAAAACATGAATATTTCTACACAGGCAACGTATGTTTGCTTTTTATTCCATCTTAAATTTTCCAAACGTATTCTAATTGATATACAATAATAAGGAGAACCCAAATACTGAATGAGATGGCTTTCTAATGATACTGCAGAGTTTTTATCCAACTGAATTCAACATGAGTACACTGTTCAGACCATACACAGAGTGGCAGGAAGAGGAGCCCTCATCTCAGAAGCTCTTCACCAAGACCTCAGGCTTCTCGGCATGTGGGGCAGGTACCAAGGCTATGTGTATCGATGTGACTGACCCACACACGACAGGAGTAGGGGATTTAAAAAAGGCAAAAAAGGCTTCCTGATTTTATTTCATAATAAACATTTCCAAATCTTTTGTGACGTCATTTCTTTAAAATGCGGAAAGATTCCTTTAGGTATATATGATGCTTTAGGGAATACACTCCCCTTTTTAAATCCAACTCATAACACAAATGTGTTGAACTGAATGTTTTCTAAAAATTTCAAAAGAAAATGTATTTTAGATTCTGCTGGCAATAATCAGGTAGTATGCGATTTTGTGTCATTATTCTTTTCTTTTTTTTTTTTTTTTTTTTTTTTTTTTTTTTTTTTTTGCCAATCATTGAGAGGTTGTAAGGTTGCTGAGGTTGGTTGGCCTTGAACTCTTGGCCTCGCCTTCGCAAGCGCCACGACATCCGGCCGGAGCCACTTTGGGCCCCGTCATTATTCTTTTCTATGGTGCTATCTAATCATGCTATTCTATCATAGATAATTTATATATAAATGATCATATATTTACATTTAAATTATCACAGATAATTTATAATTCTTTAAGTATGTGACAATTCATTTTTGGAAAAGAGAACTAAGTAAATGTATCTTCTTTGTTTACCTTTTTGGAAAATCCTGAAGAACACTGAGTCTATGTTTAAAAAAATTAAAAATATAAAAATAAAAATAAACGGTATAAATTTTAAAAATTATGAAGGACCCAAGCATTGTTTATTTCATTGTAGAAGTCCATAATTTCTTAATGATGGCTATGATGGCTATTACTTTATGCCTGATCAATAAAAATATACAATATACTTATGACTTTTGCAATTTAAAGAAGAAAAATATAATTGTTTAGATAACAAGACTATGGAACAACTTTATATGTATCAGTCTGTTGACTATGAGGGTGCTAATAAGTTATCATTGTGACTTTGGAAAGTAGAATGGACATTGGTAGAAAGATGCAGGGAACTTCAGTGATGACACGATGACGAGTCAGAAAGGTCACATACTGCTCCTGGTCCTTGTCGGTGCCACGTTTTGTGGTGCTGTTCACAAATTTCTTTTGCAGAAGTGCGTCCTATTCATTGATTTAGAGGCAAAAAAAAAGATGTAGGGAAATAGTGAAGGAGTGAAAGCCATGTCATCCAAAAATACGCAAGATTGATATATTGATTATTTCTGGAAACATTGAAGAGATTGTAGTTTCAGAAAGCGTGAGCTGACCCTGTCTCTTCCTGAATATAGTAAGCCATAAAGACTCCTCCAGGAGGGATGTCATCCCCATAACAGGACAAAAAAAAACACACAAAACAAAACAAAAAACAGCACTTATCACCAAAGACTGGGAATTGGAGGCTGCAATGGACCTGAATAAATTTACTTAATGAAGTATCCCTTATCTTCCCTCTCAAATATTTTATTTTATACCCACCCAAATATTTCCCAGTGACTCTCCCAGAAATTTACTGCTTCTATCAAGCCTCTCTTTGCCCTCTCATTTCTTCTCAAATTTAGTCTTTGTTTAAAGGTATAAAAGCATTTTCCATTGGCCACTGCTTTGGAATTCACTCTCTTGTGAAGATTCCCTTATAGGTGGAAAACTGATCCAGTCTGTACACTTTTGTTTTGTTTATCGCTGTGGAGTCGATTCTGGATCCCAACGAGGAGGCCAAGTTTGGAGCTGATCACTGGCTCCCCCGCAGTAGAGAATATAACACGCCTGAAAACTCTTTCAGTTCATCTTCAAAACTAGTCTACAACATTAATGTTAAGATAAGGGTTCTAATTATTGTCTTCTTCTTTTTCAGTAAAAATAGGAAGACTGGCTCAGAATCTAACTTTCTGTGTAGAATGCTTCTTGACTCTCATGAATATGGTCTAGTTTTAGCTAAGCACAGGTATTGACACTATTCAATATCTTACTTAGCATTGGATATATTGCTCAGACACCTTTGAAATTCATTTGAGGATTGCATAAATTACCAGTTTAATAAGTTGTCAGTGGTAACTTAGTTAAGGATCAAATAATTAAATTTCTTTTTAGAATTAGTTTTGATCATTTATGACTCTCACCTCTCTCAAAAAAGAAGGATCTTCCTTAAAAAACCCCAAAATGAAAACCAAATAACTGAGAATATTTTGTGTAACAAACTAAATAACTCTAAACAGGGACACCCCTGTGTAGGTACCTCAGATAATGGTCATAAACATGAGATTCTTTCCCTGATCCCTGCAGAGCATACCTCCAGCCCCAGGTCAACTGGGAAATGTTACAGTGACGTGGCTCCTCACCAGTACCAGTTGGTTGGATATTCCTAGATTCAAGCATAAATGAGTCCCTCAAAGATTTCTTTAACCTGAAACTTAACACAAAAAGAATTACGTGATGGCAGAATTAAAAAAAAAAAATCTTAGGGTCAAATCTACCAATGGTTCAGTTTACAGTTTCTGTCTCAGAAATATGTGGCCAGTCCCATTACTGCCAAAATCTTCACTTATATTTTATTCTAATTTCTTTATGATTTTCTGTTTCTTTTACTTAGTAATACATCTTTATTTTACCTTTCTTAAAATGTTTATTGAGGTTATAATAAGAAGTAACACCATTTAGACATTTCAGCTTTTAATCTGCTTGGTTACACACATAAATACAACTTAAAGGGTATAGATTCCTGGATCATGAATGATTTTCTTAGTGTTTTTAGACTGTGATACATTTCTTCTTGCATTTAGCATTGATGGAAATGTGCCATCAACCTGATTGTTGCACCTCGTTCATCTGCCTGAATGCGTGATTTTTCTTCTTACATATTGAAATGACAGTAAAAGACAGAAAATCAAGGTAGGTCTAGATGTTGGTCTTGTTCTTCGATTTTGCTTTGTGTATAGTAAGGACTGTTGGTCTGGAAATTCAGATATTTTGACTTTGATAACTGCTTCTGTAATCTGTTGGGAATTGTATGGTAGATCGTATGAGGTAAGGATGTAGCCATTTAGAGGGAATTATTTGAGGAAGATCAAAATAACTTGGTAAACACTGTGCATGTTTCCTAATGATAAAGTGGGGCATAAGCACATAAGGTGTATATATTTACTAATGATAAGTATAAGCCAATAAGCATCATCTATCATGAGTCCAAGTATGGTCTTATATTGCGGTCAATATATCTTTATTAAAGCCATCTTTAGTCACAGGTGTTTAGTAGTCAAGGCCTTTATTTTACTTCTGCTTTGAAGCTTACATATTCAGGACCTCTCTGACTTCCTTTGTACCAGCTCAGTACCCGGATGAAGTATTTTCTATGCTAAACTACTGGCGATTATTGCTGTAATTCCCGCTTCATTAACTTAAAAATATTAACAGAGTTCCTAACATATGTTCTTAATAGGGTGTGTTACCTGCTCGAAGGAATTTACAGTTTGATCAAAAAGCCTGACAAGTAAACGCATTACATTACATACAGTAGTGCCTTCAAAGGCATCAGAGGGATCTGGACTACTTCATGCTGGAGCAGAAACATCTTTGGTCCTACAGATTTCTGTGTTATGCTATCTCATTCATTCATTCATTCATGTATGTTGCATATGGTTTCAGGCAATAAATTTACTTAATGAAGTATCTTCCACTAGCTTTATACCCTCCCAGATGTTTCCCATGACAGCAGACACAGTAGGAAAACTGGGCATTTCCTCATGCTGCACGACTTCCTTACCTTTCTTCTAATTTGTATTTCAAATGTTACTTTCGATATTTTGAACTATTTCGTTATTTTTATCTCTCAATTTGGGAAAAGGAGAAAATTAGCATAATGATTTAAGTACATCAAACAAAATATTTTTATTTTTCAAGTATTTCAACTTCAAATTTACAAAAAGTTTATCTTAATTGTGTGTACAATTTCAGAGCAAAAGGAGTTAGAAGCAAAAATTAAAAAGGCAGGAAAATCTATGAGATTATAATGCTATTACTTCTCTCAATTAAATGTTGAATGGCTATGCTTCCTGTGGTTCCTGAAATTCCTAAAGCATAAAAGAAACAGAGAAAGGGGAGTAGGCAAGATGGTGTTGTAGAGGCGACTCAGGATTGCAGCTCTCAGTGAAGGCGCAGAGGGTGAGTCCTAGCCGCATTCTTGGATGTTCCTTTTATACCCACAGAGCATTGAAAGTCCCAGGTGTGGGAGAGACATGGGACATTAGCACAGCCGGCTAACGCAGCCAGCTCCCACTGCCTCTTCGGCCGGCGCCGCAGCAGGACCCGGCGCAGAACTCACTGGTCTGGGTGCCCTGTTAAACTGGCAATCTGAGATTTGGAAGGGCAGATTGGCATGTTCATCTGATTGAATGGGACTTGGACAATGAGCCAGACCAGGAGTTTCCTTGGAAGCATGATCTGAGCCGGGGTAGTGGGCAGCAGCACGGGAGATCGCACGGATCCCAGTGCCCTATCGGCAGGCTACTGGGGCACCAGTGAGAGAGTCGACCTTTCAGCTTGGGGAGAGGAAGAGAGAGAGAGAGAGAGGACGGACTCTGAGGCAGGGAGCTGGGTGATCGGGCTCGGCGGGTCCCACGCTCACAGGGACAAGCAGGGCGGCGACTGGAGATGCTTGGGGCTGAGAGTTTTGCTGCCGGCATCTAGGACAGTGCAGCCCACTGAGGGAGGGGCGTCCACCATTGCTGACGCAGTCCACCCCCACTGAAGTACCGCCCAGGACTGACGCAGCCTGCCGTTGCCGAGGCAACCTGCCATAACAGAGAGACTCCGCGCTCCACAGCAGAAGGGAGCCCAGCAGCAACAGGGTGGACCTGTGCTAGCAGGTCAGAGCCCCGGCAGGCAAATAGTGAATAGACTGCCGCCTAGTGGGGCAGGACAGTGCAACAGATACGCATAAAGAAAGCCCCAACTCCCTGAGACAGAGCATCTAAGGGGGGAAAAAAAGGGTGGTGTTTTATGAGTTCTATAGCAGCAGACATAAACAACCTCCCAACAATGCTGAATGAACAACGGAGCTCACAGCTCAGCACTGGAGCTCCTATAAAGCACAGACTGTCTCCTCAAGCAGCTCCCTGACCCCTGTATATCCAAGGAGTCACCCCAGAAAAGGACTAATCAGACTGACATTTGGCTGGCATTATTCTGGAACAAGGACAGCAGAAGAAGAAACTGGTATCATCCCTCACTGTTCCGCAGCTGCTACAGGTATACCCCAGACAAGCAGGAACTGGAGTGGACCTCAGCACTCATACAGCAGAGGGGATAGACCATTAGAGGGAAAACTAAGTAACAGAAATACTTCATCATCAACAATCTCAGCATCCACACAGAGACCCAATTGAAAAATCAGCAACTACTAAGATGACAGGCAGATAAATCCATAAAGATGGGAAGAAACCAGCGCAAAAAGGAGGAAAGCACCAGAAACCAAAACAACTCACCTCCAAAAAAGGACCAAAACTCCTCACCAGCAAGGGAACAAAGCTGGACGGAGAATGAATGTGACAAAATGACGGAATCAGACTTCAGAAAGTGGATAATGAGAAACTTCAGTGAGCTAAAGGAACATGTACTAAACCAGTGCAAAGAAACTAAGAACCTTGAAAAAAGATTTGAAAAGAGATTCGAGGAATTGATAACAAGAATGGACAACTTAGAGAGGAATATGAATGAATTGAAGGAGCTGAAAAACACAACACGAGAACTTCGTGAAGCATGCACAAGTTTCAACAGCCGAATTGACCAAGCAGAAGAAAGAATATCAGAAGTTGAAGATCAACTCAATGAAATAAAACGAGAAACCAAGATTAAAGAAAAAAGTACAAAAAGTAATAAACAAAATCTCCAAGAAATGTGGGACTATGTGAAGAGACCCAACCTACGTTTGATAGGTGTACCAGAATGTGACGAAGAGAATGAATCCAAGCTGGAAAACACTCTTCAGGATATTATCCAGGAAAATTTCCCCAACCTAGAAAGACAGGTCAATACTCAACTCCAGGAAATACAGAGAACACCACAAAGATACTCCGCAAGAAGAGCAACCCCAAGGCACATAATCGTCAGATTCACCAGGGTTGAAACGAAGGAGAAAATACTAAGGGCAGCCAGAGAGAAAGGTCGGGTCACCCACAAAGGGAAGCCCATCAGACTCACAGCAGATCTCTCGGCAGAGAGTCTACAAGCCAGAAGAGAGTGGGGGCCAATGTTCAACATCCTTAAAGAAAAGAGCTTTCAACCCAGAATTTCATATCCAGCCAAACTGAGCTTCATAAGTGAAGGAAAAATAAAATCCTTCATGAACAAGCAAGTACTCAGAGATTTTGTCACCACTAGTCCTGCTTTACAAGAGCTCCTGAAAGAGGCACTACAGATAGAAACACACAACCAGTTCCAGCCATCCTAAAAGCATACCAAATGCTAAAGACCATCAACAAAATGAAGAATGTACATGAACCAACGGGCAAAACAGCCAGCTAGCATCAAAATGGCAGTATCAAATTCACACATAACAATATTAACCCTGAATGTAAATGGGCTAAATGCACCAATCAAAAGACACAGACTGGCAAATTGGATAAAAAACCAAAACCCATCAGTGTGCTGTATCCAGGAAACCCACCTCACACGCAAAGATACACAAAGGCTCAAAATAAAAGAATGCAGGAAGATTTACCAAGCAAGTGGAGAGCAAAAAAAAGCAGGAGTTGCAATTCTCATCTCTGATAAAATAGACTTTAAAGCAACAAAGATCAAAAGGGACAAAGAAGGTCATTACATAATGGTAAAAGGATCAATACAACAAGAAGAGCTAACGATTCTAAATATATATGGACCCAATGTAGGAGCACCCAGATATATAAGGCAAGTTCTTAATGACTTACAAAGAGACTTAGACTCCCACACAATAATAGTGGGAGACTTTAACACTCCACTGTCAATAGCAGACAGATCAACCAGACAGAAAATTAACAAGGATATCCAGGACTTGAACTCAGACCTGGAACAGGCAAACCTGATAGACCTTTACAGAACTCTCCACCCCAAATCCACAGAATATACATTCTTCTCAGCACCACATCACACCTACTCCAAAATTGACCACATAATTGGAAGTAAAGCACTCCTCAGCAAATGCAAAACAACGGAAATCATAACAAACAGTCTCTCAGACCATAGTGCAATCAAGTTGGAACTCAGAATTCAGAAAATAACTCAGAACCGCACAGCTTCATGGAAACTGAACAACTGGCTCTTGAATGTTGATTGGATAAACAATGAAATGAAGGCAGAAATAAAGAAGTTCTTTGAAACCAACGAGAATGAAGACACAACGTACCAGAATCTCTGGGACACATTTAAAGCAGTCTGTAGAGGAAAATATATAGAAATAAGTGTCAACATGAGAAGAGTGGAGAGATCCAAAATTGACACCCTATCATCAAAATTGAAAGAGCTAGAGGAGCAAGATCAAAAAAGCTCAAAACCTAGCCGAAGACAAGAAATAACTAAGATCAGAGCAGAACTGAAGGAGATAGAGACAAGAAAAACCCTTCAAAAAATCAATAAATCTAAGAGCTGGTTTTTTGAAAAGATCAACAAAATAGACAGACCACTAGCCAGATTGATAAAAAAGAAAAGAGAGAGCAACCAAATAGATGCAATAAAAAACGATAAAGGGGAAATCACCACAGATTCCACAGAAATTCAAACCATCATCAGAGAATACTACAAACAACTCTATGCACACAAACTAGTAAATCAGGAAGAAATGGATAAATTCCTGGATGCCTGTGTCCTCCCAAGCCTAAACCAGGAGGAAGCCGAAACTATGAATAGACCAATAACAAGGTCAGAAGTTGAGGCAGCAATTAAGAGCCTACCACACACAAAAAAAGCCCAGGTCCAGATGGGTTCACAGCTGAATTCTCCCAGACACACAAGGAGGATCTGGTACCATTCCTTCTGAAACTATTCCAAATAATCCAAAAAGAGGGAATCCTTCCCAAATCATTTAATGAGACCAACATCATCCTGATACCAAAACATGGAATAGACTCAACAAGAAAAGAAAACTTCAGGCCAATATCAACAATGAACATAGATGCAAAAATCTTCAATAAAATACTGGCAAATCGGTTGGAACAGCACATTAAAAAACTTATCCATCATGATCAAGTAGGATTCATCCCGGGGATGCAAGGCTGGTTCAACATACGCAAGTCTATAAATGTAATTCACCACATAAACAGAAGCAAAAACAAAAACCACATGATTATCTCAATTGACGCAGAGAAGGCATTTGACAAAATTCAACAGCCCTTTATGCTAAAAACCCTCAATAAAATTGGTATTGATGGAACATATCTCAAAGTAATAAAAGCTATTTATGACAAACCAACAGCCAATATCATACTTAATGGGCAAAAACTGGAAGCATTCCCTTTGAAATCCAGCACTAGACAAGGATGCCCTCTCTCACCACTTCTATTCAACATAGTACTGGAAGTTCTAGCCAGAGCAATCAGGCAAGAAAAAGAAATAAAAGGTATTCAAATAGGAAAGGTGGAAGCCAAATTGTCTCTATTTGCAGACGACATGATAGTATACCTAGAAGACCCCATCACCTCAGCCCAAAAGCTCCTGCAACTGATAAGCAACTTCAGCAAAGTCTCAGGATATAAAATCAATGTGCAAAAATCACAAGCATTCCTATACACCAATAACAGACTGAAAGAGAACCAAATCAAGAACGAACTGCCATTCACAATTGCTAAAAAGAAAATAAAATACCTAGGAATACAACTCACTAGGAATGTAAGGGACCTCTTTAAGGAAAACTACAAACAACTGCTCAACGAAATAAGAGAGGACACAAACAGATGGAGAAACATTCCATGTTCGTGGTTAGGAAGAATCAATATTGTGAAAACGGCTGTACTGCCCAAAGTAATTTACACATTCAATGCTATCCCCATCAAACTACCATTGAATTTCTTCACAGAACTGGAAAAAACCACCATGAGTTTCATATGGAACCAAAAAAGAGCCCGCATAGCCAAGTCAATTCTAAGCAAAAAGAACACAGTGGGAGGCATCACGCTACCAGACTTCAAACTATACTACAAGGCTACAGTAATCAAAACAGCATGGTACTGGTACCAAAACAGAGATATAGACCAATGGAACAGAACAGAAGCATCAGAGGCAACACAACATATCTACAACCATATTATCTTTGATAAACCAGACAAAAACAGGCAATGGGGAAAGGATTCCCTATTTAATAAATGGTGTTGGGAAAACTGGCTAGCCATGTGCAGAAAGCAGAAACTGGACCCCTTTCTGACACCTTACACTAAAATTAACTCCAGATGGATTAAAGACTTAAACGTAAGACCTGACACCATAAAAACCCTAGAAGAAAATCTAGGCAAAATGGGCAACAAAAGCCAAAATAGACAAATGGGACCTAATCAAACTCCACAGCTTCTGCACGGCAAAAGAAACAGTCACTAGAGTGAATCGGCAACCATCAGAATGGGAAAAAATCTTTGCAGTTTGCACATCTGACAAAGGGCTGATATCCAGAATTTACAAAGAACTCAAACAGATTTACAGAAAAAAAACAAAACAAGCCCATTCAAAAATGGGCAAAGGATATGAACAGAAACTTTACAAAAGAAGACATACATGAGGCCAACAAACATATGAAAAAGTGCTCATCATCATTGGTCATTAGAGAGATGCAAATCAAAACCACATTGAGATATCATCTCACACCAGTTAGAATGGCGATCATTAAAAAATCTGGAGATAGCAGATGCTGGAGAGGATGTGGAGAAATAGGAACACTCTTACACTGTTGGTGGGAGTGTAAATTAGTTCAACCATTGTGGAAGACAGTGTGGCGATTCCTCAGGGACCTAGAAATAGAAATTCCATTTGACCCAGCAATCCCATTACTGGGTATCTATCCAAAAGACTATAAATTGTTCTACTATAAGGACACATGCACACGAATGTTCATTGCAGCACTGTTTACAATAGCAAAGACCTGGAACCAACCCAAATGCCCATCGATGATAGACTGGACTGGGAAAATGTGGCACATATACACCATGGAATATTATGCAGCAATCAAAATGATGCGTTTGTGTCCTTTGTAAGGACATGGATGAATCTGGAGAACATCATTCTCAGCAAACTGAGACAAGAACAGAAAAAGAAATACTGCATATACTCACTCATAGGTGGGTGAGAAAAATGAGAACACATGGACACAGAGAGGCGGTCTACTATACACTGGGAACTGTTGGGGGAAATGGGGGAGGGACAGCGGGGGGGGGGGCTGGGGGGGATAGCCTGGGGATGAATACCAAGTGTGGGTGAAGGGGAGAAAGGCAGCAAAACACACTGCCATGTGTGTACCTATGCAACTATCTTGCACGTTCTGCACATGTACCCCAAAACCTATAATGCAATAAAAATTAAAAAAAAAAGAAACAGAGAAAGACGTGTAGTGTCTTGTGCTCAAGCCTCCAGCCCTTCACTCCTCCCTCCTATGCCAGTCTGCCTGGGTCCCACTGACTCACCTCCATTGTGCCAATCTGCGTGAGTCCAGCTGACTCACCTCCATGGGCTGCACCCACATCCTCCCTTGCTCTCTGGCTTCCCACTAGGTTAGGCCAATGGATACCCCACAGGAGGTCAGAGGGAAGGAAGGGATTGAGGGGTGTTTCCCAGGGCTCCTTCCTGTGAACCTGTGGAGTGAGGAGATCCAGTCACATCCTCTGACCAAGCTTTTGGTTCTCTAACACACAGTTACAGAAATTGCTCTCTTATTCTTTCAGGCCCGTGGAGGCTAATGCCTCCTCCTCCTCCATGGTGGCTCCTCTATAAGAACCCCAAATTGAAAGCAAGGTATCTGAGAATATTTTGTGTAACAAGTGAAATAATCTGTAGCAGGGTCATCCCTGTGTAGGAATCTCAGATAATCACCATAAACATGAGTTCCAGAGTAGGCTGTTTCTTATTTCTACTAATTTCCCTAAACATTACTCATACTTTTTACAGCCTTTTACCAAAACTTTGCAAATTTTCCAAATCCAGTGTGCCAGTGGATTACTACAGGGACCGGGACATACTCTGAAGTATATTTCAATGAATCCCCATGAATGGAGAATGTCTAAAGTATAACTTGGGCAAACTGGAAGTTTAAACAGCTGTATATTTTAAAAGATGTCAAGTTAAAAGAACAGAATAATTATAAGATAGAAATTCTAATTCTTTATAATTTGATCTCATTATAAAGTTGTGCACAAGAGTTTATGTTTTTACTTCACGTTGATTTGAAATAAGCACTAATTATTTAGACGCTTTGCTAGGAAGGTGATCAAATATGAATGTAAAACTTTCTATCATGCTCTACTAGCTTTGGTAACTACAGCTCTTCCATATCAGAAGGTCTAGCACTCAATAAAGGCTTATTAAATAAATGGTCTATAATGCAAAAGTACATGTTATAACTTAATTGAATATATTTACAAAAGAAAAAATCTTCAGAAAACTAAATTTCATCAAATAAGGAAAAATAAACAGGATTTTAAAAATTAGACCACATTACACCCAAAAATTTTCAGTTACATATCTGACCTGAGATGTGAAAAGAAAACCTCTAAGAGAGGCTGTTCGAGAATCACCTCCTAGTTTTCTGGGATAGTCATTCTGTTGGTTTATCATAAATGGACTTGAAGCAATCCGGATACAGGAGGGTAATACATCATTGAGATTTTAAGTGCTATCAAGAATTGACATTTCAAGCAGCATTTTGTTCAATAAGCGGAAATGTTAGTAGTCTTGAAAGATATTAGGCAATTGGGCAATTTCACTGACTCTAATTCCATGGCTTTATTACATGGTCAGTACTTTTTAAATTCCAAGTGTTTCCCCTTGTGTACATGTTTATAAGGCTCCCTGGATAACGTGCTTTGTTTCCTAGTCTTCTATGGGAATAACTTAGGGGAGCTGCCTTTTGGAGGATAAGAAGGAGCCAGGGCTCAGGCACCAAATGGCTGCGTCTTGAACTCTGTCTTCTCTGCTTACTACTTTGTGACCTTAAACAGGTGACTTACTTTTGCTTGCCTCAGTTTCCTCATCTGGAGGATGTGGATGATGATAACACCAATCTGAGAACCAGATGAGCTGAGACTTCACAAGCATTCAACAAATGTAGATCTTTCCCAGAAGTGCTATTTCTGCCGGTCCCTCTCTAAGCATACCCAGTTTATATCTGACTATAAAAAGAAATAAAATGAAAATATTCCCTGAATTCAACAGGCAAAAAATGTAATATTTCTTGACCATTTCCTTAACATGAGGTAGTCTTGAAACAAGTCAAACTTTAGAAAAGTACATCTCACAGGTTACCTTGACTCAGTTTCTCTGGGATGACTACACTTTGAGAGTGAGGTTGTGGAAGGCTTCCACTCAAATGACGTCTTCCTGTCCACACCACAAACAAGGCTTCGGCTTTTCAGTGCCCTCTCGCACACTTCTAGCACGGTGTTGTTTTATGGCAACATGCTGTGCTGCCCGAGTGTTTACATGTGGCAGCCGGGTCTTGTGTGCCTGACACCATCTTCGATCCCCAGAAACTATGTAGCCTTTGGAAGGTGAAGGTCATCTGAGCAGAACCTACTCAGGGAGCACGGCAGCAGATCTCTCCCAAATCACAGCAAAGGGGAGAGCATTGCTTAGAGATGGCACAATCCGAGCAGTAAATTACCATACAGATGCCACGGTTATTATGTCATCTTATTATACCTTTTCCAGCTCTCAGCATTGTATTCTAAGTACCCAAATAAGAACCTCCATGAATTATCAATATTATCTCTGTGTCACTCACATAGGGCCATAAAAGAAAGCAGATAAATGATAATAGCCTCTAGTCTTTTATTAAAGTTCTGTAACCTTTAAGTTACAGAAACTTGGGTTGTACATAAATTATCTGCAGGCCGAATTGACACGGTGATAGAGTTAAGCTGTAAAAATGGCCAATTTTAAGGGCAACCTCACAAGTGACTCAGTTGGCCAATAATGATGGTGGACAAACCACGAATAATGACGCATATCCAGGACCCCTTCTAAGCATCTAGATCACAGACAGCACATAAATGCTCTGACTGAGAATCCATCAGAGGCATCTTTGCTTGCAAATACTGTATTTTTCCACTAGCCGGCCCAGCAACTGAGAACCTAGAGGCTTTCCTTGGGTCGAAACATCTTCTTTGAAATACTTTAAACAGCAAACATTACCTGAGAGGGTTCTTCATTAACTCAGTAGGATTTTTAAATATTAGACTTCATTAATTCATTCATTAAACATTAATTAAGCATGTACTGTGCACTTGGCAGTGAAAATAGAGATGAAGGCTACACTCACCTCTTTCAGTCAGCACCCAGTCTATCTGGAAACATGGGGGAGTAAAAAACATCAGTCTTGGGGAGGAAGGCTGTGGAGAAGAGATTCAGGTGTCATGAGGACCCAGAGGTGGAGTGCCCACACCTGTAAGGAGGACTGATGGCACATGAATTCTGTCTTATAAGTAAGGTAATTCAATGGGAAGATTTTAACTGGGAAATGATGTGATCGGATTTGGGTCTGAGAGTTAATACCGAGGCAGCAATATGAAGTAGTGAATGGGGACAGAGGGCTGGGGAAGTGGAAATGTGGAAATTAAGAAAGCGATTGCAATGCTCTAGGCAAGACATGATGAAAATCTGAACTCGGCTGGTTTAGTAGAAATTTAAAGGAGGCTTTGCATTCAAGAGGTATTTAAGAGTCAGGATCAGCAGTAGTTCTGATTGGGAAGTTGGGTATGAGAGGTTTCTGGCCAGGGTGAGTGCATATCTCTGTTGGTGCTGTTCATAAAGAGAATACGACAATCAGGTTTGAGCAATAGGGAAAGTGATGAGTTTGCTGTAGAAAGCTGGGTGAGGGCTGCCAGTGGATACGGATAAGAAGGTGGCCCACCTCTTAACAAGAGCTGGGCTGACTGACAGACTTGAGTACTGTGTCACCAGCACAGAGAGGTGACTGGGGCTGGGAGTAAGAAGTCCAGTTCCTTTTAACTGTTATATTACCAAAAATGTGACAAAATCTGGATAGCAAATAAACGCACACTACAAATGCAATCACAAACAACCACATATGTATGCAAACAGCATCGTACTGTGAAAATATGAACACAGTGTTACAGTGTTAACTTATGGGAAATTGTTATCTTCTATTAAAAATAAAGATTTGGGAAATGAGTATAAACATATTCTCCAGGGTTAAGAAAAGGTGCTTTCTCATGATGTTGTTAATGACAGCGAAGGCTTTTGGAGTTGAATGGTGTATTGTGAAGCTCCATATTTTGTTCACTGCTAACTGTTGTGATTCTAACTTAATTATCTCTATAAAAATTGCTGCAGGTTCATTCACATCCTCAGCAGCTGAGAGGATCAGAACTTCTGATAGAAACAGCCACTTGCACTTCAAAGCTACGTGTGTGATTCCATGGCTCATTAATAATGTGCCATTTTTCTTCCCGGAAAAAGTCTTGTCTCCTACGGCTCCATTGGGACATGTTAAAAAGGGACAAGTGCTATATTACAGGGCATTGTAAATGCAGAAGCTACGGGGTTTGGCTTTTAGTTATTTGAATGTGTTTCTGTTTTGTTTGTTTAGTTTGAGATGGAGTGTCGCTCTGTCATCCAGGCTGGAGTGCAGTGGTGTGATCTCGGCTCACTGCAACCTCTGCCTCCTGGATTCAAGTGATTCTCCTGCTTCAACCTCCTGACTAGCTGGACTACAGGTGCCTGCCACCACACCAGGCTAATTTTTGTACTTTTAGTAGAGATGTGGTTTCACCATGGTGGCCAGGCTGGTCTTGAACTCCTGACTGCAGGTGATCCACCCGCCTCAGCCTCCCTGGGATTACAGGCCTGAGCTCCCAGGTCTGTGTGTGTTTCTTGAGTATAACTGAAGCAAAATATGCAACTGAGATGCCTGAGAAGAGAATGTGCTGTTAACTGTAAAGTTTAGTTGTCACGACTTAGTTGGCAATATCAAGACCTTGATGAAATACAAAAGAAAAATGTAATTTTAAAGGCATGATTCAATCAGAAAGTAAAGTTTATAAAAATACTTTTGGACTAAATTCTTTACTTCCATGATTGTATGAAGGCTTACCAAGTAAAAGTCTGAGATGAATTATTCACATTGGTATTATTACTGATAGAGATAGAAATGTGTTTTTTCTTGTTTCCACTGTGAAGACACAGAATTTCTTTTATTATTATTTTGTGTGTGTGTGTAACTATTCTTTTTTTTTAACTTTTTAAATTTTTATTGCATTATAGGTTTTGGGGTACATGTGCAGAGTGTGTAAGATAGTTGCATAGGTACACACATGTCAGTGTGCTTTGCTGCCTTCCTCCCCTTCACCACACTTGGCATTTATCTCCAGGCTATCCCTCCCCAGCCCCCCCACTGTCCCTTCCCCCTTCCCCCCAATAGACCCCAGTGTGTAGTAGACCCCCTCCCTGTGTCCATGTGTTCTCATTTTTCTCACCCGCCTATGAGTGAGAATATGCGGTATTTGTTTTTCTGTTCTTGGAAGATACAGAATTTCTTTTATTATTATTATTATACTTTAAGTTCTGGGGCACATGTGCAGATCACGCAGGACTGTTGCATAGGTACACACATGCCATGGTGGTTTGCTGCCTCCATCTCCCGTCACCTACATTAGGTATTTCTGCTAATGTTATCCCTCCCCAATCTCACCACCCCCTGCTATCCCTCCAGCCCCAACAGACCCCAGTGTGTGATGTTCTCCTCCCTGTGTCCATGTGTTCTCATTGTTCAACACCCATTTATGAGTGAGAACATGCGGTGTTTGGTTTTCTGTTCTTGAAGACACAGAATTTCATACAATTCCCAGAATAACTGTATGAAAGTGCCTTTTGGAATGCATCCTCAGTCTTCGGATTTAAACTGATCTCTGTTAGTTTCTGTTGTTAGTGCGTTCACCCTGTGAAAATGTCTTCATATATAAAATCCACGTAGTCATAGTTGGAGGAGCTAAAATGAAATTATTCCAGTTGAAGTATTATTGTGAAATGAAATCATAGGATAATAGAAACAGTAAAAACAGTATGTAAAATTATTCTGTCCAGATCTGAAATTTACTCTCCTATGCCCTCATTCATAAACCAGTGGCTAAAATTTTAAAAACCCTGAAGTTAAAAATTGGAGTCCATATAAATGAAGAGTTGATCGTTACATGCACATGTTTATTTTGTTATATGTTTTAAATGTGCTGAGCAAAATAACGTCAAGAAATACTATGAAATCACACATATTTATTTATTCAGCAGGTATGTGTTAACGGCCTATTCCAGGCACTCTTCTGGATTGGATGTACAAGTCTCTGCCCTCCAGCAGCTTATGTTCTAATGGGGCAGGTAGACAATAAGCAAACAACAAAATATTGTGTGACGTCGAGTGGGGCTGTGAGGGGACTAGAGCAGGACAAGGGGAGAGAGAGACGAAGGGAGGTATCAGTGCAGATTGGGTGCTCAGAGCAGGCTTCCTTCAGGAGGCAGCGCTGAAGCCAACCCTGAATTAAACAAGGCAGCCATCCCCTGGAAGAGTTTGGGAAGAGCATGACAGGGAGAGGAAATACCCACTGCAAATACCGAGAAGGACTGAGCTTTGCTGTGAAGTCGGTGAGGAGACGAAGCTGCTGACGGACAGAGGCCAGACCGCAGCGGGTCTTGCTAGCCCAGAAGAGGAATTTACATTTTATTCCCATTGTAAAGGAAGACTGCAGAAGCTTCTGAGCAGGGAGATAATATATGATTTATTTTGTGAAGGATCACACCAGCTGCTGTGAGACTCAGGCTTCAGAGCAGCGGTTCTCAACTGGGGGTGATTTTGTCTCCCAGGAGACATTCATTAGTCAAATCTATTAACTAGAAAAACGATTAAACTACTAAAAGAGGTTTTTCGTTTGTTTTTCTTTTTTCTTTTTTCTTTTTAAAAAGGGGGTCTAAGAGGAATGCAGAAATAGCAGCTGAAAGAAACAGGCCTAAGACAGAGTAAACCAGGAATGAATGAACAGCTTGGTAAAAGTCCCTACCCAAGGCTAAATGCGACCTCATCAGAAAGGCAGCAGCTGCCAGGAGCACCTGCCGCCCCTGGGGGAAGGAAAAGTCTTCCTGAAGACATAGGTTGCAGCTCCACAGTTAGTGAAGGGCTGATGGCAGAGCAGTTCAGTGAATGTGGCAGTCACGCCAGAAAAGGCCCACTGGAATCAGGAAGAGAAGCCACTTCATTTTGCTTTGACAAGGTCTAGCACTGTGTCAGCTGGCAAAAGAGAAATATTTATAGGATCTAACTACAATATTGCAATGTAGAGCAAGGAGGGAGGCGTTTCATGCTGACAGACAATGGAATGACAGCTTGCATCATTTACCCCTTTTCAGGTTCCATACACACACTTCCTCATGCATTTAAACTTCCAGAGGACAATTAAATACCTTTCCATTTCCACCTAACGAGATGCGGCTATCCTCCCTACAAGTGAAGACATTCCTACCCTTTCCTCCAAATGAGGAGAAATACGGTCCCAGTAGTCACTGCAGCTGTCACAGACCATATTAGTTATTCCTCAAATTTAGTCATCTTCCATTAAGAATCCTGCTACCCAAAGACTGACTTACAAGGTTAACATCCAATGAGGATGCACCTCTACTTTTTCCAAAATAAGCTCCTATTTGATCAACCTGCAACTAGGTAGCTGGTTGTACCTCCAAAAAAATGATTCTGTATTCGGGGCTAAAACCTTTCTCTCTGCTTTTGGCTGATTAGAGCCTCAGCAGTAGCAGCAGCCAGGTCAGCCTCGATAAAGAGAAATCCATGTTGTTGAGCCCATGAATAGCCTCCATTCCTGGCACCATGGACATTTTGCTCTTGGGTTCATAAGCAGTGTGGTACTGGTGAAAGAGGCTGGCCAGCATCCACAGAAGTCATAATTTGTCCTCCTGATGACTGAGAGCTTCGTCTGCAAGAAACGCTCTTTGATGAATATTGATATGAGGCATTGTGGTAGGCAGCCTGCCTGATGATGCCTGGTTCCCGATGTTCATGCCTTTGTGTAATTGGCTCCCCAAAAGTGTGTGTGGAACCTGGTGTCTTGCTTCCAGGAAATACATGGCAAAAGTGATGGTATGTCCTTTCAGAGATTAGTTTCTAAAAGACCACGACTTTTCTCTGACTGGCATTCTTTCTCTGGGTCTTCTTGCATACCTGTCCTGATAGAGAGGGAGGGCTACCTGCCAGGGAATCAAAGGTGACCACTGTCTTACAGCAAGTGAGGAATTAGGGTCTTCAGATTCAGAAACAGAATCTTTGGCAACGAGCATGGGAGTGGGCCTGGAAGTGGCTCTGTTCCCTCAGGCCTTCACTTGAGACTACAGACCTGGTTGATGTGTTAACCGCGGCCTGAGAGACCAGGAAGCAGAGGAGCCACGAAGCCATCTCTGGATAGTTGTTTTAAGCCACTAAGTTTCTTGGGGGGCAATTAAATATACAGCATAGATAATTATACAGCATAGATGATATTTAATTATGCAGCATACATAATGAACGCAGACACAATACTTCACAATCTATGTCCATTTTGAAAGACCTATCCACGTAACTATTTCCCCAACTTTATTGTCACTAGTCTTCCAATCCTGTCCTTTGCACATCCCTTACCATTCAGCCAGTCCTTTAGCTCCTGCCCATGATTTAATATAGAGTAATATTTCTGGCCACACATCAGTCTGGACAAGGCGGATCTATGTAGTTTCAAACAACATGAGAGATGTTCGAGAAATCAAAGAATTAGGATTCAATTTTACTATAATTTTTGAGGGCTTACTTTTTGAATGTGTTGTATGTTACAACATATAAATTCAGTCATTTCCTCTTTAAGATGCTTACATTTCTAGGATCAGAAATCTTATTCTCTGCCACTATAAAGATGGTCATGATTTTCATACCATTATCAAATGATCTGCTTTCTGAGATACATAATTAATGTCACCAAGGGTTGATCTCTAATAGACTACTTTATCCATTCCCACACTTATTGATGTTGTTTATAGGAAAAGATACTCAAAATTTTTATGTCTCTTCTGGGATCTCGTCTAATCTCCAGAATTCAATTTCCAATATTCTCTTGAAATTTTCACCAGGAACTTCTTCATCACAAATGTAACAAGTCTAAAATAATTCTTTCCCTGTATCTTCTACAGACCACTCCTTTAACCTTCCAGCTTTTTCTGGCCAAATTATTTATTTTTCTTTTTTTGTATCATAGGTAAATGGTATCATCTCTTGTAGACAAGAAATGTCAAAATTACTCTTTTCACAGACAACCATAGACTTTCATATCTTCATTTTTTTGCACACATATTCTCCATATAGAACTGTCCTTATCCTCATTTTCTATATACTTCAGAAACTAGCTACAATGCCACATCCTCAATGACACCTTCCCAGATTTCTCCCAACTGGCAAAAACAGTTTATTTGAACGGACCTCCGCAACAATGAGCACTGCCTGGCCTTTATCACAGCGCTCCATCCTGCACATTTTCTAACGTGCGTTCTGAAGACTAGTCCCTTGGAAGCATCCATGTAGAGAAGTGTTCTTAGTAATGTGAAGTCTAAAAAATTTTGTCTTCTGCTTTTTGTCTTGGAGTTTCCTGATTTACATGAGCAAACTGAAGATTCTGAAAAAATCAGCAATAGAGAAACATTTATCTGTAACTTACCATATTTAATCATCTTCGCTTATTATCTACCATTGCTTTTCAGAGCACTTTTGCCACATACGGTGTCTGCTTTTTTGGTACCCTATACATTGTCTCATGCATTATAGTTACTTGATGGTTGTTGAGAATGATGCATCTCCCTCCACACTCTGAGCCAGATGAACCTCAGACAACATTTGGCAATATTTTCTTGTAGGCAATTCTGCTAGAACTTTAACCAGGCCATCAGGAACTAAAGGACATGAATTATTAAACTACTACCAGAGGGAGCTGACTGAGAAATTAGAACTGCTTGAGGCTACTATTAGTGGAAGAAGTGAGGCAGATGAATACATGACACCACAGGAATTTAAATGGAACAATTATAAACTTTTGGAAGTATTACCACTGGCTTGATGAAAGAAGACATAAAAATGATGAGAAACCCAATATTCAAATGAAATATTAGAGCATTAGTTCTAGCCAATAAAGTATTGAGGAGTCAGCCCAGTCAGAGAAGTATCCAGCCTCTTCTGGGAGGTCTGATAACTTGCAATAAGGCGCAGCTTGCCATGAAGTGCTTGACGGTTGCATAGACCATGTAGGTACTGTATTGGAAGAATTTAAATCTGCTGTTACATGACCGTGTGTGCTCCTGATCTGCCTTCTAAGATGGTGAAGACAACTTCGTTTTCTCCTAATGCTTGCTTAATAAACTCAGTGACCACTTCACTGTGATCATTTTTCCCTTCAGCGCTGCCTTCAGAAGTACAATGTGTAGAAATTGGAAAAGTGCTGTCATCGCTTAGAGTCATCAAAAGCATTTCATTTTTAAACAGTAATAACCAAGCCTCTCTAAGTGGCTTTGTTCCAAAAAAATGAACCCAGATAAATGTTGCAACTTATTTTATTCCGTGAACTGCCTTCTGAAGAACATCTGTGTAAACAGAACCATATCACCACTTCCCCTCATGCTGCCTGGACCCAGCAGTACCTTTACTGCCCATTAGTCAGTCTTAATGTAGCTACCGGCACACAGGGTTCCAACAGGAAGATACATTTTGTGGCATTTTGACCAGTTTATGTTCATCATCTTATCCTTCTAAGCTATAAAAGCAAACTGATATCAGAGTGGTTTATTTAATCTGTTTTAGCCTCCAACTTAACTTTCCTAAGTGAAAATGATTTATTAACATAGAATAAATAACAGCTAACTATATGGGACTAATCCTTCAGAAATAGCAAAAGCAGAAAATGATTTGTATAGGTTGGAAAAGGTCATTTTCTTACAATTGAGAAGGTCTTTCATCTTGAGGCTATTGGTTGGAGGTGCTATTAGGTTTAAACCTTGTAATGAACATAGGAGATCATCAGTCAATAGAATGACTCATACATTTCCTAAGGAAAATGTTTAACTTAAAATTGGCTGGCTACTTATGAAACTTCTCTTTCCTTTGGCTTTTATGAAAGACATGGATTAGACCATAATTACAATTGTAAAAATCATACATTTTATATTTGAATATGAATGTTGGCTTGGCACAGAAATTGAATATAGTAAAGCAATTAGCGGGATTTAACTTTGACAATTCTTGATTGATAATATATTTAAAACATTTTACTTGGAATTCATTCTGTGGCTTACAACACCAGTATTATAAAATCAGTGAAACCATGACAACATAAATGGTATGGACATTCTTCTAATATATCTACATGTAAGTTCACCGTGCTTCATAGCAACCCATTCACTAAACACATTTACAGATTTCTGGGAAGAGCTTCCAATTTCTTTTTCTTTTTAATAGACTTTCTCTTTTTGTTTTTGAGAGAAAGAGTTTTGCTCGTTGCCCAAGCTGAAGTGCAATGGCTCAATCTCGGCTGACTGCAACCTCTGCCTCACCAGTTCAAGTGATTCTCCTGCCTCAGCCTCCCATGTAGCTGGAATTACGGGCGTGTGTCACTGTGCCCGACTAATTTTTTGTATTTTTAGTAGAAACGGGGTTTCACCATATTAGCCAGGCTGGTCTTGAACTCCTGACCTCAGGTGATCTGACCCCCTTGGCCTCCCAAAATGCTGGGATTACAGGCGTGAGCCACCACGCCTGGCCTAGACTTTAATTTTTAAGGGCATTTTTAGGTTTCCAGAAAAGTCGAGCACAAAATACAGAGAATTCCCATCTGGTCCCTGCAATCACTTACCTTCACACACACAGTTTCTTCTGCCATTAGTATTCTGAATTAATGTTGTACATTTGTCACAATTGATGAGCCAATATTGATACATTATTAATAACTAAAGCCCCTGGTTTATATGGGGGTTCATTTTTTGTTGTTGTAGAATTCTATAGGTTTTGACAAATACATACAGTCAAGTATCCACAATTACAGAACTATACAGAATATTTTTCTGCCCTAAAAATCTCCTGCGCATCACTTATTCACCCCTCCCTGTTCCCCATCTCCTACTCCCTCAGACATTGGGAATCACTGACTTTCTTTATTATGCCTTTCCAGAATGTCATATTGTTGGAATCACACAGGATGGAGCTTTTTCTGACTAACTTCCTTCACTAAGCAATACACACTTCTGTTTCCTCCATATTTCTTCATGGTATGATATCTTCTTTACGTTACTGAATAATACCCCATTGTATGAACATATCACAGTCCATTTATCCAGACACCTATTGAAGGACATCTTGGTTGCTGCCACCTTTTGGCAATTCTGCATAAAGTTGCTATAAACATTCATGTGCAGGTTTTTGTGTGGACATAAATTTGTAAGTCATTTGGCTAAATATCTAGGAGCAATATTACTAGATTGTATTATATATTTAGTTTGTAAAAAATGGCCAATTTCTTCCCAAGTGGCTGTCCACACTGTACTCTCACCAGCAATAAATGAGAATTCCCTTCCACCATTTGGTGTTGTCAGGGTTTTGTATCAGGTGCGTAGCTGTACCTCGTTATTACCTATCTCACAACTTTCTAAAGATGTAGAGCGTTCACCATATTCCATAAGCTTATTTGCAATGTGTATATATTCTTCTGTATATCTACTGTGTCCATTAGAGCCTATTGAATGTATGTGCTCCTGTCCCAAATTTCTATGTTGAAGCTCTAATCCTGATAATATTTGGAGGTGGGGACCTTTGGGAGGTAATTGGGTCATGAGGGTTAGGGATCATGCCACTATAAGAAGAGAATGATATAGATCTTTTACCTTACTCTCTCTCTCTCTCTCTCTCTCTCTCTCTGCTGTGTAAGAATAGCAAGAGGTTGGACATCTGTAAGCCAGGAATAGGGTCTGCACCTAGAACCCAATCGTGCTGGCATCCTGGTCTCAGACTTTCAGCCTCCAAAACTGTGAGAAGCAACTTAATGTTGTTTAGGCCACCCAATCCATAGCAGTTTTGAGACAGCCACGTGGGAAGAGGACCCAGAAAAACTCCAACCAGCCTGTGCACTGGGGTGGAACCTCAGGAAGTTCACACTTTAAAAAAAAAATTGAGCTGCTAGAGAGGGGAGGGAAGCACTCTAACAGGGACTCTGGCCTTAGAGAGGATCCCTGTTTCCCCTTTTTTTCCTTTTCCACCCAATAAAACCCTGCTTTACTCACACTTCAAACCATCTACAAGCCTAAATTTTCGTGACCCTGGGATGGACAAGGACCCCATCTTTATCTGAACTGAGGAAAGTCCTGTGACACTTTGTTCTAGCAGTCTGCACTGAGTCAGAGCCCTTAGTACGTTAATTGTAGTTCAATTCCAAGTCTGATAGTTGCAAAATCTCTGCATAACTGAGGCTAGCTCTGATGCTTGCTTTGCCTCTTCAGACTATGTTTTGTCTCTTAGTGTCTGTTGTAATTTTTTGTTAAAACCCAAATGTGACGTGTTGTGTGAAAGGAACTTTCTTTTTTTTTTTTTTTTTAAATTTTTATTGCATTATAGGTTTGGGGGTACATGTGCAGAACGAGCAAGATAGTTGCATAGGTGCACACATGGCAGTGTGCTTTGCTGCTTTCCTCCCCTTCACCCACACTTGGTATTCATCCCCAGGCTATCCCCCCCAGCCCCCCCCGCTGTCCCTCCCCCATTCCCCCAACAGTCCCCAGTGTATAGTAGACCGCCTCTCTGTGTCCACGTGTTCTCATTTTTCTCACCCACCTATGAGTGAGTATATGCGGTATTTCTTTCTCTGTTCTTGTGTCAGTTTGCTGAGAATGATGAACTTTCATTAATAAAGCTTTATGCTTAATCTGGCTAAGTTAGGCTCCATTTACTCCTTGTTGTAGCTCTAAGTGTCAGACCCTAAAGTTTCTTCTAGTGCCCGTGTTTTTGTCTCCCCTGTTGTTTTGGGGGTTTCCCTAGTGACCTCTTCTTAAATAGCATCTGTGACCTGCAATTCTTGCAGTTATATTTCCCTGCCATTATACAGAATCCGCTCCATTGACATGTAGAGGGAGAAGAGGCATTATATAGGCCTTCGAGTAGATGTCTATCCTTTAGTGAACCTATGCAACTGGAGGGTGACTCTAACAAATGCTTCTTAGCTTCCCCTCTAACCCTCTTTGGTGAGTCAGTAAGGCTGGAGAGGCTGGAGTTGGGTATTTCACTCTTCCAGGGATGAAGGTTAGAAGAGGCTGAAGTTGGGTATCTCCTTTACTCCACATGTTAGGCCTGTATTAAAGGTGGGCCTTTGCTAAGAAGAACAGAAGCTCTAGATGTATTTCAAAATTGTTACCTTTCCCCTCCCCATGCAGGAAACTGGAGGGAATTTTTATTTTATCTTCATAGCGAGAATCTGGTGGGACTCCTGGTGGTAAAAGTGATAAAAGTGTGGGAACCTCCTACAGCTGTGCCTGCAGGTGTTTTTCCCTCTCAATCTAGTCCATGCTCATTCTTCAGCAATTCACCAATTATTCTTTCAGTGTTTCAACCAGTTTCTGGCCTTAGTGGTTCCATCCCGTCAGTGGTGCTCCTCTATATCCACCTCTCTCTCTCTTTTTCTATTTCTCTCTCTCTCTTTTCTTTGGATTGGTGGCTTGCCCTCCATCCTCAGTTTTTGGGTAGATCTAAGAAGAGTTAATGATTTTAAGAGCCTGGCTTTGCCACTGCAGTGAGGACATGTGAGTGCTGATGCCCAAACTCTTTACACGTCAAACTGAAATAGGCGTCTCCTGCTTGTCTTTTTTCACTTTGCACATTTCATGAAACAGAACTTCAATACTTTGACCAAATGACCTTTCAGATTTTGAATTTAGTATTTTTCCTGGATTTTCCCATTAGCATAATTACACAAACATCATTTAATATGACTTTCATATGCATCCTAAAATCATAACCAGATATCACATAGGCAGAAAAATGTCAAAATCCACAACTGGGCTTTTAGTGCTTTACTTCTGTGGGTATGAAGGAGCATCAAGATGGAGACTGTCTTTGTAAATTTTCCCCAAAAATGGCATGATGGCTTTGATGGAAATCAGAGACAGGCTTTTCAGTTCTGTGTATAACATCAACCCAGTAATGTGCTGCTATGGACAAGGGATTTAATTTCATTCTGTCTCAATTTTCTTGTATAATAATAGTAGTGACAGTAACAGCAAAGATTTAATGAATACTTGTATCAAGGCAGTGTTCTTAACACGTAACATATATTATCATTAATATGTATCATTAAATCCTCAAAGTAATCTAAGAGATGGAAAACATGAGGCATAAAAAGGATAAGTGATTTATGCGAGGTTGCACATATAGTAAGTGGTGCAGACACAATGTAAAGCCCTCATCATTGAACATGAGGAAAAAAACCCAAACAGCATGTGATGATGGAAGAGTGTCCTAGGCAGAGGCATAAGAATGAGTGAGCTTATTTCTGCAGGCCTTTGCAAAGGTACACATAAATTTTAAATGTTTGAAGGACATCAACGTCCAATTTGACTAGAGCAAAATAAATAAAGTAAAATGGGAGATGAGATTAGAGAGGGCTTGTGTCCTAATAGCTAATGTGTGTCAAGTTCCTAAGTATTAGGTGCTGTTGTATTTTATATTTGCTTTCTTTTAATTCTCAGACAACACTGAAAAGTAGTTCCAATAGTTATCGTTACTGTGGTTATTAACACCATTGACAGTCAAAACACTTGTGACTTATAATGTTTTTTAAAACCTGAAAATAACATGGATAAAAAAAGAAATAATGAAAATGACCACTTCTTTAAAAGATCTGGCTGACACAGTGCATATAAGACTTTCAAGATACAGGGAATTGGTACTTTGAGGCAGATAGAAAAATAAGTAAAAAGTGACCATTGAAACAATCGTAGGAATTTGGAAAGACAGCAAAGAAAAAGCCCCATAAAGCAAGAAAAAATTATTTAAAATTTTTAACAAAAAAAAGATGAGATCAACAAAACAAATAGCTCAATCTGAGAGAAGTCAATCAAAATAGTCCTTTCAAACCTTTAGCAAAATATATTAAGAAAAAGTAGAGTACTTTTTTTAAAAAAACAAAGGAGAATACTTTATTTTTAACATTCTTTTTTAAATTGCATTTTAGGTTTTGGTGTACATGTGAAGAACATGCAAGATAGTTGCATAGGTACACACGTGGCAGAGTGATTTGCTGCCTTCCTCCCCTTCACCTATATCTGGCATTTCTCCCCATGCTATCTCTCCCCAACTTCCCACCCCACACTGTCCGTTCTCTATTCCCCCCAAAGACCCCTGTGTATAGTGCTCCCCTCCCTGTGGCCATGTGTTCTCATTGTTCAACACCCACCTATGAGTGAGAACATGTGGTATTTCATTTTCTGTTCTTGTATCAGTTTGCTGAGAATAATGATCTCCAGGTTCATCCATGTCCCTACAAAGGACAGGAACTCATCGTTTTTGATGGCAGCATAATATTCCATAATGTATATGTGCCACATTTTCCCTGTCTAGTCTATCACTGATGGGCATTTGTGTTGGTTCCAGGTCTTTGCTATTGTAAACAGTGCAGCAATGAACATTCATGTGCATGTGTCCTTATAGTAGAACGATTTATAATCCTTTGGATATATACTCAGTAATGGGATTGCTGGGTCAAATGGAATTTCTATTTCTAGGTCCTTGTGGAATGGCCACGCTGTCTTCCACAATGGTTGAACTAATTTACACTCCCACCAACAGTGTAAAAGTGTTCCTATTTCTCCACATCTTCTCCATCATCTGTTGTCTCCAAATTTTTTAATGATTGCCATTCTAACTGGCGTGAGATGGTATCTCAATGTAGTTTTGATTTGTATTTCTCTAATGACCAGTGATAATGAGCATTTTTTCATGTTTGTTGGCCTCATGTATGTCTTCAGAATATTAAAAATAAGAGTGGCCAAGTATAGAGTCAAAAATATTTTTAAAACAATAAGCTATGGTATTTGCAATATAAAAAAATACAATAAGGGATTTTTAAAAAAGCTAAATAATGACATATTAAATAGATAAATCTGAATAAAAGCAAGGTGAAGAAGCACAGCTAGATGATGATAATATTTATGTAAATGTTTAAAAGACTCAAATGAATATTAAATATATTTTGGGGCCAGGACTGTTGACTCATGCCTGCAATCCCAGCACTTTGGGAGGCCCAGTGGGTAGATCACAAGGTCAGGAGTTCAAGACCAGCCTAGTCAGCATGATTAAACCCCATCTCTACTAAAAATACAAAATAATTAGCCAGGCATGGTAGTGTGTGCCTGTAGTCCCAGTACTTGAGAGGCTGAGGCAAAAGAATTGCTTGAACTCAGCAGGCAGAGGGTGCAGTGAGCTGAGATTGTGCCACTGCACTCCAGCCTGGGCAACAGAGTGAGACTCCATCTCAAAAAAAAATAGAAGATGGCATGGTAGGAACAACTCAGTATTTCAGCTCTCAGTGAAGGCGCAGAGGGTGAGTCCTAGCTGCATTTTCAGAGGGACCATTGTTGCCCACAGAACGGGGAAATTCCCAGGTGTAGGAGAGACACAGGACACCAGCACAGCTTTTTCGGCTTGCATGGGCATTGTGCCATGGCGCAGTGGCAGCCCGCACAAAGCTCACTGGTCTGGGTGCCCTGTTAAACTGAAAGTCTGAGATTTGGGAGGGCATATTAACATATCCATCTGATTGGGCAGGACTTGGACAGTGAGCCAGACGGGGAGATTCCTGGGAAGCTTGAATTGAGCTGGTGCAGTGTGCCACAGCATGGGAAATCACGCAGATCTTGGTGCCCTGTCAGCAGGCGACTGAGGCACCTGTGAGAGATTCAACCATTCAACTTAAAAAGAAAAAAAGAGAGAGAGAGAAGGGACTCTGAGGCAGGGAGCTGGGTGTCAGGCTCGGCGGGTCCCATCCCCACAGGGACAAACAAAATGGTGGTTCGAAATGCTGGGGGTTGAGAATTTTACTGCAGGCTCAGCTGAATCCAGGATGGGTGCAGCTCGGTGGGGGAGGGGCATCTGCCACTATGGATGCATACCGCCCCTACTGAGGTACACACCCATTGCAGAAGCAGCCAGCTATTGCGAGGCAACCCGCCATAACAGAGAGACTCTGCCAACAGGGCAGAGCCCCACTGCAGTAGGTTGGAGCCCCGTGGCAGTGGGGCAGAGCCCTGCGGCAGCAAAGCAGAACCTCGACAGGCAAATAGTGACTAGACTGCCTCCTAGCGGGGCAGGACAGTACAACGAATACTCATAAAGAAAACCCCAACTCCCTGAGACAGAGCATCTGAGGGGAAAAAAAAGGGCGGTTTTATAAGTTCTGCCGCAGCGACCTAAACTCACCCGCCCAACAACCCTGAATGAACAACGGAGCTCAAAGCTCAGCACTGGAGCTCCTATAAAGTACAGACTGTCTCCTCAAGCAGCTCCTTGACCCCTGTATATCCAAAGAGTCACCTCAAAAAAAAAAAATTAATCAGACAGACATTTGGCAGGCATCATTCTGGGACAAAAATAACAGCAGAAGAAACTGGTAGCATCCCTCACTGTTCCGCAACTGCTACAGGTGCACCTCAGACAGGCAGAGCCTGGAGTGGACCTCAGCAGTCATACAGAAGACGGGCTAGACTGTTAGAAGGAAAACTAGCTAACAGAAATACTTCATCATCAACAACCTGGGCATCCACTCAGAGACCCAATCGAAAAGTCAGCAACTCCTAAGACGACAGGTGGATAAATCCACAAAGATGGGAAGAAACCAGCACAAAAAGGAGGAAAACACCAAAACACTTCACCTCCTACAAAGGACCAAAACTCCTCAACAGCAAGGAAACAAAGCTGGATGGAGAATGAGTGTGATGAAATGATGGAATCAGACTTCAGAAGGTGGACAGTGAGAAACTTCAATGAGCTAAAAGAACATGTTCTAAATCAGTGCAAAGAAATAAGAACTTTAAAAAAAGAATTGAAAAAATATTTGAGGAAATGATAACAAGAATGGACAATTTAGAGAGGAATATGAATAAATTGAAGGAGCCGAAAAACACAACAAGAGAACTTTGCAAAGTATGCACAAGTTTCAACAGCTGAATTGACCAAGCAGAAGAAAGAATATCAGAAGTTGAAGATCAACTCAATGAAATAAAACGTGAAACCAAGATTAAAGAAAAAAGCGCAAAATGGAATAAACAAAATCTCCAAGAAATGTGGGACTATGTGAAGAGACATAACCTACATTTGATAGGTGTACCAGAATGTGATAAAGAGAATGAATCCAAGCTGGAAAACACTCTTCAGGATATTATCCAGGAAAGTTTCCCCAACCTAGCAAGACAGGTCAATACTCAACTCCAGGAAATACAGAGAACACCACAATGATATTCTGCAAGAATAGCAACCCCAAGGCACATAATCATCAGATCCACCAGGGTTGAAATAAAGAAGAAAATACTAAGGGCAGCCAGAGAGAAAGGTCGGGTCGCCCACAAAGGGAAGCCCATCAGACTCACAGCAGATCTCTCGGCAGAAACTCTACAAGCCAGAAGAGAGTGGGGGCCAATATTTAACATCCTTAAAGAAAAGAACTTTCAACCCAGAATTTCATATCCAGCCAAACTGAACTTCATAAGTGGAGGAAAAATAAAATCTTTTGCCAACAAGCAAGTACTCAGAGATTTTGTCACCACCAGGCCTGCTTTACAAGAGCTCCTGAAAGAGGCACTACACATAGAAAGGAACAACCAGTACCAGCCATTCTAAAAACATACCAAATGCTAAACAGCATCAACAAAATGAAAAATCTGCATCAACCAATAGGCAAAACAGCCAGTTAGCATCAAAATGGCAGTATCAAATTCACACATAACAATATTAACCCTAAATGTAAATGGGCTAAATGCACCAATCAAAAGACACAGACTGGCAAATTGGATAAAAAAACAAAATCCATCAGTGTGCTGTATCCAGGAAACCCATCTCACATGCAAGGTTACACAAAGGCTCAAAATAAAGGGATGAAGAAAGATTTACCAAGCAAATGGAGAGCAAAAAAAAAAGCAAGAGTTGCAATTCTCATCTCTGATAAAATAGACTTTAAAGCAACAAACATCAAAAGAGACAAAGAAGGTCATTACATAATGGTAAAAGGATCGATACAACAAGAAGAGCTAACGATCCTAAATATATATGGACCCAATACAGGAGCACCCAGATATATAAGGCAAGTTCTTAATGACTTACAAAGAAACTTAGACTCCCAAAAAATAATAGTGGAAGATTTTAACAATCCACTGTCAATATCAGACAGATCAACCAGACAGAAAATTAACAAGGATATCCAGGGCTTGAACTCAGACCTGGAACAAGCAAACCTGATAGACATTTACAGAACTCTCCACCCCAAATCCACAGAATATACATCCTTCTCAGCACGACATCACACCTCCTCCAAAATTGACCACATAACTGGAAGTAAAGCACTCTTCAGCAAATGCAAAACAACTGAAATCATAACAAACAGTCTCTCAGACCACAGTGCAGTCAAGTTAGAACTCAGAATTCAGAAACTAACTCAGAACCGCACAGCTTCATGGAAACTGAACAACTGGCTCTTGAATTTTGATTGGATAAACAATGAAATGAAGGCAGAAATAGAGAAGTTCTTCGAAACCAACGAGAATGAAGATGTAACATACCAGAATCTCTGGGACACATTTAAAGTAGTCTCCAGAGGAAAATATATAGCAATAAGTGCCCATATGAGAAGAGTGGAGAGATCCAAAATTGACACCCTATCGTCAAAATTGAAAGAGCTACAGGAGTAAGATCAAAAAAACTCAAAACCTAGCACAAGACAAGAAATAACTAAGATCAGAGCAGAACTGAAGGAGATAGAGACATGAAAAACCCTTCAAAAGCTTAATAAATCCAAGAGCTGGTTTTTTGAAAAGATCAACAAAACAGACAGACCACTAGCCAGACTGATAAAAAAGGAAAAGAAAGAACAACCAAATAGATGCAATAATAACGAGACAGGGGAAATAACCACAGATTCCACAGAAATTCAAACCATCATTGGAGAATACTACAAACAACTCTATGCACATAAACTAATACACCAGGAAGAGATGGATAAATTCTTGGACACCTGTGTCCTCCCAAGCCTAAACCAGGAGGAAGCCAAAACTATGAATAGGCCAATAAAAAGGTCTGAAGTTGAGGCAGCAATTAAGAGCCTACCACACACAAAAAAGCCCAGGTCCAGATGGGTTCACAGCTGAATTCTACCAGACATACAAAGAGGAGCTGGTACCATTCCTTCTGAAACTATTCCAAATAGTTCAAAAAGAGGGAACCCTTCCCAAATCATTTTATGAGACCAACATCATCCTGATATCAAAACCCGGCAGAGATTCAACAAGAAAAGAAAACTTCAGGCCAATATCCATGATGAACATAGATGCAAAAATCTTCAATAAAATACTGGCAAACCGATTGCAACAGCACATTAAAAAACTTATCCATCATGATCAAGTAAAATTTAACCAGGGGATGCAAGGCTGGTTCAACATATGCAAGTCTATAAACGTAATTCACCACATAAACAGAAGCAAAAACGAAAACCACATGATTATCTCAATTGATGCAGAGAAGGCATTTGACAAAATTCAACAGCCCTTTATGCTAAAAACCCTCAATAAACTTGGTATTGATGGAACATATCTCAAAGTAATAAAAGCTATTTATGACAAACCAACAGCCAATATCATACTTAATGGGCAAAAACTGGAAGCATTCCCTTTGAAGTCTGGCACTAGACAAGGATGCACTCTCTCACCACTTCTATTCAACATAGTACTGGAAGTTCTAGCAGAGCAATCAGGCAAGAAAAAGAAATAAAGGGTATTCAAACTATACTACAAGACTTCAAACTATACTACAAGGCTACAGTAATCAAAACATCATGGTACTGGTACCAAAACAGAGATATAGACCAATGTAACAGAACAGAGGCATCAGAGGCAACACAACATATCTACAACCATATAATCTTTGATAAACCAAACAAAAACAAGCAATGGGGAAAGGATTCCCTATTTAATAAATGGTGTTGGGAAAACTGGTTAGCCACGTGTAGAAAGCAGAAACTGGACCCCTTCCTGACATTTTACACTAAAATTAACTCCAGATGGATTAAAGACTTAAACATAAGACCTGGCACCATAAAAACCCTAGAAGAAAATCTAGGCAAAACCATTCAGGACATAGGAATAAGCAAGGACTTCATGACCAAAACACCAAAAGTATTGGCAACAAAAGCCAAAATAGACAAATGGGACCTAATCAAACTCCAAGCTTTTGCACAGCAAAAGAAACCATCACTAGAGTGAATTGGTAACCAACAGAATGAAAAAAAATCTTTGCAGTCTACCCATCTGACAAAGGACTGATATTCAGAATTTACAAAGAACTTAAACAGATTTACAGGGAAAAAAAGCAAACAAGCCCATTCATAAATGGGCAAAGGATATGAACAGACACTTTACAAAAGAAGACATACATGAAGCCAACAAACACATGAAAAAATGCTCATCATCACTGGTCATTAGAGAGATGCAAGTCAAAACCACACTGAGATACCATCTCACACCAGTTAGAATGGCTATCATTAAAAAATCTGGAGACAACAGATGCTGGAGAGGATGTGGAGAAATAGGAACACTCTTACACTGTTGGTGGGAGTGTAAATTAGTTCAACCATTGTGGAAGACAGTGTGGTGATTCCTCAAGGACCTAGAAATAGAAATTCCATTTGACCCAGCAATCCCATTCCTGGTTATATATCCAAAGGACTATAAATCATTCTACTATAAGGACACATGCACATGAATGTTCATTGCAGCACTGTTTACAATAGCAAAGAGCTGGAACAAACCCAAATGCCCATCCATGATAGACTGGACTGGGAAAATGTGGGACATATACACCATGGAATATTATGCAGCAATCAAAAATGATGAGTTTATGTCCTTTGTAAGGACATGGATGAATCTGGAGAACATCATTCTCAGCAAACTGACACAAGAACAGAAAACGAAATACCACACATTCTCACTCATAGGTGGGTGAGAAAAATGAGAACACATGGACACAGGGAAGGGGGTACTACACACTGGGGTCTATTGGGGGGAATAGGGGAGGGACAGCATGAGGAGAGCTGGGGAGGGATAGCCTGGGGAGAAAAGCCAAATGTGGGTGAAGGGGAGTTAGGCAGCAAAACTCACTGCCATGTGTGTACCTATGCAACTTTCTTGCATGTTCTGCACATGTACCCCAAAACCTAAAATGCAATAAAAAATTTAAAAAAAAGAAAACACCAGATTCATAGGAATAAATATGATAGAGATGTACAAGATCTCTACACTGAGAACAAGAAGACATACTGAGAGAAATTAAAAAAGACTTAAGTAGATGGAAAGATATATCATGTTCATAGAATGAATGAGTCAATATTATGAAGATTCAATTTTGCTTAAATTAATTTGTATATTATACAAACCATTCAAAATTCCAGCATCTTTTTAAATGGATATCAACAAACTGAATATAAAATTTGCATAAAAAAGAAAAGGGTCAAGTTAAGCCAAGACAATATGAAGGAGGCTGAGGTAAGTTATGGCACCAAATATTTAGGATTTTTATTAAGCTATGGTAATTAAATCAATGTGGCATCTGTGCTAAAATAGACAAATGGCCCTGTTGGGGAGGAAATCTAATTTTTCCTCAGCCTCCATGAGGTCTTAGTTGAGACAGATTCCTGTAACAAAAGACAAGATTAACAATATAAAAACAAGCAAGCTTATTAACATGTGTAGCACACATCATGAGGGAGAAACTTTAATGAAAAGTATCTCAAAGCAGTGGCTTAGAACTCAAGCTTACATAGCATCTTCAACAAACAGTAATACATCTGTAGACAAATGAAAAGGACAAATCAAAGAGTGTTAGGCTTCCAAGGATGGGAAAAATGGGAAGGTAAACATATGGGAGGAAACTAATGGAGTGAGGTTTATTTTCAGGTTCCTCTGGTGCTATCTCTGGGCTGAAAAGAGTATAGAATTGTCTCTAGTAAAGGAGAATTTATTCCTGCCTGTAGGTAGAAATTAGGATAGGGTGAGATTTTTCTCTCTTTACTGCTTCGTAACTGCCTTTATCTAAAAAGTAATTTTTATGTCACAGGCATATTTTGGGGTGACATATTCCTGTTTCCTTAAGCCCAATTGAACAAATTAGAGAATTTAGAAAGAGGTCTTCATATGGTCACCTGATTTATGACAAAGCAGGCACTAAAATACAGTGGAGAAAGGATATCTTTTCAATAAATAGTGCTGATTAATTTAGTATCCATATGGAAAAATATGAATCTTTCTCAAGCCATTCACAAATATCAATTCTAGCTGCATTGTAAATCTATATATGATAGGTAAGACAATAAAGCTCTTAAAACATAAGAGAATATCTGTATATCCTTAGAATAGCCAAACATTTCTTAAACATTACACAAAAGGACTAACTAAAAAGGAAAATATTGATAAACTAGACTAAAATCAAGAAATTCTGATTATCAAAAGATACCATTAAGAGAGTGAAAGGGCAAGCCCAGAGTAGGAGAAGATACTCTAAATGACTACAAATCAGTATGAGAAAGGCAAGTAACCCAATGGAAAAATGGACAAAAAATTTGAACTAAGACTTTACAAAGAGGATGTTCAAATGGCCTATAAATATATTAAAAGTTATATCTCAATCGCATTAATTCTCAGAGAAACATAAATTAAAACTACAAAAAGATATTTCTACATGTCCTGCAGAATGGCTAAAATTAAAAAGTCAGACAATACCAAGTGTTGACAAGAACATGGAACAACTAGACTCTCATATATTATTGGTGGGAATGTAAACTAATACAGCTATTGTGGGAGATCATTGGGCAGTATCTACTGGGCAGTATCTACTAAAGCTGAACGTACAGTCTCTACCCCATTTCCCCACTCCTAGATATATGACAAACAAATGTAATATATATATTTGTCAGTAGACCTATGTAAGAAGGATAGCATTCATATTAATAATAACCTCAAACTTGAAGCAACCCAGCTGTCCAAAGACAGTAGAATGGATAAATAAATCATAGTATTTGGGAACATATGCAGAAATGAGAATAAGTAATCTATAATCACATTGTAAAACCATGAATGTATGTCACAAACAGAATGTTGAGAAAAAGAAGCCAAACACTAAAACAGGCAGCACAAATCTCTGGTAATAGGAATCAGGATAGTGGTTATCTGGGGGTGGTAATGACTAGAAGTAGGAATTAAGGGACTTTTAAGGTGCAAGTCATATTTGATTTCTTGGTCTGATTGGATGGTATGGGATGGAGTTATTTTGTGAAAATTCATCAAGCTGTATGTTGATGTTTTGTGCCCTTTTCTGTATGTATCTTATACTTCATTAAAATTTTTATCAAAAAAGAAAAAGGTCTCACACATCCGAAAACCCAGAGAATGTAAAACCAACTAAAATGTCATACAAAAGATTATTTAAAACGAATTCATTGAAAATTCACCTCCTGTATTTCAGAATACATTTACCATTCCAAAGATCATATAGAAACGTGTCAAAGAACTCTAAGTACATGAGTATTTGCAGGCATTATATTAGAAACCTCCACCAAGCACAGCACATTCTATGCATTGATTGTGTAATTCCCACATGCAGACCACTGTCCCTTAGAAAATGGCAGAAAATGAGACCTTGCTCCCAAAAATTACTCGGACAACTGAGATCAAGGAACATTCCCAAGATAGATTACATACCAAATATTTCTAAACAGAATTACATTAAAATATAAACATATAATATTTTTCTTACATGACTGATAGTTCACTTGTTGATGATACCAAGCCCACTGTTGTTTCATACCACGGCTAACTCATACCTTATAATCTGTCCTTAGGTAACCAAGAGTCAACTAAATTAGTCATTCAAACAGTAAATATATGAATTATCAATCTGTTTCCCTTTATTTTGTCAATTAGTGTGTTTTAATTTTCTACGGAAAGTAATAGGAAGTAAAATACAGATGATATTCTGAAAACACTCATAAATGCAGACTAGACACCTACAATTCTTACTTCAAAAGAACAATACTGAGAATTGCTCCCCCAAATGTCAATCAGGACCCCTAATCAGTGGCATCCACTGAGTGCCTACAAGAAATACGGAATTTCAGGCTCACCCCAACTCAGGAATTACAATCTGCCTTTGAAGAAGAATCCTAAATAGAGGAAATACACATAAGTTTAAGGACAGCACTAGAGCCCCTCAAGGGGTCATGAGGATGGGATGGTTGGATCCCTCCAACCTTATATGTGCCACAGGACCAGGGGCTACTGGAGGTAATTGATTGTAGGTGTGCTGCGCCTGTCGTGTTTCGCGAGGAGTGACCCACCTCGGGATGAGCAGGTGATTAGGACACCTGCAGGTGGCAGCCAGACCCCACTACACCGAGGCTTTTTGAAGCACCAGGAAAACAAAGAATGCGGGGCGCCGCAGCCCCAAACTGAGCCAAACGCTGACCTGCAGCAGAAGCTAAGCGGACTACAGACAAACCGCTCTGGAGTCCACTGGCCACACTCGGGTCAGCATGTCCCACCCACACACACATGCACACACTCATCAACACACTCAGAAAGATACATGCATACACACACTCACACACACTCAGAAAGACACAAGGCGACATCCTACACTCGCACGGAAACACACACTGCCAGGAAGCTCCTGAGGCTGCGGGGTTCTGCTCTCTGCCTGGAAGCCCCTCGGGGACAGAGCAGCCCCCGCCACAGGCAGGCAGGCCATACCTGGAAATCCCAGCCGAGAGGGCTTTCAAAGAGAAGCACTGTCACACTGTTTGGGAAGGCCTGCAGCATCTTGGTGATTCTTGGGGAGCGCTGTGGACATCCCTGAAGCCCCGACAGATGTTTCTCCTGCCTGGTTCGGCCTGCCGGATTCCTAAAATCGTAGGACTCAGCGATGATCGCGCGGAGAAAGAGTCCGTTGCCCGTTGCTGAGGCACTGCCACAGAGGACCGCTGCTTTGGTAAGCCACTGTGATCGTTCCCCAGGCAACGGTGGCTGTTACTGTGACGCGAGCCCAGGCTCAGCGCTGGCGCGTGGGACAGGCCGCTTGCGCATGCGCTTTCGTCTGCCCAGCTGGGGAGCCGCAATGTCGGCGCTGTCCAGCTGCTGCCGCACAGGTACAAGGTGGAGTCCGTGGCAGGGGCGGCTCCTGGAAGGAGGCTGCGTGCCACAAGCAGCATAGGCCCCTGACAGACATTACCTCATTACTTCCTTGAGCCCACTCTTCGGTTCCGGTCGGGTGGAATAGGAGAGCGCTCCAGGCCTGGAAGCCGGCACGCCGGGTGTTACCAGAACGTTACCCGGCCCCATGAGCTGACTGCCACTTTTCGACCTGGGCCACCCACCAAGGGGCCCTGCCTTGATCTCCAAGCCCAGGGGCTCCTGCTTCTCAGCACTACTGTCTGGACATGGAGGGAACAACCACAAAGAGGCAAGCCCACTGTGCAGCAAGGTGGCGACACCTGGAACAGGCTTTTCATGGGGACCGATGAGGTTTAGAGGGTGTCTCCAAAGATTTCTGTGGTGAACCCAAGCCCAAGACAGATGCCCAGAGATACCTCTGAGAACCCCCAAGAAAGTCTAGCACAGTAAGATGACATCTACCATCTGAAGAGGGCCTGTGCCTCAGTCCAAGCCTCCTCCAGGGATTCCTGCCAGAGGAGCCAGGAGGAGCCCACAAAATGGCAAGGTGCCCCAACCGCACACCAGGATCACTATCTGCCACCTGGTATGCACCTAGCCACCCGCAGTCTCTTTAGCTCCGTGAAATTCCTGGCATTCAACAGGTTCAGTATTGATGAGACCTGCATGCCCTACAGCATAAAGACCTCAATCAAACTCATATCAAAGACACACACACACACACACACACACACACACACACACACACTCATATTAGTCCTGATTAATACTAATAGATTTAGTTTTTTGGCAAAAAGAACTCAATCAATCTGGTATTTCAAAGACAGTAAGATACGGGAGATACTCATATAGGTTTAGATAATTAATAAGAGGATCACAAGGTCTTTATGTTTTTTTTTTTTTAAATTTTTATTGCATTATAGGTTTTGGGGTACATGTGCAGAACGTGCAAGATAGTTGCATAGGTACACACATGGCAGTGTGTTTTGCTGCCTTCCTCCCCCTCACCCACACTTGGTATTCATCCCCAGGCTATCCCCCCCAGCCCCCCCCGCTGTCCCTCCCCCATTTCCCCCAACAGTCCCCAGTGTATAGTAGACCGCCTCTCTGTGTCCATGTGTTCTCATTTTTCTCACCCGCCTATGAGTGAGTATATGCGGTATTTCTTTTTCTGTTCTTGTGTCAGTTTGCTGAGAATGATGTTCTCCAGATTCATCCATGTCCCTACAAAGGACACAAACTCATCATTTCTGATTGCTGCATAATATTCCATGGTGTATATGTGCCACATTTTCCCAGTCCAGTCTATCATCGATGGGCATTTGGGTTGGTTCCAGGTCTTTGCTATTGTAAACAGTGCTGCAATGAACATTCGTGTGCATGTGTCCTTATAGTAGAATGATTCACAGTCTTTTGGATAGATACCCAGTAATGGGATTGCTGGGTCAAATGGAATTTCTATTTCTAGGTCCCTGAGGAATCGCCACACTGTCTTCCACAATGGTTGAACTAATTTACACTCCCACCAACAGTGTAAGAGTGTTCCTATTTCTCCACATCCTCTCCAGCATCTGCTATCTCCAGATTTTTTAATGATCGCCATTCTAACTGGTGTGAGATGATATCTCAATGTGGTTTTGATTTGCATCTCTCTAATGACCAATGATGATGAGCACTTTTTCATATGTTTGTTGGCCTCATGTATGTCTTCTTTTGTAAAGTTTCTGTTCATATCCTTTGCCCATTTTTGAATGGGCTTGTTTGTTTTTTTTCTGTAAATCTGTTTGAGTTCTTTGTAAATTCTGGATATCAGCCCTTTGTCAGATGTGTAAACTGCAAAGATTTTTTCCCATTCTGATGGTTGTCGATTCACTCTAGTGACTGTTTCTTTTGCCGTGCAGAAGCTGTGGAGTTTGATTAGGTCCCATTTGTCTATTTTGGCTTTTGTTGCCAATGCTTTTGGTGTTTTGTTCATGAAGTCCTTGCCTACTCCTATGTCCTGAACGGTTTTGCCTAGATTTTCTTCTAGGGTTTTTATGGTGTCAGGTCTTACATTTAAGTCTTTAATCCATCTGGAGTTAATTTTAGTGTAAGGTGTCAGGAAGGGGTCCAGTTTCTGCTTTCTGCACATGGCTAGCCAGTTTTCCCAACACCATTTATTAAATAGGGAATCCTTTCCCCATTGCCTGTTTTTGTCTGGTTTATCAAAGATGATATGGTTGTAGATATGTTGTGTTGCCTCCGATGTTTCTGTTCTGTTCCATTGGTCTATATCTCTGTTTTGGTACCAGTACCATGCTGTTTTGATTACTGTAGCCTTGTAGTATAGTTTGAAGTCTGGTAGCGTGATGCCTCCCGCTGTGTTCTCTTTGCTTAGAATTGACTTGGCTATGCGGGCTCTTTTTTGGTTCCATATGAAATTCATGGTGGTTTTTTCCAGTTCTATGAAGAAATTCAATGGTAGTTTGATGGGGATAGCATTGAATGTGTAAATTACTTTGGGCAGTATAGCCATTTTCACAATATTGATTCTTCCTAACCACGAACATGGAACGTTTCTCCATCTGTTTGTGTCCTCTCTTATTTCGTTGAGCAGGTGTTTGTAGTTTTCCTTAAAGAGGTCCCTTACATTCCTAGTGAGTTGTATTCCTAGGTATTTTATTTTCTTTGTAGCGATTGTGAATGGCAGTTTGTTCTTAATTTGGTTCTCTTTAAGTCTGTTATTGGTGTATAGGAATGCTTGTGATTTTTGCACATTGATTTTATATCCTGAGACTTTGCTGAAGTTGCTTATCAGTTGCAGGAGCTTTTGGGCTGAGGTGATGGGGTCTTCTAGGTATACTATCATGTCGTCTGCAAATAGAGACAATTTGGCTTCCACCTTTCCTATTTGAATACCCTTTATTTCTTTTTCTTGCCTTATTGCTCTGGCTAGAACTTCCAGTACTATGTTGAATAGAAGTGGTGAGAGAGGGCATCCTTGTCTAGTGCCGGATTTCAAAGGGAATGCTTCCAGTTTTTGCCCATTAAGTATGATATTGGCTGTTGGTTTGTCGTAAATAGCTTTTATTACTTTGAGATATGTTCCATCAATACCAAGTTTATTGAGGGTTTTTAGCATAAAGGGCTGTTGAATTTTGTCAAATGCCTTCTCTGCGTCAATTGAGATAATCATGTGGTTTTTGTTTTTGCTTCTGTTTATGTGGTGAATTACATTTATAGACTTGCATATGTTGAACCAGCCTTGCATGCCCGGGATGAATCCTACTTGATCATGATGGATAAGTTTTTTAATGTGCTGTTGCAATCGATTTGCCAGTATTTTATTGAAGATTTTTGCATCTATGTTCATCATGGATATTGGCCTGAAGTTTTCTTTTCTTGTTGAGTCTCTGCCAGGTTTTGGTATCAGGATGATGTTGGTCTCATAAAATAATTTGGGAAGGGTTCCCTCTTTTTGGATTATTTGGAATAGTTTCAGAAGGAATGGTACCAGATCCTCTTTGTGTGTCTGGTAGAATTCAGCTGTGAACCCATCTGGACCTGGGCTTTTTTTGTGTGGTAGGCTCTTAATTGCTGCCTCAACTTCTGACCTTGTTATTGGTCTATTCATAGTTTCAGCTTCCTCCTGGTTTAGGCTTGGGAGGACACAGGCGTCCAGGAATTTATCCATTTCTTCCTGATTTACTAGTTTGTGTGCATAGAGTTGTTTGTAGTATTCTCTGATGATGGTTTGAATTTCTGTGGAATCTGTGGTGATTTCCCCTTTATCGTTTTTTATTGCATCTATTTGGTTGTTCTCTCTTTTCTTTTTTATCAGTCTGGCTAGTGGTCTGTCTATTTTGTTGATCTTTTCAAAAAACCAGCTCTTAGATTTGTTGATTTTTTGAAGGGTTTTTCTTGTCTCTATCTCCTTCAGTTCTGCTCTGATCTTAGTTATTTCTTGTCTTCGGCTAGGTTTTGAGCTTTTTTGATCTTGCTCCTCTAGCTCTTTCAATTTTGACGATAGGGTGTCAATTTTGGATCTCTCCACTTTTCTCATGTGGGCACTTATTGCTATATATTTTCCTCTACAGACTGCTTTAAATGTGTCCCAGAGATTCTGGTACGTTGTGTCTTCGTTCTCGTTGGTTTCAAAGAACTTCTTTATTTCTGCCTTCATTTCATTGTTTATCCAATCAACATTCAAGAGCCAGTTGTTCAGTTTCCATGAAGCTGTGCAGTTCTGAGTTAGTTTCTGAATTCTGAGTTCCAACTTGATTGCACTATGTTCTGAGAGACTGTTTGTTATGATTTCCGTTGTTTTGCATTTGCTGAGGAGTGCTTTACTTCCAATTATGTGGTCAATTTTGGAGTAGGTGTGATGTGGTGCTGAGAAGAATGTATATTCTGTGGATTTGGGGTGGAGAGTTCTGTAAATGTCTATCAGGTTTGCTTGTTCCAGGTCTGAGTTCAAGTCCTGGATATCCTTGTTAATTTTCTGTCTGGTTGATCTGTCTGCTATTGACAGTGCAGTGTTAAAGTCTCCCACTATTATTGTGTGGGAGTCTAAGTCTCTTTGTAAGTCATTAAGAACTTGCCTTATATATCTGGGTGCTCCTACATTGGGTCCATATATATTTAGAATCGTTAGCTCTTCTTGTTGTATTGATCCTTTTACCATTATGTAGTGACCTTCTTTGTCCCTTTTGATCTTTGTTGCTTTAAAGTCTATTTTATCAGAGATGAGAATTGCAACTCCTGCTTTTTTTTGCTCTCCATTTGCTTGGTAAATCTTCCTCCATCCTTTTATTTTGAGCCTTTGTGTATCTTTGTGTGTGAGGTGGGTTTCCTGAATACAGCACACTGATGGGTTTTGGTTTTTTATCCAATTTGCCAGTCTGTGTCTTTTGATTGGTGCATTTAGCCCATTTACATTCAGGGTTAATATTGTTATGTGTGAATTTGATACTGCCATTTTGATGCTATCTGGCTGTTTTGCCCATTGGTTCATGTACATTCTTCATTTTGTTGATGGTCTTTAGCATTTGGTATGCTTTTAGGATGGCTGGAACTGGTTGTTTCTTTCTATGTGTAGTGCCTCTTTCAGGAGCTCTTGTAAAGCAGGCCTAGTGGTGACAAAATCTCTGAGTACTTGCTTGTTCGTGAAGGATTTTATTTTTCCTTCACTTATGAAGCTCAGTTTGGCTGGATATGAAATTCTGGGTTGAAAGCTCTTTTCTTTAAGGATGTTGAATATTGGCCCCCACTCTCTTCTGGCTTGTAGAGTCTCTGCCGAGAGATCTGCTGTGAGTCTGATGGGCTTCCCTTTGTGGGTGACCTGACCTTTCTCTCTGGCTGCCCTAAGTATTTTCTCCTTCGTTTCAACCCTGGTGAATCTGACGATTATGTGCCTTGGGGTTGCTCTTCTTGCGGAGTATCTTTGTGGTGTTCTCTGTATTTCCTGGAGTTCAGTATTGACCTGTCTTGCTAGGTTGGGGAAATTTTCCTGGATAATATCCTGAAGAGTGTTTTCCAGCTTAGATTCATTCTCTTGATCACATTCTGGTACACCTATCAAACGTAGGTTGGGTCTCTTCACATAGTCCCACGTTTCTTGGAGATTTTGTTCATTCCTTTTTGTGCTTTTTTCTTTAATCTTGGTTTCACGTTTTATTTCATTGAGTTGATCTTCAATTTCTGATATTCTTTCTTCTGCTTGGTCAATTCGGCTGTTGAAACTTGTGCATGCTTCACGAAGTTCTCGTGTTGTGTTTTTCAGCTCCTTCAATTCATTCATATTCCTCTCTAAGTTTTCCATTCTTGTTATCAATTCCTCGAATTTTTTTTCAAATCTTTTTTCAAGGTTCTTAGTTTCTTTGCACTGATTTAGAACATGTTCTTTTAGCTCAATGAAGTTTCTCATTATCCACTTTCTGAAGTCTGATTCCGTCATTTCGTCACACTCATTCTCCATCCAGCTTTGTTCCCTTGCTGGTGAGGAGTTTTGGTCCTCTGTAGGAGGTGAGGTGTTTTGGTTTCGGGTGTTTTCCTCCTTTTTGCGCTGGTTTCTTCCCATCTTTATTGATTTATCCGCCTGTCGTCTTTGTAGTTGCTGATTTTTCAATTGGGTCTCTGTGTGGATGCTGAGATTGTTGATGATGAAGTATTTTTGTTACTTAGTTTTCCTTCTAGTGGTCTAGCCCCTCTGCTGTATGAGTTCTGAGGTCCACTCCAGGCCCTGTTTGTCTGGAGTATACCTGTAGCAGCTGTGGAAGAGTGAGGGATGATACCAGTTTCTTCTTCTGCTGTCTTTGTTCCAGAATGATGCCCGCCAAATGTCAGTCTGATTAGTCCTTTTTTGCGGTGACTCTTTGGATATACAGGGGTCAGGGAGCTGCTTAAGGAGACGGTTTGTGCTTTATAGTAGCTCCAGTGCTGAGCTGTGAGCTCCGTTGTTCATTCAGTGTTGTTGGGAGGTTGTTTATGTCTGCTGTAATAGAACTCATAAAACACCACCCTTTTATTTCCCCCCCTTATATGCACTGTTTCAGGGAGTTGGGGCTTTCTTTATGAGTATCTGTTGCACTGTCCTGCCCCACTAGGTGGCAGTCTATTCACTATTTGCCTGCCGGGGCTCTGACCCACTAGCGCGGTTCTGCCCTGTTGCTGCTGGGCTCCCTTCTGCTGTGGAGAGCTCCCGTCTCCTGGGAGTCTCTCTGTTATGGCAGGTTGCCTCGGCAACGGCAGGCTGCTTCGGCCCTGGGCGGTGCTTCAATAGGGGCGGATTGTGTCAGCGGTGGTGGACGCCCCTCCCTCACCGGGCTGCACCGTCCTAGATGCCGGCAGCAAAACTCTCAGCGCCAAGCATCTCCAGTCATTGCCCTGCTTGTCCCTGTGAGGGTGGGACTCGCTGAGCCCGATTACCCAGCTCCCTGCCTCAGAGTCCGTCCTCTCTCTCTCTCCCTCCCTCTCCGCGAGCTTAAAGTTCGACTCTCTCACTGGCGCCCCAGGAGCCTGCCGATAGGGCACTGGGATCCGTGCGATCTCCCGTGCGGCTGCCCACTTCACCGGCTCATATCACGCTTCCCAGGAAACTCCCAGGAAACTCCTGGTCTGGCTCACTGTCCAAGTCCCGTTCAATCAGATGGACGCGCCAATCTGCGCTTCAAACTCTCAGATTGCTGGTTTAACAGGGCGCCCAGACCAGTGAGTTCCGTGCCGGGTCCTGCTGCGGCGCCGGCCGAAGCGGCGCCGGCCGAAGCAGCCACGCCAAAGGGCTGCGTTAGCCGGTTTTACTTTACTAGCGTCCTGTGGGACTTTCAACGCTCTGTGGGCTAGAAAAGTCCATCCGAGAATGCGGCTAGGACTCACCCTCTGCGCCGTCACTGAGAGCTGCAATCCTGAGTCGCTTCTACGACGCCATCTTGCCGGGTCTCCGGTCTTTATGTTTTTAACTAATGTTTCAAATTCATCATCCTCAAGTCCATCCTCAACCTCCGCCATATTTTCTTGAATTAAATTCTTCTTCATTATAGAAGATTGTTACTGTTTTCTTTATTTTTCTTCTGTCATTTACACTATTAAATTAGACTCATGTTGGGGTGTCATTTTTGCCACACTGCAGTTCGAATTATTCACGTGTATCTTCTGAACATGGAACTACTTAGTACTTTACCCTATATTTTTGGAAACTTAACCTTTAGGATCGCTCCCAAGACATTCGACATAAACTAAGTCCAAAATATTAGCCAATCCCTTTCAACTTTCTGAGATTTGTTGAAGGATTTTCTCTTTCTCTACGATAATTTTTACTCGATCTTTCTCACTGGTGGTATGAAAAAACTCATAAAATTTAAGACTTCATGCCATCCTTTGAGAAATTACAAGTGACATTCGCAATCATGAAAATAGATGACATTATTTGGGAATAAATATTTAAAAACCTAACAAATACTAATATATTTGTTTTATCAAAATATGTTTATTCTTTTTGAAATCAATATATCAGTTTGGAAGTAAAAATTTAATTTTTGAGGTAAATATTTAAAAACCTTATAACACTCATATCTTTGTTTTATCAATATGGTTATTATTTCAGAAATGTTTAGTTTCTGTGTCCTCAGTTAATTTAACAGGCTTTACCAGAAGACAATTTTTTAAAGAAATAGGAACAGGTTCCCTTACAAATTCCCTGTAACAACTGGAAGAACCTTTGTGCCACTGTCGTTTGAACGTCTGATGCCTCTTTTAAATTAGCATTTTGTCCACCCATTCACTGGCCCACCCCACTCAGAGCTTTGATCAATATCTTCTGGACTATTTGAAGGAGCTTGGTGCTTCATCAGGTGAGATTCCTGATCAGCATTATGACTGATTAAAAGAAAGAAATACCAGAAGAAACAAAGAAATAAAAACAGAACAAAAAGAAAACCTTTCTGGGCCATCTTTTCAACTTTCTGTATGTCACCAGAAATAAGAAATTAATGCAAATTTCAACAATTACGGTAGACTAAGAGAGCTTAGAAACTTTATTGTTTTGACATAAAACATCATTACCTTAGTACAAAGTGCTTAGAACAAATTGCTTTTTGGGCCTCTAAAGAGAGACTGTTGTCAACATCTCTTCTCCAGAAAAAAGCAATGACCCTGTGTCAGATTACCAGTCTTATTTATATCTACATTCAGCATATAACCATGTGTGGAACTTAATAAGTGGAAGAAATCTGTTTCTAAAGAAATGTTTCCGATAAAGAATATTTTAAGATAGGTCTTATATTGCAATTATTTCCACTTTTTTTTCTGTGATGAGAAAATAATAGACATAGACAGTTAATTTCTACAGACAAGGTTTTAGAATCCAACTTACCTGACAAGATTTTCCTTGTCTCCAAGTCCCTTGCAAAGTTACATATGCAATTCTTCAATCTTCAGCCTTGGGCTTCCTTTGAAGTACAGACTACCTTTGTCTTCTCTCTCCAGGAACTCTTTCCGGACACATAAGGGATAATAAAATGAAGCATAACCAATTAAAATCAGGATATAATGGAAACGATTTTACGGAAACACATTTCTCAAACTGAACACTGTGTAAACAGCTTAATGTATTCCAACCTAAAGTTTTTCTTTCTCAGGAGGGAAGCCAAGTTTTCTATGCTGGTTCTCTGAAGAAAAATTATACATATACCTAATGTTGAATTAATGTTAAAAATAAATTTCTTCTTTTCAACTTTCTTGCTTAAGTTAGGTCCTTGAAAACTTTGCTATGTCTAATCAATACAGCATAAGACCACTCTATTTCATTAACATTTATGCAACAGGAATTAAAAAGTAACACATTCAATATACTCTGTAGTACTTAACCTGTAAATCACCATATAACTGATGGAATAAATGAAATCTGGAAAATTGCTTTAAAGCATTATCTAAACATTTTTTAGTTTTCCCTAATTATGATTTACTTAGAGCATTTCAGGTATTATAACTTATTACAAATGACTTCTACAGCTTAAATGCTCAACCTGGGATTAACTACACACATCGTTTGCCCACATGTACACATGTGCATTCATCTTTAAGTAAAGAAATAATTTCTAAGCAACTGAAAACAGCAGAAAGAAAAGGTCTCACACATCCGAAAATGCAGAGAATGTAAAACCAACTAAAATGTCATATAAAAGATCATTTAAAATGAATTCATTGAAAATTCACCTCCTGTATTTCAGAATACATTTACCATTCCAAAAATCATATAGAAACGTGTCAAAGAACTCTAAGTACATGAGTATTTGCAGGCATTATATTAGAAACCTCCACCAAGCACAGCATATTCTATGCGTAGATTGTGTAATTCCCACATGCAGACCACTGTCCCTTAGAGAATGGCAGAAAAGAAGACCCTTCTCCCAAAAATTACTCGAACAGCTGAGATCAAGGATCATTCCCAAGATAGATTACATACCAAATATTTCTAAACAGAATTACATTAAAATATAAACATACAATATTTTCTTACATGACTGATAGTTCACTTGTTGATGATACCAAGCCCACTGTTGTTTCATACCATGGCTAACTCATACCTTGTAATCTGTGGTTAAGTAACCAAGAGTCAACTAAATTAGTCATTCAAGCAGAGTAAATTTATGAATTCTCAAACTGTTTCCCTTTATTTTGTCAATCAGTGTGTTTTAAATTTTTCGGAAAGTAATAGGAAGTAAAATACACATGATATTCTGAAAACACTTATAAATGCAGACTAGACACCTACACTTCTTACTTCAAAATAACAATCCTGAGACTTGCTTCCCCAAATGTCAATCAGGATTCCTAATCAGTGCATTGCATTGAGTGCCTACAAAAAGTACAGAATTTCAGGCCCACCCCAACAAAGAAATTACAATCTGGCTTTTAACAAGAATCCTAAGTAGAGAAAATACACATAACTTTAAGTACAACACTGGAGTCCCTCAAGGGGTCATGAGGACAGGACGGTTGGGTCTCTCCAACCTTAGATGTGCCACAGGACCAAGGGCTCCTGGAGGAAATTGATTGCAGGTGTGTTGCGCCCGTCGTGTTTCTCGAGGAGTGACCCACCTCTTGATGAGCATGTGATTAGGACACCTGCAGGTGGCAGCCAGACCCCACTACACCGAGGCTTTTTGAAGCACCAGGAAAACAAAGAATGTGGGGCGCCGCAGCCCCAAACTAAGCCAAACGCTGACCGGCAGCAGAAGCTAAGCGGACTACAGATAAACCGCGCTGCAGTTCACTGGCCACACTCGTGTCAGCATGTCCCCCACACACACACATGAACACACTCATAAACACACTCAGAAAAATATATGCATACACACACTCACACACACTCAGAAAGACACAAGGCGACATCCTACACTCGCACGGAAACAGACACTGCCAGGAAGCTCCTGAGGCTGCGGGGTTCTGCTCTCTGCCTGGAAGCCCCTCGGGGACAGAGCAGCCCCGCCACAGGCAGGCAGGCCGTACCTGGAAATCCCAGCCGAGAGGGCTTTCAAAGAGAGGCACTGTCACACTGTTTGGGAAGGCCTGCAGCATCTTGGTGATTCTTGGGGAGCGCCGTGGACATCCCTGAAGCCCTGACAGATCTTTCTTCTGCCTCATTAGGCCTGCCGGATTCCTAAAATCGCAGGACTCAGCGATGGTCGCACAAAGAAAGGGTCCGTTGCCCAATGCTGAGGCACTGCCACAGAGGGCCCCTGCTTTCGTAAATCGCTGAGATCGTTCCCCAGGCAACGGTGGCTGTTACTGTGACGCGAGCCCAGGCTCAGCGCTGGGCGCTTGTGACAGGTTGCTTGGACATGCGCTTTCGTGTGCCCAGTTGTGGAGCAGCAATGTTGGCGCTGTCCAGCTGCTGCTGCACATGTGTACGAAGGAGTCGTTTCCAGGGGCAGCCCGAGAAGCCTGCGTGCCACGGCACCAGAGACACAGACCTGGGAATTAAGATTTTCTCCTGTGCTAGTAGCATCTCCTGGGAAAACCAATAATGATCCTTCCTGCGGCTTCAACATCCACATCCGTGAGAAAGGAGCTGGTGAGTTTGATATTTTCAAGAAGCCACAGTCCATGTCACACCCTATAAAGCTCTGAACTTGTGCACTGGTGGGCCAGGCAGCGGTTTTCTTTCCAGAGTGTCTGAACTGCTCTCATGCTGGAGGGAAAAGAGGGGAGCGGCAAAATGGACAGCGTCTGGTTCTCAAGCCAGTTCCCACAGCAACTTAGGAAATCATGCTGCTCCCTGAGCTGGAGAAGGCGCGATGCCCAGTTAACACCCTGCGAGCAGTTGGAGGAGGAAAGCCAGCTGATCAGCGGGATGTCCTGTGAGGACCACACACGTTCCAGTAGGACACGGGAAAGGTGCACGTCGCAGCGCTTTGCCCTGCTCACTGCCCAACCTGGACCTGCTCCTCCTGTCCCTCTTTGGACTCAATCCCTATGGCAAGGAAGTGCAGGTAATCAGTAGCCAACATCGCTGTGGAAGCGGCGAGTTCCCCACTGCCCTGTCAAACCCTTCTGTGTTAACCACCTCCTCGCATTTCATCTGCTGGGATTCTAGTTCAGCCGCCTTGCCACCAACGGGTGGGGAAACTTTAAGACGTACAATTTACAGCCCCGGGTGAGAAATGCGCCTCTCAGCTCTTCCTCCAGAACTGCGCCCAGTCCCCGAGCCCATGACTTGCTGGTGTTGTAGTTTCGAAGCGCTTTTAAACATCTGCGGGAGCGGTGAAGAGATCACAAGTCCCAGAATGCACAGAGAGGCCAGCACAGCCTGACTTCCCCCTTGCAGGACCGTGGGCCGCCCCAAGTTCCTACTGGCTGGGATTGCAATCCTGTTGCGCTGCGATTAAAAACCTGAAACTAATCAAAGACGACCGCTCCCAGTATGCCAGGTGTAGCTACACCTGTCCAATCCAGACCTCCCTGCGTCCAGAGCAGTTCTGCCATGCCAAAGGTCCCTGGCGGTTCCCAAACCAACCCTGCCTCTCACAGCGGGACAGGACTGCTGGTCTTACCTTGTAATTCTGCCATAACTCTCCCTAACATGCTGGCTTCGTGCTCAGTCAGTTCCAGCAGTTTGATTTATCACTGAGCAGCAGGGGACCTGGAGCTGCTCACAAACCTGTCAGGGCTGCCATAGTAATGATCCTCCCTCTTTAGCTGGACTCACTCCGTCTCCTTCCTCCACCCCATCCCTTCTCCTTCTCTCCATCCCTCGGCCGGGCCTCATTCCCTCGGCCCTGCCTCTCCCCTTCCCTCAGCCCCTCCTTTCCCCTCGGCACTGCCCCTTCTCCTCTCTCCACCCCTAAAACGCTTTTTCGGACATGTGCAGTGTAGTCCCTGTGTAGAAATGGGCTAATGGCCAAATGTCTGACAGTTCTTGGACTTCTTGGGATCCCACGCAGGCAGCTCCATCGTGAATGTCTGAAACCCTCAAGTCACTGACAGAAATGAATATATACGGTCCCTGAACCTGGCACTTCCCTTTCCAAAGCCACCATTTCCTCTATTATCTGGGCTGTCACAAATCCTTCTATGGACCCCAAGAGCGCCCTTTGGACCTCGAGCCTTCATCGTGGCCCACTACTGGGTTAGGCCTCGAGCAGGGACGCTCCTGACACTCTAATAAAACGTACAAAACGTCACAGTGAAAAGCCTGGCCCTGCTGCATCCAGTCAGGAAACAGCCACAGGGAAGGGAGCCCCTTAACCACTTTGGGAGCCATATCTACCACTTCTTTTCTTCAACCCAGGCTGCTTCCCAAGCCTTGGGGTCCTAGTGTGGATCTCCAGTTAATGCAGGTGCAGGATCACAGAGCCCCTTGGTCCCTCCCAGCATGTGAGAGAAGTTTGTGTGGTGAGGTCATGAACAGTGTCTGCACTTCTGTTGTGAACAGGGCTTTCTTGGAAACACGTTTAATTTACTTTTTAAAATATCCCTTTGAAACTACATTTAATAATTTTCTGGTGGAACTTAACAATGATAATTTGTTGAATCCATTTCTTTTTCTTTTTTGAGACAGAGTCTCACTCTGGCCCAGGCTCTAGGATTCGATCTGGGCTCACTGCAACCTCCACCTCTCAGGATAAAGTGATTCTTCTGCTTCAGCTTCTCCAGTAGCTGAAATTAGACAGATGGCAACACGCCTGGCTCATTTTTGAATTTTTAGTAGAGATGGGGTTTCATCATATTGACCAGGCTGATCTCAAACTCCTGACAAGTGATCCACCTGCCCTGGCCTCCCAAAGTGTTGGAATTACAGGCGTGACCCAGCACTCCTGGCCTGAATGCATTTTAACATTTAGTTTTTCAGATTAACTGGAAGTACTGAAAGACTATGCACTAATGAAACTAGAAGAGGCACAGCCTCAGCTCCATGCAGGATGGATGCACAAGAGCAGAATCTCCATGGGATTTCTTTCTGGAGCCTCAATATTACTGCAGATTTGGAAGAAGCAAATTTAAATAATTTCCAATTTAAGACACTGGAAATTTAAGAGAAAACTGGAAAGTCATCTGCCTTTAATAACTGTTGGTCATCTGTGCCTAAGTCAGACGTTCTTTAAGAAAATAAAAGGAACTCTGAGGAGAAACTATTTTTCATTCTTCTAAGTATTTAGAATTAGAAATCACAGAAAGTAGGTGGAAAGCTCTGCTGTGGCAGTCTCCTAAATCAAAGAATGGCCTTGGAATGGTTTTATTCATGTTTTTTGGAGGGGTTTGTTGACATATTGGGTATAAAAAGTGGGTGGATTTGACCAATTTTTGGAATTTTTAGCTATCAGTTGGTAATTTACTTTGCACCACATTTAATTTTTCTGTCCCCTCTCCAACTTGGACTCCACCACTCCACAGGTCTCTAAGACTCTTCATTTTCTTTAAGCTTTTTTTACTCTTTTATTCAGAATGGACAATTTCTATTGCTCTGTCTTCTGTTTCTAATCTTTGAATAAGCTGAAAAGTATTTTTTTTTTCATTTCTCATCTTCTTGTTTCATAATTTTCCCTTTTGTTGCTGATGTTCCACATCTCTTAATCCATTGTTAGTATATTTTTCTTTACTCCCATGAACAGATTTATAACAGCTGCCTTTAAACATCCTGAATTACTCTTCAAAGGCACACAACAGAATTGGGTGTCTCTACAATGATTATTTACAGTTTTAGCACACAACTTTAAAATTGATACGACATGTGAAGAAACAGAAAATTGTAATGTAATCCATACACAATTTAAAAAGCAGGCAGGAGAGGGAGGCAAGATGGCGTCGTAGAGGTGACTCAGGATTGCAGCTCTCGGTGAAGGCGCAGAGGGTGAGTCCTAGCCGCATTCTCGGATGTTCCTTTTATGCCCACAGAGCGTTGAAAGTCCCAGGTGTGGGAGAGACACGGGACGCTAGCAGCCGGCTAACGCAACCAGCTCCCGCCGCCTCTTCGGCCGGCGCCGCAGCGGGACCCGGCGCGGAACTCACTGGTCTGGGTGCCCTGTTAAACCGGCAATCTGAGATTTGCAAGGGCAGATTGGCATGTCCATCTGATTGAACAGGACTTGGACAATGAGCCAGACCAGGAGTTTCCTGGGAAGCGTGATCTGAGCCGGGGTAGTGGGCAGCAGCACGGGAGATCGCACGGATCCCAGTGCCCTATCGGCAGGCTCCTGGGGCGCCAGTGAGAGAGTCGACCTTTCAGCTTGGGGAGAGGAAGAGAGAGAGAGAGAGAGGACGGACTCTGAGGCAGGGAGCAGGGTGATCGGGCTCGGCGGGTCCCACGCTCACGGGGACAAGCAGGGCGGCGACTGGAGGCGCTTGGGGCTGAGAGTTTTGTTGCCGGCATTTAGGACGGTGCAGCCCGGTCAGGGAGGGGCGTCCACCATTCCTGACAAAGTGCACCCCCACTTAAGTACCGCCCAGGACTGACGCAGCCTGCCGTTGCCAAGGCAACCTGCCATAACAGAGAGAGTCCGCCGGGCCGCAACAGGGCGGACCCGCCTTAGGAGGTCAGAGCCCCGGCAGGCAAATAGTGAATAGACTGCCACCTAGTGGGGCAGGACAGTGCAACAGATACTCATAAAGAAAGCCCCAACTCCCTGAGACAGAGCATCTAAGGGTGGAAAAAAAAAAAAAAAAGAGTGGTGTTTTATGAGTTCTATTGCAGCAGACATAACCTCCCAACAACCCTGAATGAACAACGGAGCTCACAGCTCAGCACTGGAGCTCCTATAAAGCACAGACTGTCTCCTCAAACAGCTCCCTGACCTCTGTATATCCAAGGAGTCACCCCAGAAAAGGACTAATCAGACTGACATTTGGCTGGCATCATTCTGGAACAAGGGCAGCAGAAAAAGAAACTGATATCATCCCTCACTGTTCTGCAGCTGCTGCAGGTATACCCCAGACAAGCAGGGCCTGGAGTGGACCTCAGCACTCATACAGCAGAGAGGATAGATCATTAGAGGGAAAACTAAGTAACAGAAATACTTCATCATCAACAATCTCAGTGTCCTCACAGAGACCCAATTGAAAAATCAGCCACTACTAAGACAACAGGCGGATAAATCCATAAAGATGGGAAGAAACCAGCGCAAAAAGGAGGAAAGCACCCGAAACCAAAACACCTCACCTCCAAAAAAGGACCAAAACTCCTCACCAGCAAGGGAACAAAGCTGGACAGAGAATGAATGTGACGAAATGACGGAATCAGACTTCAGAAAGTGGATAATGAGAAACTTCAGTGAGCTAAAGGAACATGTTCTAAACCAGTGCAAAGAAACTAAGAACCTTGAAAAAAGATTTGAAAAAAGATTCGAGGAATTGATAACGAGAATGGACAACTTAGAGAGGAATATGAATGAATTGAAGGAGCTGAAAAACTCAACACGAGAACTTCGCGAAGCATGCACAAGTATCAACAGCCGAATTGACCAAGCAGAAGAAAGAATATCAGAAGTTGAAGATCAACTCAATGAAATAAAACGAGAAACCAAGATTAAAGAAAAAAGCACAAAAAGGAATGAACAAAATCTCCAAGAAATGTGGGACTATGTGAAGAGACCCAACCTACGTTTGATAGGTGTACCAGAATGTGACGAAGAGAATGAATCCAAGCTGGAAAACACTCTTCAGGATATTATCCAGGAAAATTTCCCCAACCTAGCAAGACAGGTCAATACTCAACTCCAGGAAATACAGAGAACACCACAAAGATACTCTGCAAGAAGAGCAACCCCAAGGCACATAATCGTCAGATTCACCAGGGTTGAAACGAAGGAGAAAATACTAAGGGCAGCCAGAGAGAAAGGTCGGGTCACCCACAAAGGGAAGCCCATCAGACTCACAGCAGATCTCTCAGCAGAGACTCTACAAGCCAGAAGAGAGTGGGGGCCAATATTCAACATCCTTAAAGAAAAGAGCTTTCAACCCAGAATTTCATATCCAGCGAAACTGAGCTTCATAAGTGAAGGAAAAATAAAATCCTTCACGAACAAGCAAGTACTCAGAGATTTTGTCACCACTAGGCCTGCTTTACAAGAGCTCCTGAAAGAGGCACTACACATAGAAAGAAACAACCAGTTCCAGCCATCCTAAAAGCATACCAAATGCTAAAGACCATCAACAAAATGAAGAATGTACATGAACCAACGGGCAAAACAGCCAGCTAGCATCAAAATGGCAGTATCAAATTCACACATAACAATATTAACCCTGAATGTAAATGGGCTAAATGCACCAATCAAAAGACACAGACTGGCAAATTGGATAAAAAACCAAAACCCATCGGTGTGCTGTATCCAGGAAACCCACCTCACATGCAAAGATACACAAAGGCTCAAAATAAAGGGATGGAGGAAGATTTACCAAGCAAATGGAGAGCAAAAAAAAGCAGGAGTTGCAATTCTCATCTCTGATAAAATAGACTTTAAAGTAACAAAGATCAAAAGGGACAAAGAAGGTCATTACATAATGGTAAAAGGATCGATACAACAAGAAGAGATAACGATTCTAAATATATATGGACCCAATGTAGGAGCACCCAGATATATAAGGCAAGTTCTTAATGACTTACAAAGGGACTTAGACTCCCACACAATAATAGTGGGAGACTTTAACACTCCACTGTCAATAGCAGACAGATCAACCAGACAGAAAATTAACAAGGATATCCAGGACTTGAACTCAGACCTGGAACAAGCAAACCTGATAGACATTTACAGAACTCTCCATCCCAAATCCACAGAATATACATTCTTCTCAGCACCACATCACACCTACTCCAAAATTGACCACATAATTGGAAGTAAAGCACTCCTCAGCAAATGCAAAACAACTGAAATCATAACAAACAGTCTCTCAGACCATAGTGCAATCAAGTTGGAACTCAGAATTCAGAAAATAACTCAGAACCGCACAGCTTCATGGAAACTGAACAATTGGCTCTTGAATGTTGATTGGATAAACAATGAAATGAAGGCAGAAATAAAGAAGTTCTTTGAAACCAATGAGAATGAAGACACAACGTACCAGAATCTCTGGGACACATTTAAAGCAGTCTGTAGAGGAAAATATATAGCAATAAGTGCCCACATGAGAAGAGTGGAGAGATCCAAAATTGACACCCTATCGTCAAAATTGAAAGAGCTAGAGGAGCAAGATCAAAAAAGCTCAAAACCTAGCTGAAGACAAGAAATAACTAAGATCAGAGCAGAACTGAAGGAGATAGAGACAAGAAAAACCCTTCAAAAAATCAATAAATCTAAGAGCTGGTTTTTCGAAAAGATCAACAAAATAGACAGACCACTAGCCAGACTGATAAAAAAGAAGAGAGAGAACAACCAAATAGATGCAATAAAAAACGATAAAGGGGAAATCACCACAGATTCCACAGAAATTCAAACCATCATCAGAGAATACTACAAACAACTCTATGCACATAAACCAGTAAATCAGGAAGAAATGGATAAATTCCTGGATGCCTGTGTCCTCCCAAGCCTAAACCAGGAGGAAGCCGAAACTATGAATAGACCAATAACAAGGTCTGAAGTTGAGGCAGCAATTAAGAGCCTACCACACAAAAAAAGCCCAGGTCCAGATGGGTTCACAGCCGAATTCTACCAGACACACAAAGAGGATCTGGTACCATTCCTTCTGAAACTATTCCAAATAATCCAAAAAGAGGGAACCCTTCCCAAATCATTTTATGAGACCAACATCATCCTGATATCAAAACCTGGCAGAGACTCAACAAGAAAAGAAAACTTCAGGCCAATATCCATGATGAACATAGATGCAAAAATCTTCAACAAAATACTGGCAAACCGATTGCAACAGCACATTAAAAAACTTATCCATCATGATCAAGTAGGATTTATCCCGGGGATGCAAGGCTGGTTCAACATACGCAAGTCTATAAATGTAATTCACCACATAAACAGAAGCAAAAACAAAAACCACATGATTATCTCAATTGATGCAGAGAAGGCATTTGACAAAATTCAACAGCCCTTTATGCTAAAAACCCTCAATAAACTTGGTATTGATGGAACATATCTCAAAGTAATAAAAGCTATTTATGACAAACCAACAGCCAATATCATACTTAATGGGCAAAAACTGGAAGCATTCCCTTTGAAATCTGGCACTAGACAAGGATGCCCTCTCTCACCACTTCTATTCAACATAGTACTGGAAGTTCTAGCCAGAGCAATGAGGCAAGAAAAAGAAATAAAGGGTATTCAAATAGGAAAGGTGGAAGCCAAATTGTCTCTATTTGCAGACGACATGATAGTATACCTAGAAGACCCCATCACCTCAGCCCAAAAGCTCCTGCAACTGATAAGCAACTTCAGCAAAGTCTCAGGATATAAAATCAATGTGCAAAAATCACAAGCATTCCTATACACCAATAACAGACTTAAAGAGAACCAAATCAAGAATGAACTGCCATTCACAATTGCTACAAAGAAAATAAAATACCTAGGAATACAACTCACTAGGAATGTAAGGGACCTCTTTAAGGAAAACTACAAACAACTGCTCAATGAAATAAGAGAGGACACAAACAGATGGAGAAACATTCCATGTTCGTGGTTAGGAAGAATCAATATCGTGAAAATGGCTATACTGCCCAAAGTAATTTACACAATCAATGCTATCCCCATCAAACTACCATTGAATTTCTTCACAGAACTGGAAAAAACCACCATGAATTTCATATGGAACCAAAAAAGAGCCCGCATAGCCAAGTCAATTCTAAGCAAAAAGAACACAGCGGGAGGCATCACGCTACCAGACTTCAAACTATACTACAAGGCTACAGTAATCAAAACAGCATGGTACTGGTACCAAAACAGAGATATAGACCAATGGAACAGAACAGAGGCATCGGAGGCAACACAACACATCTACAACCATATTATCTTTGATAAACCAGACAAAAACAGGCAATGGGGAAAGGATTCCCTATTTAATAAATGGTGTTGGGAAAACTGGCTAGCCATGTGCAGAAAGCAGAAATTGGACCCCTTCCTGACACCTTACACTAAAATTAACTCCAGATGGATTAAAGACTTAAACGTAAGACCCGACACCATAAAAACCCTAGAAGAAAATCTAGGCAAAACCATTCAGGACATAGGAGTAGGCAAGGACTTCATGAACAAAACTCCCAAAGCATTGGCAACAAAAGCCAAAATAGACAAATGGGACCTAATCAAACTCCACAGCTTCTGCACAGCAAAACAAACAGTCACTAGAGTGAATCGGCAACCATCAGAATGGGAAAAAATCTTTGCAGTTTACGCATCCGACAAAGGGCTGATATCCAGAATTTACAAAGAACTCAAACAGATTTACAGGAAAAAAACAAACAAGCCCATTCAAAAATGGGCAAAGGATATGAACAGAAACTTTACGAAAGCAGACATACATGAGGCCAGCAAACATATGAAAAAGTGCTCATCGTCATTGGTCATTAGAGAGATGCAAATCAAAACCACATTGAGATACCATCTCACACCAGTTAGAATGGCGATCATTAAAAAATCTGGAGACAGCAGATGCTGGAGAGGATGTGGAGAAATAGGAACACTCTTACACTGTTGGTGGGAGTGTAAATTAGTTCAACCATTGTGGAAGACAGTGTGGCGATTCCTCAGGGACCTAGAAATAGAAATTCCATTTGACCCAGCAATCCCATTACTGGGTATCTATCCAAAGGATTATAAATCGTTCTACTATAAGGACACATGCACACGAATGTTCATTGCAGCACTGTTTACAATAGCAAAGACCTGGAACCAACCCAAATGCCCAACGATGATAGACTGGACTGGGAAAATGTGGCACATATACACCATGGAATATTATGCAGCAATCAAAAATGATGAGTTTGTGTCCTTTGTAGGGACATGGATGAATCTGGAGAACATCATTCTCAGCAAACTGACACAAGAACAGAAAAAGAAATACCGCATATACTCGCTCATAGGTGGGTGAGAAAAATGAGAACATGTGGACACAGAGAGGCGGTCTACTATACACTGGGGACTGTTGGGGGGAATGGGGGAGGGACAGCAGGGGGGGGCTGGGGGGGATAGCCTGGGGATGAATACCAAGTGTGGGTGAAGGGGAGGAAAGCAGCAAAGCACACTGCCATGTGTGTACCTATGCAACTATCTTGCTCGTTCTGCACATGTACCCCCAAACCTATAATGCAATAAAAAAAAATAAATAAATAAAAATAAAAAGCAGGCAGTAGAAGTGGCTCATGATTGGTCCCCATTTCCACACACTTCCATGCTTCACTACTGCCAGGCCAACAGGGATGAGGGATGTGCACAGAATGGCACTGGTACCTGAATTGGGCTCTGGGCTCTGATGAGGAGGTGTGGGAGTTGTGGCTCAGGGACCTTCTACCCCAACACTTTCTGATAACAGACAGACAAATGTTCGTCCTGTATAGAACAAAAATGCTTGAACACTTAGGAGCTGCCTGATGAGGGATGGGACCAAATTCCCTCTCCTACCAAGGGCACCAGCAGAGGGAAAGGCTGAGTCCAGCTCACCCTGCTGCTCATGCAGTTTTGCAGTCATGCAGCTCTACAGCTTCAGCACTCAGGGAGCACAGACTGGCAGCTGCTCTGGAGCCTCCACCACTCAGAAGTAAAATGGGCCTGATCCTCTGGCTCACAAGGCATGGGGAGGACTGTGTGGCTCACACAGGAGGAGGCTTGCTGAGATGGAAGGGCTGAATCCAGGGCTCTCTCCTCCCAACACCAAGGATTATCGTCCCCGACCTGCCTGCCCCAGATTCAGCCCATCCACAGTCCTTCATTGCAGTGTTTAGCTTCACCAGGTCAGTGAGAAAACTGCCCAAAGAGGGCACATCACCCTGGGCCATTGTAGTGGTAGTGGTGGTGAGTCCCCAGTGTCAGGTGCCCACTCAAGACCTGTCTCCTGAAATCTCACCAACCCCTCCTGCCTGGACACTCCCTCCCCCCGGTCTCCTACTTGGAAGAGCCCAGGACCCTCAGCTGCCTCCACTAGCACTCTCCCTTCTCTCCATGTCTCCCCAGATGGTCTCCAAGGCCAGTAGACATCCCTAGTTACTTCTATGGTGGGATTTTAACAAGTTATAAGGTCATGGAGTCCCCTGTCCTACCGTTCCCCAAATCTACCCTGAGCCCAGCTCACCCAGATGGTTTCTCTGGTCTCTCTAGTGCAGGCCTTTCAGGCCCTGTGGCCACATTTGGGCAGGACTAGGGGAGGAAGACTCCCTGCTCACTTGATGTGGAGGCCTCCAGTGGGGAGGGAAGAAGCCTGTCCTTGACTCCCTGGAGCCCCTCCCCAACACACATATACTCACCTGCTGCTCCTACAGCCTCATCTGGGCTGTCTGGGGATTCTTCTCTAGCATGGGCAATTTGGAGGTTCCCACCTGCCAGGGTCTGGAACAAGGTCAGGGAGACTATTCTTTCCTCCCCTCACTCAGTTATACCTCAAATCCTAGATAACCAGCCTAAGCCAGCTGTGGCAATGCTCCCACCCCCTCCAGTGAGCCCTGATCCTAGATTAATTCCCAGCTCCAACACTCACTGTCTTGTCACCTTGGGCAGGTGGCCAGGCCTCCCTGAGACTGTTTCCTCATCTGGGAGGTGTGATGGGAACCACACCTTCCTCACAGGGTCTCCTGAAGACTCAGTTTCATGTAGCTCTCAGTGTTTCTCTCACCATCATTGTTCATAGAACAGGCCAGGTGCAAGCAACCTCAAATTCTCTTCCTCCCTGAAACCCATCATCATCTTGTGAGACCTGCAAAACAGGCTCATCATTTGTACATTTGCCAGATGAGGAAACAGAGGCCCAAAGAAGGCAGTGAGTTGCCCAGAGCCTCACAGGAGAGGATGGCTCCTCCCACACCTGGAGGCCCTGTCCCAGCTGCCTTCACCCCACACCCCAGCACCACCACTGTACAGGGTCCCATCCTCTGGAGTCTAGGGGTGTCCACACTCCCATCCAGACTCAGCCATGGTGGGAGAGGGAAAAGGTGTCTTGGGAGGCCTGGTTGAGCACCACCTACTTGTCCCAGCACCACTGGAATCTCTGCCCCACATGCCAGGCTTTATGCCAGACCACAAACCTCACTTACCCCACGATCCACCAAGGGAGTTTCCTGCACAGAACCCTCTCTTTCTCTACTCAGGAAGTGTTGTCACCCAAGATGCCATTTCAGACTGACAGGGCAGGGTCTTCCTAAGGTACTGGATGGTGAAATGTCACTTCGTCATTTCCAGGGAAGGAACTGATATCAGGTCAGGAAGAATCCACAGGAAATTCAAAAGTCTCCAGGTACTTATACCATCTGGAGCTTTTAGTAGTACTCACTGGGCACTGGGGTGAGAATCCCATGACTGTGACTGATTAGCAGTGTCTGCAAAGGACAGAGTGGGGAGCCACAGCACACACATATATATCCACACTACATTTACCAATGGAGACTTACCTGGCAGGTATTCCTCTGCTGTCCCCATCATTGGTACAGACAGGGTGACCCTCCCTGTAGAGGTGCAGTACAGGAAGAAGCAGTAGCAGAGGCCTGGCTTCCTATGGAATTGCTGGGCTAGTCTGGGGAAAAGAAGGAAGCCCCACCTACCACACCCACCTCACAGCCTGCAGGAAGTCCGTGCTAGCAGAATGGATCAATGTGGGAATCAGAGCACTGATCTTTCTGCATCTCATCATGCCTGCTAGACAGCCCAGCTGCCATCAGCACATCCCATTACTGGGGTTGCCTGCCCCCAAACCTTCCACCTGCCCACAGGCAAACACACAACTTTCAATTAATCTGGTCTAGACAGGGCTGGAGGTTTTCAAGTAAACATTTAGTAAATGAAGACACACACATACACACACACACACACAGGTGTGCACACTCTCACACCTGGCCCAGTACCCCTTCCAGCCTAATCTTTTTCTCTACCCCCTAAAACACCTGACACCCATCTCCCATCTCTATTTTTCTTGATGTGCAAATCCTATTCAGGGTACTGTCTTTTCTGAAAATATTTTAAAATTTTTGGAGCTTTTTCTGTGGAGAGGGAAAAGAAGGAAAGATTCAAGAAACAATAAGGTGAAAGAAGAAATAATTTGAGAATAATAAGCAGATGTGTACATTCGATTTTCTTTTGGGAACCGAAAGGATCAAACTGCCTGGATGAGAATGTCAATGCTGGTCCTCTAAACACTTAGGGCCCCATGGGTCTAGGAAAGGAGCTCTGTGGAGGCCAAAGCAACTTTGCGTTGGATGCAAATCCACCATGTTGACTTCTGGTTAATGCCACTTCTGGGAATGCCTGTAAGATTTCAACTTGACCTACTGTTTCTTGTGTAAGAGCACATACCTACTGCTAACCTTCTCCTTAGGTCAAAGCAACCTGGATGTATTATGCAAATTACAGGCTACAAGGGGCACATCCTTCTCTTCCTGGAAGGTTGGCTTACATTGTCCTGCACAATCTGAATACAGCATATTTTCCCTTTTCCTATACTAAGTAAGCCCTAGATCTTGGGTTAACTGCCTGGAGAACTACTTAATTTGCTACCATTCAAGACCATGTTTCTGTTCATAAATTCCTCACAATAAATTACCTTTCACTGAAAAATTGGATTTGTCTGTCTCATTCTTTGGTTTCTTGATGCCTTCTGTGTTGGGGAATCCCTTTGCAGGTACAGCACTTTTTATATCACTAATATAAAGAAAGGTATATTAGTCCATCCTCACACTGCTATAAATAAACACCTGGAACTGAGTTTCCTTAGCTCACAGTTCCACAGGCTGTACAGGAAGCAAAGTGGCTTCTGCTCAGCTTTGGGAGAGGTCTCAGGGAGCTGAAAATCATGTTGGAAAGGGAAGAGGAAGCAGGCACATCTTACCTCGCTGGAGCAGGAGCAAGAGCGAGAGGGGAGAGGTGCGACACACTTTCAAACAACTAGATCTTGTGAGAGCTCTCACTATCACAAGAACAGCATGGAAGGGGTGGTGCTAAACTATTCATGAGGTACCACACCCATGATTCAAACACCTCCCACCAGGCCTCACCGCCAGTACTGCAGATTACAATTAGATTTGAGATTCAGTTGTGGACACAGATCCAAACTATACAGTGGCTTCTGGGTATGTCTGGATTTTGCTAATCACAGCTGTTGGCAAAATTTGTGTCTTACTTAACCCACCATGCCCAGGAATATTACAGTACCCCCTGGTCCCTGGATTTTCTGGGCCCTGGCCCATCCTCTGGATTGTAAATGCTCTAGGAGTTTCTGGGTATGTTTCTGAAAAATACTTAAATCTGTGGAGAGTAAAAGAATATTATTCATACAGTGTTCCCAGAGAATGAGGGGTACATCACTCCAAAATTTCTCACTTCACTCTAAAGCATGCCAGATAGGTGGGATGTTGGGCTGAGTAAGTTTCTCTGGGAACAACCAAAAGGTACACTGTTGGTCCTCTCAGCTGAAGGCATAAAGGTCCTGGGACTTTGGGTCTAACGTTATGCTGCAGAAAGCATTTGCCAAAGTCAGGACTGTGCCATGGACCTGAGCAACTACTTTGTTTTTCCAGGATTTGAGCCATTTGGGGGATAGCAGAACACATGGCCAGAGTCACCTTATTCAGTTCCCAATAATCAATGATCAACTGTCATATTATCCCAATAATCAACTGTCACACTCCAGGTTTCATCAGGCTTGGGCACCAGTCACACAAAGCTGTTTTATGGACTCTGTGCAGACATGCAATCCCCATCTTCTCCAAGTCCTGAAGAGAAGCTGTGATCTCAGGCCAGGCACAGTGGCTCACACGTGTAATCCCAGCACTTTGGAAGGTTGAGGTGGGTGGTTCACTTGAGGTCAGGAGGTTGAGACCAGCCTAGTCAATATGGTGAAAGCCCTTCTCTACTAAAAATGCAAAAATTAGCCAGCATCATGGCACATGCCTGTAATCCCAGCTACTTGGAAGTCTAAGGTAAAAGACTGTCTTGAACCTGAGAGAAGAGAGTTGCAGTGAGCCAAGATTGTGCCACCACACTCCAGTCTGGGTGGCAGTGAGACTCGTAAAAATAAAAAACAAAACTGTTATCTCCTGTGCCCTCCTGGGAGGTGATATTGTTTATTGTCTGATGCACACCAGTCCTCATGTGAGACAATATCACCAGTTTCCATGTGGCTTCCCCTCAGAGCATGGCTTTTGCCACCCTCACCTACAGATAGAACTTGTCTAAGGTTGCCTCAAGGGCAGTTTCTAAGAGAGTGTTTGTCCCAACATGTGATGGGGGATTGGGAAGATGCAGACCCCTCAGAGCCAAAACTCATTGCTTGCTCTGAAGGGACCAGTGACTCACTCTATCCATAGGGGGGGTTCTGGTCTCCTTCAATGGCCCAACATTGAGGGGAATCTTGGACTTCCTGTCATGGTAGGGGCTTTGATGCTAGCTCCCTTCCTGGGAGAGGGAGGAGGTGGTGGAACCAGCCTGATCCTCACACTGGCACCCGCACTCCATCCCCAGCCCCCAGAATTCTGCTCCTGGCCTGTATGGGTCCCAGTATCTGCCCAGTATCAGAACTCAGCCCTGACCCTCAAAGTCTGAACTGGTCCAGCTACCGCCTAGATCCCCAGTGAGTTTGAGGTGAGTGTGAGGCAAGTGGCACAGCTTCTCCTTTCTTCTCTGTCTGCCACAGAAAATGGGACCCTGAGCCCTTGCGGCCACTGCCATTCAAAGCCACCCTCAGAAGCAGGCCTGAGGCTTCAGCCTCCCCTGACACCTCTCTGCCAAGGCTTTCTTCCATTTAACCTCCATAGGGGCAACTAACAGTGTGGACAGCAGTGGGCAGGCCTTTTTCTAGGTTCATTTCTGCTTCTCTAACTTGGGGACCTTGCTCTCAGCTCGCAGTAGAGCCTTTGCTCCCAGGTGGACAGCCCATGGCAGAGACCAGCCTAACCCTTCTCTGCCCACCGACCTCCGAGCTCCTTGGCAATTTCAAACTCCCCATCAGTCTCCTCTAGCCTGGTGTAACTTTCACCACATCTTGGCACTAACAGGGCAGTCCTCAGGCATCAGACAGTGGGTGACAAAGCCTCACATAGGCACAGGATCCCAGCAGGATCTGGATATTTGCTGCTAATTATGGAGCTTCTGTTACACAGCTAGCACTGCCCTGGGTGTGTTCATTTATGTGCCAAAACAACCTCATAATGTATGAAGTCTCCTATGATTTACATAAACAAATTGGCTCAATAAACTTGATCATGTCCATTACAAAAGGAACAATCATGAAAGAAAACATGGCTTAAATGGAATTCTCCAATTAAAAGAAAAACAATGGAATGTAACTGAAATCACTAACTGTAGAAAAACTAAGATCTAAAAGTTATTATCTGAACATTATTCAGTCTCATAAAAGTCATTCTTATAATCCCATAGGACATCATATAAAGAATACTTCATGAACCTTGAAATGAGAAAATTATATATTAGGTCCACCATAAGAAACAGGCAAGAAAAAAACAAACCATTTCCATGGAAATTCTGAGCCAAGGGGCCATAAAGTTTTAGATAAATGAATTTATTGAAAAGAAGAGAAAATAATTTTGCTTTCAGAACCATTAAGTTTAATCTGCCTAGTAAATGATCAACACTTTCAAAAATTATCTGTATTGATCTAAGTTTTTCTTTTCTATTCAAAATAGGCACACTCATACACAAATGTAATTACATTCACCACATATTCTTACACCTGAGGTTTACCTATAAAGTGATATATTTGAATATATAAACCCATGCAAACCAAAATAAAAAATTTGTGTTTTGCAGACTAGAGGGGGCACATTCAGAAAAATGTAAAGTAAAAATTTTTTAAAAGTCATTCCGAATTTGAAAATATCTGAATATATTTTATTATAGTCTTATGTAATCTTTATTATGACCATCATAATGATCTTGTAGTTACAAAAACTAATAAAAGTATTAGCTCTGGTAACAAGATTCCACTGGGAACAGGGATCGTGAAAGATGTCATTGTAGTATGTTATTCTTCACCATGCTATTCAATAGTGTATTTCTACCATCAGTTACCTACAGCATGGGGGTAAGTTGGGATGGGTTAATGTTGGTGGTAGGATGCATTTCATTCAATGGAAAGCAGTCTTAACACAATAAAAACAATTTTATTTTATTAAAATAAATAAAGCTCAAATATTATCTCAAAAAGAATTTTAAGCTCCATTGCATTTCATTATTTTAATGAGTAAATAGTAAAACATTTACTTCTAAGATTCAAAATGCTTCTCTTCTACTACAATGCAGAATAACACTACCCTGAAAAAATACCACATGAGTCACTTACAACACTGTTATAAAGGGCTTCTTCACTTAGATTTTCTTTATGCATCTTACATTCAAGTGAGCATCACACACTGGGATTTGTTGGGGGGAATAGGGGAGGGACAGTGGGAGGTGGAGAGTTGGGGAGAGATAGCATGGGGAGAAATGCCAGATATAGGTGATGGGGAGGAAGGCAGCAAATCACACTGCCATGTATGTACCTATGCAACAGTCTTGCACATCTTTCACATGTACCCCGAAACCAGAAATGCAATTAAAAAAAGAAAAGTGTATTAATGGTGCCAACCTGACAGAGAAAGATGGCTCAGAGCTCTGATGAAGAAACTATTAACCACGTGCTTTCGCATAAGCACTAGAAATGAAAATACAACATCAAGAAATTTGTGAGTTTAATTTGCAAAAGTATTTGCTTTACAAAATAACTAAAATTATTTCAATTCCAGAAAGTATAATTTGAATGTAATTATAATTGTCCAACAAAGAGAAAATTAATTTCTTTCTCCATTTAAACTTACATACAAGTAAGCAAATTATTTTAAACTATTCTCTATAATCAACCCTGATTAAGAGTAATGTCTCAAACTGTTACTGCCTTAGTGCTTTTTACTGTCAATCTATGATGTTTACTTGGGCTTGATTTCTAATTTACTTTTTCACATTTCCTAGATCTGTATAATATACTTTAGTAGAAACTCTACAGTGTTTTCTAAGGTATGTATATGAAATAAAAGTTGTTCCACATTAATTAAATCCATAGAGTTTCTCCCCAGTGTAAAGTTTGAGGCACTTGTGGAGAATTTTCCTTTAGTATAAATTTTCCAGTGTACAGTAAAATCTGTGATATAGGTAAGGTATTGTGCCTTTCTTTATATTTGTAATGTTTATCTTCAATAAAATAATCTTGTACCCTTTAAGGGTTATATTTTGTGAAGGATTCTTCAACAGTCATTAGATTTCTACCACTTTTATTTAGTTAAATTACAGATGTAGATTGTGATGTCAACATTCATTAATGATTTTGCCACATTCCATACCTTGGTAGGGTTTCTCTCCAGAATGAATTCACTTACATTAAAAGTTAAGCACAATTTGAAACCTTTGTTACATTCCTTATAATTGTAGGAGTTCTCTATCATGAATAATCTTACATTCAGTAAGGATTGAACATTGATCAAAGACTTACCATATTCTTCACATTTCTAGGGATTTTTTCCAAATGAATTATTTTATGTTTAGTAAGGTTTGAGAACCAGTTAAAGGTTTTGGCACAATTTTCTCATTTGTAGGGTTGCTCTCCAGTATGAATTATCTTGTGTCGAATGAGATGTTAGCCCTGGTTAAATATTTGCCACATTCTTCACATTTGTGGCATTTCTCTCCAGTATGAATTCTCTTATGTTTAGTGAGGATGAAGTGCTGCATAAAAGATTTTTTCACAATTTTCATGACTGTAGGATTTCTCTCCTTGTTATCATGCTGACAAAAGTATGAGAACCAGTTAAAATTTTTGCCACATTTTCACATGCATAGAGTTTCCTTCCAGTATGAGTTATCTTGTATCTAGTGAGATGTGAGACCTGGTTGAAGGCTTTGCCACATTATTCACATTTGTAAGGTTTCTCTCCAGAATGAATTACCTTATGTTCAATAAAGGGGGAGCACTGATTAAAGGCTTTTCTACATTCTTCATATTTGTAGAATTTATCTCTAGTATGAATTCTCTTATTTTGAGTAAGGTTTGAGAACCAGTTAAAGGCCTTGCCACATTCTTCACGTTTATATGGGTTCCACTTGTACACAAAAGTAAAACTTTGTAGTATTATAGTTATTAGACAGAAAACAATTGTGCTTTAAAATTTAAAAGACTTGAAAACTAAAATAGCCATAAATTTATGATATATTTAGTGATATTATAAGTCAAGGGCAGATAAAATGAACAAGATGTTTCATATGCAACTGAGTGCAAGTTGTTACCAGTTTAAAGCATGCAGTTGTGACTTTAAGAGATTCAATCTAATTTAAATGGTAACCATAAAGAAAATGCAAATACCAAAAAGAAAATAAAAAAGCAAAGTATGCCACTACATATATCCACAAGACACAAAGGAATACAAAATAAATAGAGTCGACATAGCTACAAGAGCCAAATCAATATTACAAAGACCATATTAACCAAAGCAATCAAGCAATCTACAGATTCAAAACATTTCCTACCAAATTACCAAAGTCATTTTTCACAGAATTAGAAAAAAAATCCTTAATATAATATGGAACCAAAGCAATCTTAGGCAAAAAGAACTAAGCCAGAGGCATCATATGTCTGACTTCAAATTATACTTTAATGCTGTACTAAATAAAACTGTATGGCCTTGGTATAAAAACATACAGATAGATTAATGGAATGGAATAGAGAGTCCATTGCTACCAAAGATACAGCTACAAAAGAGAGAGAAAATTGTAAAAGAAAAAAGAATAAAGAATAAGTAATAAAGCCACATGCCTACAATCAAGTGATCTTTGACAAACCTGGCAGAAGTAAACAATGGGAGAGGGCATTCTATACAATAAATATTACTGAAAAAATTAACTATGCAAAAGAATGAAACAATTCTCATCTCTCACCATACACAAACTTTTATTCAAGATACATTAATAACTTAAATAAAAGACCAGAAGCTATAAATACCCAGAAGAAAGTTTAGAAAGAAACTCTTCTAGACATTGGCCTAGACAAATAATTCATGACTTAGACCTCAAAAGCAAATGCAATGAACAAAATATACACAAAGGGGACTTAAACTGAAGAGTACAGTAAAAGAAATAGTCAACAGAGTAAACAGAAAAACTACATAATAGGAACAAAATTTTGCAAACTTTGCATCTGACAGAGGACTAATATCCCGAATCTAAAAAGAACCCAAACAACTCACCTACAACAAAGAATAAACAACCCCATTAAAAAGGTGCAAAGGATATGAACAGACATTTCTTAAGAGAAGACATACAAGTGGCCACCAAACATTTGAAAAATTGCTCAACATCACCAATCATGAGAGAAATTAAAATTAAACTGCAATAAAGGTTGCACACAGTGGTTCACGCCGTTAATCCCAACACCTTGGGAGGTGGATCACCTGAGGTCAGGAGTTTGAGACCAGCCTGACCAACATGGTGAAACCTGATCTCTACTAAAAATACAAAAATTAGCCAGGCATAATAGTGGGAGCCTGTAATCCCAGCTGCTTGGGAGACTGAGGCAGGAGAACCGCTTGAACCTTGGAGGCAGAGGATGCAGTGAGTCAAGATCATATTACTGCACTATACCCTGGGTGACAGAGTGAGATTCTATCTCATAAAACAAACAAACATAAAACCCACACACAATAAGATATCCTCTTACATAGTCCAAAAGGATATTACTAGAAACACAACAGATGTTGGTGTGGATGCAGAAAAAAATGAATGCTTATTCACTGTTGGTGGGAAAGTAAATTAGCACAACCTTTATAATAAACAATAAACAGCTTTCTCAAAGCACTAAAAATAGAGCAACCATTTGACCCAGTGATTATACTGGTAGGCATCTACCTGAAAGAAAAAAAATAATTATGTAAAAAAAAAAGTCCCTTTCACTCATATGTGTATTGCATTCCTACTCATAATAGTAAAGTCATGGAATTAATCTAAATGTTCATTAATAGTGGACTGGATTTTTGAAATGTGGTATATATACACCATGGAATTCTATGCAGCTATAAAACATGAAATTATGCTCTGTGCAGTAACATGGATGCAGCTGAGGCCATTATTCTAAGTGAAATAACTCAGAAACAGAAAATCAAATACCACATGTTTTCACTTATAAGCAGGAGTTAAACAATGAGTACAATAGAATAAAAAGATGAAAACAATAGATAGTGGGACTCCAAAAGTGAGAGAATGGGAGGAGGCTGATGGTCAAAATATTCTCAGTTGGTAGTGAGCCATGATCATGCCACTGTACACCAGCCAGGGTGACAAAGCCGAAACATATCTCAAAAAAAAAAAAAGAAAAAAGGTCTGTTGAATACAATGTTTACTATTTCAGGGATAGGTACAGTAGAAGACAAACCAAACCTTAAATGGATATATTGTACAATATATCTATTTGACAAATATGCACATATAACCTATGAATCTAAATTTAAAATGAAGGAAGTTTACAGTAGGAAACACCTACATCTTTTTTTAAAAAGATCTCAGTTTTGCGTGATGGCACACACCTGTTGTCCCAGATACTCAGGAGTCTGAGGCAAGAGAATTGCTTTAAGCTGGGAAGCGGAAGTTGCAGTGAGCCAAGATGACACCACTGCACTCCAGTCTGGGTGGCAGAGAGAGACTCCATCTCAAAAAAAATCAAACAAAAATAAACACAAAAACAATCTAAACTTTACATTTCAAAACAAAAACAAAAACTAGCAGAAGGAAAGAAATTACAAAGATTAGAGCACAAATAAATAAAATAGAAAATAAAAAAACATTTTAATCATCAGGGCAAGGTGGCTTACGCCTGTAGTCCCAGCACTTTGGGAGGCTGAGGCAAGCAGATCTCTTGAGGTCAGGAGTTTGAGACCAGCCTGGCCAACATGGTAAAACTCTGTCTCTACTAAAAATACAAATATTAGCCAGGCATGGTGGGGTACTTCTGTAATCCCAGCTACTCAGGAGGCTGAAGCAGAAGAATCTCTTCAACCAAGGAGAAAGAGGTTGCAGTGAGCCGAGACTGTGCCACCACACTCCAGCCTGGGAAACAGGGTGAGATTCTGTCTCAAAAAAAAATTAATCAATAAAACCAAGATTGATTTGGAAAAAAAAAAAAACAATCAAAATTAAAGCCCTTACCTAGACTAACAACAAAAAGAGAGAATATGTTAATAATATAAGAAATGAAAGAGATGACATTACAACTGGTCTTACAGAAATAAACAGAATCATAAGGAGCTATGATGAACAGTTATACACCAACCAACCTGACAACTTAGAAGAAATGTGGAAATTACTAGAAACATATAATTTATCAAGATTTAATGAAGAATAAATAGAGAGCTTAAAGAGGCCAATAACAAATAGAGAAACTAAAGCAGTAATTTTTCAAAACTCTGAAATATAGCTTAGGACCAGATTACTTCATGAGTCAATTCTACCAAACTTTCAAAGAAAATTTAACATAAAATATTCTCAAATTCTTTGAAAAAACAGAAGAAAGAGGTAACATAACACCTTCAGAGTCATTTTATGAGGATAGTATCCCCGATATCAGAGCAAGAAAATGTATTTCTGAGAAGAAAATTATAAGCCAATGTCCTTGAGGAACGTGGTAAATGAATTAAATCTAAATAAATCTGGTTACAGAAAATTGATTCTCAGAAAAGTTTTTCAAAATTGAAAAAATTAAAATGTTGTCAGATAGCATTCTGGATAAAAACTCTTTTATAGCCTTTGTCAGATATTGTTACTGAAGCTTACGTTAATTCAGGCATTTGCTTGAGCAGTAGTTTCCTCATTTCTTGGGAACTGATATATCCGGATGCCATTGCTACTCAATTCAGTCATTATCTTACTCTTAAATGTCTGTAAATTATGTTTAGAAACGGTGTCTGCTTTGGCAATCAGTGGCATAATGTTCATCATTATAAAAGAAAACAAAAAAAATCTCGGCATTAACATTTTATCAAGAGGGTGTCGTAGAAGTGACTCAGGATTGCAGCTCTCAGTGAAGGCGCAGAGGGTGAGTCCTAGCCACATTCTCGGACGGACCTTTTTTGCCCACAGAACGTTGAAAGTCCTGGGTGTGGGAGAGACACGGGACGCAAGCACAGCCAGCTCACGCGGCTGGTTCGGCCGGCGCCACAGCGCAGTGGCACCCAGAACAAAACTCACTGGTATGGGTGCCCTGTTAAACTGGCAATCTGAGATTTGGAAGGGCAGATTGGCCTGTCCATCTGATTGAACAGGACTTGGACAATGAGCCAGTCCAGGAGATTCCTGGGAAACGTGATCTGAGCCGGTACAGTGGGCAGCAGTACCAGAGATCGCAAGGATCTCAGTGCCCTATCAGCAGGCTACTAGGGCGCCAGTGAGAGAGTCAACTGTTCAGCATGGGGAGAGGAAGAGAGAGAGAGGATGGACTCTGAGGCAGAGAGCTGGGTGATCGGGCTTGGTGGGTCCCACCCTCACGGGGACAAGCAGGGTGGTGATTGCAGGCACTTGGGGCTGAGAGTTTTGCTGTTGGCATCTAGGACGGTGCAGCCCGGTGGGGGAGGGGCGTCCACCACTACAGACGCAATCCGCCCCTACTGAAGTATAGCCCAAGGCTGATGCAGCCTGCTGTTGCTGAAGCAACCTGCCATAACAGAGAGACTCTGCCAGCAGTGCGGAGCACACCACAGCAGAATGGAGCCCCATGGCAACAGGGTGGACCCGTGCTAGAAGGGCGAAGCCCTGGCAAGCAAATAGTGAATAGACTGCCTCCTAGCCAGGCAGGACAGTGCAACAGATACTCATAAAGAAAGCCCCAACTCCCTGAGACAGAGCATCAAAGGGGGAAAAAGGGGGGGGGTTATGAGTTCTATTGCAGCAGACATAAACGCATCCTCCCAACAACCCTGAAAGAACAACGGAGCTCACAGCTCAGCACTGGAGCTCCTATAAAGCACAGACCGTCTCCTCAAGCAGCTCCCTGACCCCTGTATATCCAAAGAGTCACCCCAAAAAAAGGACTAATCAGACTGACATTTGGAGGGCATCATTCTGGAACAAAGCAGAAGAAGAAACTGGTAGCATCCCTCACTGTTCCGCAGCTACTACAGGTGTACCCCAGAAGAGCAGAACCTGGAGTGGACCTCAGCACTCATACAGCAGAGGGGCTAGACCATTAGAAGGAAAACTAAGTAAAAGAAATACCTCATCATCAACAATCTGGGTGTCCACACAGAGACCCAACTGAAAAATCAGCAACTACTAAGACGACAGGTGGATAAATCCATAAAGATGGGAAGAAACCAGCGCAAAAAGGAGGAAAACACCCGAAACCAAAACACTTCACCTCCTACAAAGGACCAAAGCTCCTCACCAGCAAGGGAACAAAGCTGGACAGAGAATGAGTGTGACAAAATGACGGAATCAGACTTCAGAGAGTGGATAATGAGAAACTTCAGTGAGCTAAAAAAACATGTTCTAAATCAGTGCAAAGAAACTAAGAACTTTGAAAAAAGATTTGAAAAAAGATTTGAGGAAATGATAACAAGAATGGACAACTTAGAGAGGAAAATGAATGAATTGAAGGAGCTGAAAAAGACAACATGAGAACTTCGCGAAGCATGCACAAGTTTCAACAGCTGAATTGACCAAGCAGAAGAAAGAATATCAGAAGTTGAAGATCAACTCAATGAAATAAAATAAGAAACCAAGATTAAAGAAAAAAGCGCAAAAAGGAATGAACAAAATCTCCAAGAAATGTAGGACTATGTGAAGAGACCAAACCGACGTTTCATAGGTGTACCAGAATGTGATGAAGAGAATGAATCCAAGCTGGAAAATACTCTTCAGGATATTATCCAGGAAAATTTCCCCAACCTAGCAAGACAGGTCAATACTCAACTCCAGGAAATACAGAGAACACCACAAAGATACTCCGCAAGAAGAGCAACCCCAAGGCACATAATCGTCAGATTCACCAGGGTTGAAATGAAGGAGAAAATACTAAGGGCAGCCAGAGAGAAAGGTCGGGTCACCACAAAGGGAAGCCCATCAGACTCACAGCAGATACTCTACAAGCCAGAAGAAAGTGGGGGCCAATATTCAACATCCTTAAAGAAAAGAACTTTCAACGCAGAATTTCATATCCAGCCAAACTGAGCTTCATAAGTGAAGGAAAAATAAAATCCTTCATGAACAAGCAAGTACTCAGAGATTTTGTCACCACTAGGCCTGCTTTACAACAGCTCCTGAAAGAGGCACTACACATAGAAACAACCAGGACCAGCCATCCTAAAAGCATACCAAATGCTAAAGAGCATCAATAAAATGAAGAATCTACATAAACCAATGGGCAAAACAGCCAGCTAGCATCAAAATGGCAGTATCAAATTCACACATAACACTACTAACCCTAAATGTAAATGGGCTAAATGCACCAATCAAAAGACACAGACTGGCAAATTGGATAAAAAACCAAAACCCATCGGTGTGCTGTATCCAGGAAACCCACCTCACGTGCAAGGATACAAAAAGGCTCAACATAAAGGGATGGAGGAAGATTTACCAAGCAAATGGAGAGCAAAAAAAAAAAAAGCACCAGTTGCAATTCTCATCTCTGATAAAATAGACTTTAAAGCAACAAAGATCAAAAGGGACAAAGAAGGTCATTACATAATGGCAAAAGGATTGATACAACAAGAAGAGCTAATGATTCTAAATATATATGGACCCAATGCAGGAGCACCCAGATATATAAGGCAAGTTCTTAATGACTTACAATGAGACTTAGACTCCCACACAATAATAGTGGGAGACTTTAACACTCCACTGTCAATAGCAGACAGATCAACCAGACAGAAAATTAACAAGGAAATCTAGGACTTGAACTCAGACCTGGAACAAGCAAACCTAATAGACATTTACAGAACTCTCCACCCCAAATTCACAGAATATACATTCTTCTCAGCACCACATCACACCTACTCCAAAATTGACCACATAATTGGAAGTAAAGCACTCCTCAGCAAATGCAAAACAACGGAAATCATAACAAACAGTCTCTCAGACCATAGTACAATCAGGTTGGAACTCAGAATTCAGAAACTAACTCAGAACCACACACCTTTGTGGAAACTGAACAACTGGGTCTTGAATGTTGACTGGATAAACAATGAAATGAAGGCAGAAATAAAGAAGTTCTTCGAAACCAACGAGAATGAAGACACAATGTACCAGAATATCTGGGACACATTTAAAGCAGTCTATCATCAGCCTATCATCAAAGTTGAAAGACCTAGAGGAGCAAGATCAAAAAAGCTCAAAACCTAGCCGAAGACAAGAAATAACTAAGATCAGAGCAGAACTGAAAGAGATAGAGACAAGAAAAACCCTTCAAAAAATCAATAAACCCAAGAGCTGGTTTTTCAAAAAGATCAACAAAATAGAGAGACCACTAGCCAGACTGATAAAAAAGAAGAGAGAGAACAACCAAATAGATGCAATAAAAAACGATAATGGGGAAATCACCACGGATTCCATACAAATTCAAACCATCATCAGAGAATACTACAAACAGCTCTATGCACATAAACTAGTAAACCAGGAAGAAATGGATAAATTCCTGGACACCTGTGTCCTCCCAAGCCTAAACCAGAAGGAAGCCAAAACAATGAATAGACCAATAACAAGGTCTGAAGTTGAGGCAGCAATTAAGAGCCTACCACACAAAAAAAGCCCAGGTCCAGATGGGTTCACAGCCAAATTCTACCAGACACACAAAGAGGATCTGTTACCATTTTTTCTGAAACTATTCCAAATAATTCAAGAAGAGGGAACCCTTCCCAAATCATTTTATGAGACCAACATCATCCTGATACCAAAACCTGGCAGAGACTCAACAAGAAAAGAAAACCTCAGGCCAATATCCATGATGAACATAGATGCAAAAATCTTCAATAAAATACTGGCAAACCGATTGCAACAGCACATTAAAAAACTTATCCATCATGATCAAGTAGGATTCATCCCGGGGATGCAAGGCTGGTTCAACATACGCAAGTCTATCAATGTAATTCACCACATAAACAGAACCAAAAACAAAAACCACATGGTTATCTCAATTGACGCAGAGAAGGCATTTGACAAAATTCAACAGCCCTTTATGCTAAAAACCCTCAATAAACTCGGTATTGATGGAACATATCTCAAAGTAATAAAAACTATTTACGACAAACCAACAGCCAATATCATACTTAATGGGCAAAAACTGGAAGCATTCCCTTTGAAATCTGGCACTAGACAAGGATGCCCTCTCTCGCCACTCCTATTCAACATAGTACTGGAAGTTCTAGCCAGAGCAATCAGGCAAGAAAAAGAAATAAAGGGTATTCAAATAGGAAAGGTGGAAGCCAAATTGTCTCCATTTGCAGACGACATGATAGTATACCTAAAAGACCCCATCACCTCAGCCCAAAAGCTCCCGAAACTGATAAGCAACTTCAGTAAAGTCTCAGGATATAAAATCAATGTGCAAAAATCACAAGCATTCCTATACACCAATAACAGACTTAAAGAGAACCAAATCAAGAATGAACTGCCATTCACAATTGCTACAAAGAAAATAATATACCTAGGAATACAACTCACAAGGAATGTAAGGGACCTCTTTAAGGAAAACTACAAACCACTGCTCAACAAAATAAGAGAGGACACAAACAGATGGAGAAACATTTCATGTTCGTGGTTAGGAAGAATCAATACATGAAAATGGCTTTACTGCCCAAAGTAATTTACACAATCAATGCTATCCCCATCAAACTGCCATTGAATTTCTTCACAGAACAGGAAAAAACCACCATGAACTTCATATGGAACCAAAAGAGAGCCCGCATAGCCAAGTCAATTCTAAGCAAAAAGAACACAGTGGGAGGCATCACACTACCAGACTTTAAACTATACTACAAGGCTACAGTAATCAAAACAGCATGGTACTGGTACCAAAACAGAGATATAGACCAATGGAACAGAACAGAGGCATCAGAGGCAACACAACATATCTACAACCATATAATATTTGATAAACCAGACAAATACAAGCAATGGGGAAAGGATTCCCTGTTTAATAAATGGTGTTGGGAAAACTGGCTAGCCATGTGCAGAAAGCAGAAACTGGACCCCTTCCTGACACCTCACACTAAAATTAACTCCAGATGGATTAAAGACTTAAACATAAGACCTGGCACCATAAAAACCCTAGAGGAAAATCTAGGCAAAACCATTCAGGACATAGGAGTAGGCAAGGACTTCATGACCAAAACACCAAAAGCATTGGCAACAAAAGCCAAAATAGACAAATGGGACCTAATCTAACTCCACAGCTTCTGCACAGCAAAAGAAACAGTCACTAGAGTGAATTGGCAATCATGAGAATTGGAAAAAATCTTTGCAGTTTACCCATCTGACAAAGGGCTGATATCCAGAATTTACAAAGAACTCCAACAGATTTACAGGAAAAAAACAAACAAACCCATTCAAAAACGGGCAAAGGATATGAACAGACACTTTACAAAAGAAGACATACATGAGGCCAACAAACACATGAAAAAATGCTCATCATCACTGGTCATTAGAGAGATGCAAATCAAAACCACATTGAGATACCATCTCACGCCAGTTAGAATGGTGATCATTAAAAAATCTGGAGACAGCAGATGCTGGAGAGGATGTGGAGAAATAGGAACACTCTTACACTGTTGGTGGGAGTGTCAATTAGTTCAACCATTGTGGAAGACAGTGTGGCGATTCCTCAAGGACCTAGAAATAGAAATTCCATTTGACCCAGCAATCCCATTCCTGGGTATATATCCAAAGGACTATAAATCGTTCTACTATAAGGACACATGCACACGAATGTTCATTGCAGCACTGATGACAATAGCAAAGACCTGGAACCAACCCAAATGCCCATCGATGATAGACTGGACTGGGAAAATGTGGCACATATACACCATGGAATATTATGCAGCAATCAAAAATGATGAGTTTGTGTCCTTTGTAAGGACATGGATGAATCTGGAGAACATCATTCTCAGCAAACTGACACAAGAACAGAAAAACAAATACTGCATATTCTCACTCATAGGCGGGTGAGAAATATGAGAACACATGGACACAGAGAAGTGGTCTACTATACACTGGGGACTGTTGGGGGAAATGGGGGAGGGACAGCGGGGGGTCTGGGGAGGGATAGCCTGGGGATAAATGCCAAGTTTGGGTGAAGGGGAGGAAGGCAGCAAAACACACTGCCATGTGTGTACCTATGCAACTATCTTGCACGTTCTGGACATGTACCCGAAAACCTATAATGCAATTAAAATTTTAAAAATTTAAAAAAAGAAAAAAAGAAAAAGAAAAGAAATCAGACACGTCAGTGTGTACAATTGTATAAAACGAGGTGCCGGATGACCCCCCCCAGCTCCGACTTTCTTTATGATGTAGAGTTTCCCTCTTGTCACCCAGTCTGGAGTGCAATGGTGCGATCTTGGCCTATTGCAACATCTGCCTCCTTGATTCAGGTGATTGTCCTGCTGCAGCCTCCCTAGTAGTTGGGCTTGCAGGTGTGTGCACCACCACGTCCAGCGAACTTTTTGTTTTTGTTTTGTTTTTGTTTTTGTACCTCAGACCTATCTGTATTTGATTTCTACAAAACAGCCACAACAGCAAAGAAATTACGGAATGCTGCACACCTTTGCCTGTCATCCCTGCACGGCAGCCACGCTGACCTTCTGTGTGTCTTCCCAATTTTAGCATAAGTGCGGCCAAAGCAAGCACATGCCATGTCCGGCTCAGCTTTTTAATTTTTTTTTTTTATATAATTTTTATAGGGAGCGGGTTGCACTGTGTCATTCAAGGCCAGTCTCAAACCTGCGACCTCACAATCCGCTCGCCTCAGACTTCCAAAGTGCTAGGATTACAGGCATGAGCCGCCAAGCCCAACCTAAGTTCTAACCCTAACCCAAATCCTAACCCTAACCCTACCCTAACCCTAACCCCTAACCGTAAACCCTAACCCTAACCCTAAACCCGAACCCTAACCCAAACCCTAACCCTAACCCAAACCCTAACCATAACCCTGACCCTGACCCTGACAGTGACCCTAACCCTCGGAAATTCTGCCAGCATGGCATGAGGAGGTTCAGGATGGCAAGAGAGACCAATGGGATTATCAGGGCCACGTTCAGGGTCTACTTCAGCAGGAATAGACCTTAACCTAATCGTAGAAAAAACACTGAAATTGGCACATGTTTTTTATATAATTGGTTTTCTCTATGTTGCCCAGGCTGGTCTTTAATTTCTGGCTTCAGTGGATCCTCTTGCCTCAGCCTTCAGGAACTCTGGGGTTGTTGTTGTCAGCCACAGAGCCTGCCTGAAATCAACATTCTCAAAACAATAATATTTTCAGAAATGTGCCCCACACCTGTTTATTGTCACGTGACTTTGTCATGCTGTTTGAGTGTTATGCGTTCTGGTCGGATCATCAATCCTTGATGACTGATGATCAGTGATTTCTTAGGGCTTTGACAATTGACAAGACCTCCACTACGAAACAGTGGGATGGAAATTGTCTCATTCATGTTTTCTGTGAGAACTTCTGTGGTTTCAGTGGCTTGGATCCAGGGTTTCTGGGAGCCCGGGAACAAGTGATGTGGCCCTTGGGAGGTCCTGGCGGGGCTCCTCAAGCTTCCGCCTCCACGAAAAGTGCCGTCTTCTCCAGAGCTCAGACTGGCCGATGTGACCCTGAAGTCCGAGGGGAGTTTGTCCCCTCCTGGCAGCCATCACCAGTGGGGCACAGAGGTCACAGGGGCCGCATGTAAAAATGTTCCCAGTCTCCTCCTGCCAGGGCTGCACCTGTGCCTGGCTGTGGTCACCAAGAGCTCTGAGGTTGATGCCCCCAATGGGTGCTGGATGCCCTCTGCACACTCCAAATCAACAACGTGATCCCAGGGGGACTGGGAATGGATGAGCATAGGGTGCTCATCAGCCTCCTGGGATCCAGATCCAGATTAGCACTGGGTGTCGGGCGCCACCTGGTGGATTTTCCATGCACTTTCCTCAGAGGTCCATCGCGGGTGTTTGCGCCGGGTGTCAGGCGCCACCTGGTGGACTTTCCATGTAATTTTCCCCGAGTTCCATCACGGGCATTCGCACTGTCAGGCGCCACCTGGTGGACTTTCCATGTACTTTCCTTGTAGTTACACTGGGAACTCTGTTCCCAGGGCTGGGACACCCACCTTCTCCTCCACGTGCAATCTTGTCACTGCAAGGGGGCCAGAGTTTCTCTCTCCCGAAAATTTAGGAGCTCATAAAAGCCTACAACCTTAACCTCCTTCCAGTGAGACCTGTTAAAAGATGAAGGCTTTTCAGGATGGAGATGAAATGGATGTCTCAGGCAAAATGGTCCTGGTGATCAGATATCTGGGGAGGAAACAGGTTCTGGGACCGCCCTCTGTGGGACTTTCCACAGTGGCTCTGGCTGGGAAGAGCGCACGGGAGGCAGGAGGCTCCTATCAGTGACCTGCAGGATGCACAGATGGAACCAAGGGGCGTAGACTAGAAAAACTGCGCAGGACCCAACCAATCAGTTAACACACCAGCCCAATGATGTCAGAGCTGGTCTATTGCTCATTACTCATTTCTTTCTTTTTTGTTTTCTGCTTTTGTTTCTTTTGTTTGGGGGTTTTGTTTTTGGTTTTTTGGTACAGGATCTCGCCTTGTCACCCAGGCTGGAGAGCAGCCTCAGCCCCCTGGGCTCAAGCAATCCTGCTGCCTCAGCCCCTGAGTAACTCAAACTGCATGATTAAGTTTTGTATGTTTTTGTATATACAGGATCTAACTATGTTTCCCAGTCTTGTCTCGAACTCCTGGGCTGAAGGAATCCTGCTGCCTTGGCTTCTAAAAGCACCAGGATTATAGCTGCATCCACCATGCTCAGCCTCTGCACCCATTTCTTTCACAGTCCTCTGACCATGTCAGGTGGTCAGCAATCACAGGCCAGGCCTCCTGGTTCTGGTTAGCACAGCAGGATACTGCTGGGCTGGCTCACTGTCCATGGCAGGAGAATGCAAGATGCAAGGTGTAGAGTGGTGGCCTGCTGGCAGGAGGTGGAGGGCCCATAGGCAGGGACCCATCTTTGTAGGCTAGCAGGCTGCACTCCAGGGTCTGGAATGACCAGTGTGGTGGGAGAGAACTGAACATGCACAAGCTGGGAGGTCAGCTGCAGCCAGGAGCACCTGAGACTGGGTTCCTCTCCAGGTAGGCAGCCTCACCAAGGCCTGCCAGGACTCTTGAGGTAACCCCCCTGCTGAACGCGTGCAGTCTCCTCTGCTCTCCCAAGCAAAGTGTGGGCAGTTCAGGATAGGACACAGATGGAAGAGTGCTTTGAAATATGGGTCCTATAGGTTTCTTCCTGTCCTTGACAGCCAGAGTGCTCTCTCTCTCTCCTTGCAGTAGAACTCAGCACGGAGTTCTCCAAGGACCTGTGGGGCTACCCCTCCACCCCAGCCCCACAGGTTCTTCCCCCTCCTCAGATGGAGCTGGGGGGCCAAGCCGCAGACCTGTGTAGCTGCACTTCCTTGAGGCAATGAGCTGCTTCCAGAAAAAGTCCTCAGTTCCACACTGAAAGGGTAAAATGGAATGAAGACACACCACAGGGGCCAACAACATTCCCAGCAGGGTTCAAGCATGACAGCAGCAGAAAGGACACAGGAGACTTTGATGCCATGTCCAATGACTGCCAAGCCCTGGGCCAAGCCCTCCTTTTCTGCCCAGCTCAAGGACAATTACTGTGCCAGCAGAAAGTTGGTCTCTTGGTCACAGCCTCCCGTTAGGAAAACTTTCTTCTCTGTAACACCAAGGGACTGTGACCTCGGGCCTGGAGTGGTGCTTTCTGAGGAAGGCACACAGTGCAGGCTGGAGACTGTGGTGAACTGGAGGTTTTGGTGGGGGTTCCTGAGAGTGTGACAAGAGAGCAGCCTGTGGCCACACTGCCCTGAGGGAACCCAACCTCATAGGCTGCCTTCTAAGAATGTATTGGGAAGTCTGGGAATGGCAGTTGGTGATTCCCAGGATGTAGGGGTCCTCTTGTATCTGTGTTGGACATCAGGGCAGTGTCTTTCAGCAAGATTAGCCAAGGTTCAGTCCCCTTTGCCACACTCATCCCCGCTGTTACCATGAAACACTAAGGTCCCCTTTGTCACACTCATCCCCGCTGTTACCATGAAACACTGAGGTCCCCTTTGTCACACTCATCCCCGCTATTACCATGAAACAGTGGGGTCCCCTTTGTCACACTCATCCCCGCTGTTACCATGAAACACTGAGGTCCCCTTTGTCACACTCATCCCCGCTGTTACCATGAAACACTGAGGTCCCCTTTGTCACACTCATCCCCGCTGTTACCATGAAACACTGAGGTCCCCTTTGTCACACTCATCCCCGCTGTTATCATGAAACACTGAGGTCCCCTTTGTCACACTCATCCCCGCTGTTACCATGAAACACTGAGGTCCCCTTTGTCACACTCATCCCCGCTGTTACCATGAAACAGTGGGGTCCCCTTTGTCACACTCATCCCCACTATTACCATGAAACACTGAGGTCCCCTTTGTCACACTCATCCCCGCTGTTACCATGAAACACTGAGGTCCCCTTTGTCACACTCATCCCCGCTGTTATCATGAAACACTGGGGTCCCCTTTGTCACACTCATCCCCGCTGTTACCATGAAACACTGAGGTCCCCTTTGTCACACTCATCCCCGCTGTTACCATGAAACACTAAGGTCCCCTTTGTCACACTCATCCCCGCTGTTACCATGAAACACTGAGGTCCCCTTTGTCACACTCATCCCCGCTGTTACCATGAAACACTGAGGTCCCCTTTGTCACACTCATCCCCGCTGTTACCATGAAACACTGAGGTCCCCTTTGTCACACTCATCCCCGCTGTTACCATGAAACACTGAGGTCCCCTTTGTCACACTCATCCCCGCTGTTACCATGAAACACTGAGGTCCCCTTTGTCACACTCATCCCCGCTGTTACCATGAAACACTGAGGTCCCCTTTGTCACACTCATCCCCGCTGTTACCATGAAACACTGAGGTCCCCTTTGTCACACTCATCCCCGCTGTTACCATGAAACACTGAGGTCCCCTTTGTCACACTCATCCCCGCTGTAACCATGAAACACTGAGGTCCCCTTTGTCACACTCATCCCCGCTGTTACCATGAAACAGTGGGGTCCCCTTTGTCACACTCATCCCCGCTGTTACCATGAAACACTGAGGTCCCCTTTGTCACACTCATCCCCGCTGTTACCATGAAACACTGAGGTCCCCTTTGTCACACTCATCCCCGCTGTTACCATGAAACAGTGGGGTCCCCTTTGTCACACTCATCCCCGCTGTTACCATGAAACACTGAGGTCCCCTTTGTCACACTCATCCCCGCTGTTACCATGAAACACTGAGGTCCCCTTTGTCACACTCATCCCCGCTGTTACCATGAAACAGTGGGGTCCCCTTTGTCACACTCATCCCCACTGTTACCATGAAACACTGAGGTCCCCTTTGTCACACTCATCCCCGCTGTTACCATGAAACACTGGGGTCCCCTTTGTCACACTCATCCCCGCTGTTATCATGAAACACTGGGGTCCCCTTTGTCACACTCATCCCCGCTGTTACCATGAAACACTGAGGTCCCCTTTGTCACACTCATCCCCGCTGTTACCATGAAACACTGAGGTCCCCTTTGTCACACTCATCCCCGCTGTTACCATGAAACACTGAGGTCCCCTTTGTCACACTCATCCCTGCTCTTGTCATGAAACAGTGAGATGCTTTCAAAAGCATGATTCATGTCACCCTAGAGAGAACATAAGGAAAATCAATAGAAGAAAGCCCCAAGCCTCTAAATAAACACAAGGTAGGGGCTAATCTTTCATCCCCCATAGTCTGGTGAGACTCAAAGAGGAACAGCCTCAAGGGACTCTGTGCGCTTCCTGAGGCCCTTCATATAACACCAGTCACTGGGCACTGCCTGCTTGTCATGGTCCAGGCCACACATGGGCACCTCCTCCGGGGGTGCTGCCACTCCTCAGCCCCCCGTCTGTCTCTCTCCTTCAGGAACTCTCCTTTAGGCTATTCTTGGGGGCTGGCTTCAGGGCTGGGTGATTGGGTGGCTTCAAGTCTTTGAAGGCAGATTAGCTTTGCTTGGCTGGCACTGCCGGGCACCCTGCTGACTCAGGCTGTGTGGGGCAGGTTGGGTCTGGGGAGGGGGGCAGCACTTAATGCTACTGACATGTAAGCTCAAAAATGGACTAAAATGTGAATCTTTTTTAATGGGTATTTTCTCTCAGTTAGGAAAACCAACTTTCAGTACATCAGGAAACATCTGGATGGCCTTAGAAAGTGAAATTATAAGGCGAATGAAGGTCTGACTTATGACAAAACACAGATGAGTCTCAGAAACATAATTCTAAGTGAAAGAAGCTAGACACTAAAGGCCATGTACATTAAAGGCTATGTATTCTGGATGTTTCACCACCCCGGCCTGGGTGACAGAGCCAGAGCCTGTCTCAATAAAAAAGTGAACATGAGAAGCATATACTATTCTGCATGCTCTGTTTGGTTCAGGCACTGATAACCTTTGTTAGAGATCAGTGAAGACCACCAAAAGAAGATTGGATAAAGCATGAGTTATTCAGCGTTTCCTCTAGCAAGGGTGTCAGCCACCGCTTCTCTATAGGTGGGGAGACTCAAAGGCCGAGAGGATTGGGGAGGCTTCAGATGCAAAAAGGTGGCACGTCCTAATTCAAGGTGTGGCTGAGAAATCTGGAGGGGACTGACTGGAAGACAGCATCCTAGGTGATTCATTAGGGAAGCTTATTTGACCTTCCTCAGCTGGGTGTAAGGTGGAAGAGAGATTAGAAATGAGGGAAGCTGTCAGTCCCTGATTAGCTCCTAACTTCCCGGGGCTGCAGAGGTTGTGGTCCGGCTTTTCTGGGCTGGTTGCTGTAGATTGTGGGTCTCAGCCTCTGGGGCTGGAGCTGGCAATTCCCCTGTTCCTTGGTGGCTTTTGAAATTTCTGCAGACAGGAATCCCTCCTTTGTCGTTTTCAATCAAGTGGATACTTTCGGAGGACAAAGTTTAGTGGTTTTATAAGAACTAACAACAACAGTAAAGGTTTTAATAATAACAACAACAATTATGATGATTATTACACAAAGATGGAGATTTTAACACCTTGCAACTCAGATCCCACAATAAACATAAAAACCGCAGCTCACCTGGTATGGCCACTGGCAAAACTTACAAGAGGCTATAGAAATGGCTGCTAAGCACAGGTAAATAGGTGCATATGTGTAATTCCAGCACTTTGGGAGGGTGAGGCTGGTGGATCACTTGAGCCCAGGAGTTGAAGACCATCCTGGGCAACATAGCGAGAACCAGTCTCCACAAAAAAATGAACTATTATAATCAGCCAGGCTTGGTGGCATGCATCTGTAGTCCCACCTAGGTGGAAGGATTGATTGATCCTGGGAGAGGAGGTTGCAGTGAGCATAGTGGGCCCCCCACCTCAAAAAAACAACAACAAAAAGATGTGGCAGCCAGGTGACACCCAACAGCCATTTCAGAGTCTCTGGGAGGAATCTGTTTAACTACAGGGGGGACGGCCCACCACCGGCTGCCAGACATCCTCCTGGTCTACCTGCACTGGCTTTTTCTGGCCTGGGGTGTTTTCCCCAACCACTCATGCATGCAGAAACCATTCCTTGTCTCCAAAAGGGAGGACTTGGAAAATACCTGAAAGGCACCTCCCAGGGCCAGACCCTATGAGAGATGGCAACCAGGTACATTTGCCAGAGAGAACATGGGAAGGTGGCCTCTGAGGGAGGCCCCTGTGGCTGCTCAGCTGGCTGGGCCACCACTGCAGGGCACCCAGGAGTGCAGCGGGACTGCTGTAACCACAATGCTGGCAGTGCCACCATCCTGCAGGACCACGCCTGCACTGGCCACCCTGGCCAACCCGCTCCCCAGCTATGCCTTGGCAGTTCAGCAATGTCCTTTTGTGAGTGGATGGTTAGACGGGTAATGGAGGGAAACAGGGCTTGGGAGAGATACAGTGGAACGGGAATGCATTTGACTCATTGATGAACTTTATGACGTGGGGTGACAGAATGGAACAACCTGGAAGGAGTCAGAAGACTCTGGAAGGGTTTTGGACCAGGTTACTTGGTGCTCAGGAGATAATTAATTTAGACAGTAAAACTGGGGCCCAACCAAGTAGAGGAAGAAGACCAAGATCTTACTATTGGATTATTTTTCCCTTTATTTCAATCATAGTCCCCCTCATCAAAATATTACTGCTTGGCACCTCATTTCATATAATGTAATCATAGTTTTTGTGAAAACAAAAGGATTGTGCCCCACTAATAAAATACATGTGATTTTAAAATATTTTATCACAGATTCATTTCTTTTGAAATGTGTATTAGGGATGCATATTTTATAGATATTTAATAACTCTACTATGTACATATAAATACAAAATAAAATAAAGCCTATTATGTAAATACAACTACAAATAAACAGCAGAGCCTCTCAGCAGCGTCTTGTGGAGTTTTTGAGGTTACCAAGATGAACTGCAGAGCAGCAGCTGTACAGTGCAGGCTCACATACGCATTGGTACAAGTACAATTTTAAATATAAGTTTGATCTGACACAAATTCACATATAAACATTTTTGTTTCTGTTTTTTGGAGGCAGGGTCTCACTCTGTCGCCCAGACTGCAGTGCAGTGGCACGATGTTGGCCAACCTCAACTTCTGCCTCCCAGGCTCAAGAGGTTCTCCTGTCTCAGCCTCCTGAGTAGCTGGGATTACAGGTGCATGCCACTAACACCCAGCTAATTTTGTATTATTATTCATGTTTAGTACAGATGGGGTTTCACCATGTTAGCAATGCTGGTCCACTAAAATAAGATTGCCAGGAAACTGCTTTTCTTATTCATAATCAAAGAGGATAATGAGTTATATTCCCTGCTCAGAGAGGATACACATAGCTGTTACAGAAATGGCAGCATTATTCCCCAAAATATCCAAGTCTGACATGGTGAGAACTTTCCTTCATTCACTGACATCCAGTGCCTACTGACTGCAGTCAGAATGCAAGAAGACCCTCCCGAGGGACCCAGGTTTACCCACAGATGTCCAGCTGGTCACGCAGCAGGTCATCCAGTGTGTGTGCAACATCGCCAGGGCGGCCAAGCAGCTGGTCACCGTCACCACCAAAGAGAACAACAACTGATATGAGTAGGGCGCCGCCTCCTCTTTTTTTGTTGTTGTTTTATAAATGAGGTTAGCCACCTATCTCAGCAAAGCCTGTGTGGGGTGGGTAACAGGTGAGCGACTGACTCTGTGCCTCCTGACATTAAAGGCCAGCTGACTTGGCATGAAGTTCCCTCCACAGCCACACACTTACATGATCACACACACACATGCTCATGTAATCCACACTTCCTAGTTCAGATCACACAAACCCTCTCACCTTAAGTGAGGTCTGTAAAATGGGTCGGGGGTGTAACATGGACCCATGGATGCTGCAAACTGCTGAAGTGACATTTTCCTAAGAAGGATCATCTGAAACCACTTTGGACACAGTGTCCTGGTGCCTATGCAAATTCCCTCAGGCCTCTCTGTGCACCTGTGAGCTGCTGTGCATGATCCCTATGTAACGGCCCTCAGGAAGCCACGGGCATCCACCACTGCCACAGCAACCCCGGGGTGCCAGATGACTGTGTTGCTCCTGGACCTGCTCCTACCCTGCACCCTCTGCTCCAGCCCCACCTGCCTGGCCCACACCCACCATGGGCTCTGGCTTGGGTTGGGCTTTGGTTCGTCTGTGGTGCCCAGAAGGCCCGTGCCAGTCCATTTTCACATTGCTATAAAAGGACACCCAAGGCAGGGTAAAGTGTAAAAAAACGGAGGTTTAAGGCTGGGTGCAGTGGCTCATGCCTGCAATCCCAGCACTTTGGAAGGCCCACGCGGGCAGATCACAAGGTCAGGAGATGAAGACCATCCTAGCTAACGTGGCAAAATCTTGTCTCTACTGAAAAGACAAAAAACAATTAGCCAGGCGTGGTGGTGATTGCCTGTAGTCCCAGCGACTCGGGAGGCTGAGGTAGGAGAATCACCTGAACCTGGGGGGCAAAGGTTGCAGTGAGCCGAAATGAGGCCACTGCACTGTGGCCTGGGTGATAGAGTGAGACTCCATCTCAACAACAAACAAAAAAAGAAAAAGAACGGAAAGTAGGTTTAACTGGCTCATGGCACTGCAGGCTGCATAGGAAGCCTGACTACTGGTGAGGCCTCAGGAAACTTCTGTGGGTGGTGGAAGGTGAAGGGAGCCTTTGCATCACAGGGCAAGAGCCAGAGCAAGAGGGGGCAGGTACCAGACTCTTTAAACAGCAGGTAAAGCCCAGCCCAGTCCACGCCTCGATTTCGTCCTTCTGAGACCCTGAGTAGGGAAGTAGCCCCTGCTGGCCCACGGAGCTGTGGGTGATGAACGTGAGCTGCTGTGGCTAAGTTAGGGTCACCGGTTACCCATGATAGAAAACTAACATGCCCAGTATCCTCCCCATCCTCCAGTGTCTATGCAAAGCACACCCGGGTTCAACCTCACATTTGTTTGAAATACCAGGCGGTTTCTGTTTCTCGACTGGATAGATACAGAAGCAGCCATCAAATTCAATCTTGAACAGTAAAAGGGCATCTCTCACTGCCTGTAGGAGGCCTCTCTGCACATACAGTGGCCACTTGCTTCTCTCCAAGGAAGCTTCTTGATGCCAAAGAGTTCTGCTCCCAAGAGAATTGCTCTCATGTGGCTCTAAAATTCACCTTCTTGCCAGTTTTAACTTGTGTGGTGTGCTAGGCCTTTAGGCTCCCAGTATATGAAACCCTGGCCCTCCCTTCCATCAGAAAGTCCTCTTGGGCTGAGCCCCATAGGCCCCCAGGGTCTCCTGGCTGGTAAAACCATGGAGCCCTCTCTATCCATCAGTTTAAAGAGCCTGGTACCTGCCCCATCTTGTTCCAGCTCTCGCCTTGTGACACGTGGGCTCCCTTCACCTTCCACCACCCGTGGAAGCTTCCTGAGGATGTCTCATGATCTTATGGCAGTTCTCATTTGTAATAGATTTTCCCTATTACATCATAGTTTCTCAGTTGTTAGACTGTGGCATGTATCCTGACAAAGCACTGCTTCATGAAGAAGAGAGTGCAGTCATTAAGCCTCAGCCCTTGGAAGAGAAGGCAGGACCCAACTGCATGTTTATTCTAAAACACATGGAAACAAAACAGGCACATAGCTCCATAAAATAAGAGGCTTGAGGGCTGGCAAATTAAATGGGGAAAAGGGTATTAAAGTTTTATAAGTGTAAAAAAAATAAACAAAGTCAATTAATGGGACTGTTATTAAAATATTCATAATATGGATACTTTCATATGGATGTAGGTGAAATGCAACTCTAGTTATGAAGAAATTTTCAATACAACAAGCACATTATGAAGTCTCCAATGATTAACAAACATATACATTCAACTACCAACCCACCTACCCTCCACCTGCCCATCTACTCTTCTACCTATCAATATGTCCATCTACCTACCCATCTACCGTCTACCTACACATCTACCATCTACCTACCCGTCTACCCATCAACCTGCATATATACCACCTACTTATCCATCTACCATCTACCTATCCATCTGTCCATCTACCTACCCATCTACCATCTACCAACCCATCTACCCATCTACCTACCCATCTACCATCTACCTATCAATCTGTCCATCTACCTACCCATCTACCATCTACCAACCCATCTACCCATCAACCTGCATATCTACCATCTACCTATCAATCTGTCCATCTACCTACCCATCTACCCATCTACCTGCATATCTACCATCTACGTATCCATCTACCCATCTACCTACTTATCTACCATCTACCTAACCATCTACCCATCTACCTACTTATCTACCATCTACTTATTCATCTACCCATTAAGCTACCCATCTTCTCATCTACCTGCCCATCTCCTCATCTACCTACCCATTGCCCCATCTACCTATTCATCTAATCTACTACCTACCCACCTTCCAACGAATATATCTGCATGCCTACCTACCTACCAAACCATCGCCCCATCTACTTACCCATCTACTAACCTACCCACCCACCTGCCTACCCATGTATCTACATATCTACCTTCCCATCTACACATTTACCCACCCATCTACACATCTTTTAACAATCTACTTACCCATCGATCTCTCCATACATCTACTCATCCATTTACCTACCCACCAGCACTTAAAGCAGACACAGTCTTAGCTGTGTATTTTGTTCAAGTGCTATAGCACTTAATCCAGGGACAGTGTTAGCTGTATATTTTGAAAAAGTTGTCTCTAAGTGCTACAGATGATGAAGGTAGAATGAGTGATGTGTGTCCACTTGAGTTGAGCCTTCTTTTAGTCATAAAAAATCAGTTATATTTTCCTTCTTTAGAACTGATTTTCATTCTTGTCAATCAACTGTGAACTTTCTGTGTTAATTTCTAGCAGAGGTAATAGAGTTAATCCAAAATTATAGATGAATTAAAGTCCAGATAGACAAGTATACTCAGCAAACCAGGCACTGAGCTGAAAAGGGGATCATTTCCCAATAGGCCTTGAGGCCCACATAAATCCTTGTGCAAAAATCGAGAAACAGAGACAGAAAGTGACTTGCCTAAGGTTCTCACTTGAAAGTGAGTGGCTGACTGACTGGGAGAGGGCTGGAAATCAAATCCAAATCCCCTGACCTCTAATTTCTGCAGGTGCCCTGACTACCCAAGGCCCAATTTTATGGTTCAATGGCTTAACAAGGGCTTTCCTGGATTGAAGTTCACATTATAAGACATTAGATTCCATCAACACAGATTTTGGCACCTTGTCTCTAATGGTAATGTGCCCAGTGAAAATTTTAACATTGGGTCTAACCTGAGAGATCTTGACTTTCAGCCTAAAACTCTTCCAAAGGCTTGATTAACTTAGGAGTTCCTGCTACAAAGTAAGAGTCAAGAAACCTTTTCAGCAAAGGTGAGCTGGCCTCAGTGGTGAATGGGAAATGAGATGGTTTCAATCACCACCCTCTCACAAATTACCAAGATAAATTTCTTATACCATACATGTATTGTGTTTTTAGTAGTGCTGGGAGTTATCCAAGGTTTTGAGTAACATGCTCCCACAGGAAGAAAAAGGTGCTGGTCAGCCCTGGAGACAGACAGACACACACACACACACACACACACACACACACACACACACACACACACACTCTCTCTCTCTCTCTCTCTCTCTCTCTCTCTCTCTCTCTCACACACACACACACACACACACACACACCACACAGTCTAGACACACTATCGGTAGTGCTCAGGCAAATTCTTAGTAGTATGAGGAGGGCTTTGAACCCATCCATGCTCCAAAGGAAGAGACACATTTCATTAATTCACACATCCAATCATTCTCCTTTTCCCCAAATTTGCCTCCTCCTCAAGCCCATGCATTATTACATAGAACACAATTAGGCCAGGCTATTATGTTAAAGCACTTTCAATGATGCTCTAATTAAAAAAAACTAGCACAGTCATACAGAGAGCATGCCTGCATATGAAATGTGATTAATTATTTCAGACATGGCTCATGATGACTGGAGTCCTACAACCAAAACAGCAGCCCTAATCTGCTCCAAGCCTAGCTGTGTGCCTGGCCACCTCCCAAAGTGCTTCACACTCCCCTTTAACCCTCAGAGGCAGACAAGAGGACTGCAAAGAATTCATGTGTCTCCCATGCTCTCTGAAAAGGACTCCTATTTCTCCTGGGGACCAAAAGTAACAACAAAAGTAGCTTTTACTTTGTAGAGCTCACACCTTTCTCAAAATTCACAGCTAAAGCTGCCCCTGCTTCAAGTGATGTAGCACTTAGGGCAGAAACAGTTTTAGTTGTGTATTTTGAAAAAGTTGTCTCTAAGTGCTGTAGCTGATGAAGGAAGAATGAGTGATTTTTGTCCACCTGAGTTGAGCCTTCTTTTAGTCGTAAAGGATTCTGTTATATTTTCCTTCTTTAGAACTGATTCTCATTCTTGTCAATCAACTGTGAATTTTTTGTGTTAATTTCTAGCAGAGGTAATAGAGTTAATCCAAAATTATAGGTAAATTAAAGTCCAGATAGACAAGTATACTCAGCAAACCAGGCACTGAGCTGAAAAGGGGATCATTTCCCAATAGGCCTTGAGGCCCACATAAATCCTTGTGCAAAAATCGAGAAACAGAGACAGAAAGTGACTCACCTAAGGCTTGTCATTTGAAAGTGAGTGGCTGACTGACTGGCAGAGGCCTGCAAATCAAATCCAATTCCCCTGACCTCTAATTTTCACGGGTGCACTGACTACCCAAGGCCCAATTTTATGGTTCAATGGCTTAACAAGGGCTTTCCTGGATTGAGGTCCACATTATAAAACTTTAGATTCCATCAGCACAGTTTCTGGCCTCTTGTCTCTAATGGTAATTTGCCCATTGAAAATTTTAATGTTAAGTCTAACCTGAGAGTTCTTGATGTTCAGCCTGAAACTCTTCCAAAGGCTTGATTAACTTAGGAGTTCCTGCTACAAAGTAAGAGTCAAGAACCCTCTTCAGCAAAGGTGAGCCTGACTCAGTGGTGAATGGGAAATGAGATGGTTTCAATCACCATTCTCTCACGAATTGCCAAGATAAAAATTCAAGATGGCACTGTAGGAGCAGCTCAGGATTGCAGCGACCAGTGAAAGCACAGAGGGTAAGTGGATGCCGCATTTCCAGATGGATGTTTATTGCCCACAGACCAAAAGATTCCCAAGTAGAGGGGACCCACGGGTCGCCAGTGTGGATGTTTTACCAGCATGGCTGTTTCTGCTGGTACCACAGCACAGCAGCTCTCCATAAAAAATACACTGGTCTGGTTGCCCTGTTAAACTGGCAACTGGAGATCCGGGAAGGCAGGTTAGCCCATTCATCTGATTAAATGGGACTGAAACATAAAGCAGGCCAGGAGATTCCCGGGCAGTGACATTGTTTCAGCCAGTGCAGTGGGTCACCACATGGGAAATCACACAGATCCTGATGCTCTTTCAGCAGGTGACTGAAACACCTAAGAGAGAGTCAACTGTTCAACTTACAAAAAAGGGGCTCTGAGGCAGAAAGCCAGGTGATCAGGCTCGATGGGTCCCATGCCCACAAAAACAAACAAACAAACAAAAAAAACAGCAATTGGAAATGCTCAGGGTTGAGAGTTTCACGTCAATCACAGCTAAAACCGGGATGGCCCAGCTCTGTGGGGGAGGGGTGTCTGCCATTACCGAGGCACTCCACCCCTACCGAGGTAGTCTGCCATTGCTGATGCAGCCTGCCATTGCCGAGGCAACCCACAATAACAGAGAGAGTCTGCCATTACAGAGGCGGGCCAACATTGCCGAGGCAGTTCTAACCACACCCATATAAACAGGACTGCAGGGAAATACACACAGCAGCAGGGCAGAGCCGGCAGCAGGGTGGAACCCACAGCAGCTCAGCAAATCCTCTGCAGGCAATGAGTAGGCTGCCTCCTTGCTGGGCAGGACAGCCCTGGGAAAAAAAAAGGCAGCCACACAATGGACACTCATAAATAAAGCCCTAACTCCCCGAGACAGAGCACCTCAGGAAAAAAAGGGAGTTTATGAGTTCTGCTGCAGAAGACTTAAACGTATCTGCCTAGCAGCTCTGACTGAACAACGGAGCTCACAGCTCACCACTTGAGCTCCTATAAAGAACAGACTGTCTCCTCAAGCAGCTTCCTGACCCCTGTATATCCAAAGAGTCATCTCACAAAGGACTGATCAGACTGACATTTGGCAGGCATCATTCTGGGACAAAGATAGCAGAAGAAGAAACTGGGAGCAACCTTTACCGTTCTGCAGCTGCTGCAGGTGACCCACAGGCAAGCAGGGCCTGGAGTGGACCTCAGCAGTCCTAAAGCAGAGGGGCCAGACTGTAAGAAACAGAAATAACTTCATCATCAACAATCTGGACGTCCACTTAGAGACCCAATCATAAAATCAGCAACTACTCAGACGACAGGTGGATAAATCCACAAAGATGGGAAGAAACCAGCGGAAAAGGAGGAAAACACCTGAAACCAGAACATCTCGCCTCCTACATGGGATCACAACTCCTCACCACCAAGGGAACAAAGCTGGACAAAGAATGAGTGTGATGAAATGATGGAATCAGACTTTAGAAGGTGGGTAAAGAGAAACTTCCAAGAGCTAAAAGAACATGTTCTAACTCAATGCAAAGAAACTAAGAACCTTGAAAAAAGATTTAGGGAAATAATAACAAGAATGGACAATTTAGAGAGGAATATGAGTGAATTGATGAAGCTGAAAAACACAACATGAGAACTTCGTGAAGCATGCACAAGTTTCAGCAGCTGAATTGACCAAGCAGAAGAAAGAATATCAGAGTCAGAAGATCAACTCAATGAAATAAAATTAGAAGGCAAGATTAGAGAAAAAAGCACAAAAAGGAATGAACAAAGTCTCCAAGAAATGTGGGACTATGTGAAGAGACCTAATCTACGTTTGATAGGTGTACCTGAATGTGATGAAAAGAATGAATCCAAGGTGAAAAATACTATTCAGGATATTATCCAGGAAAACTTCCCCAACCTAGCAAGGCAGGCCAATATTCAAGTCCAGGAACTACAGAGAACACCACAAAAATATTCCTCAAGAAGAGCAACCCCAAGGCACATAATCGTCAGATTCACCAGGGTTGAAATGAAGGAAAAAGTGCTAAGGGCAGCCAAAGAAAGTTTGGGTTACCCACAAAAAAAAGCCCATCAGACTCACAGAAGATCTCTCAGCAGAAACCCTAAAAGCCAGAAGAGAGTGGGGCCCAATATTTAACATCCTTAAAGAAAAGAACTTTCAACCCAGAATTTCATATCCAGCCAAACTGAGTTTCATAAGTGAAAGAAAAATAAAATCCTTCGTGAACAAGCAAGTACTCAGAGATTTTGTCACCATCAGGCCTGCTTTATAAGAGCTCCTGAAAGTGGTACTACACATAGAAAGGAACAACCAGTACCAACCACTCCAAAAACATACCAAATGCTAAAAAGCATCAAGAAAATGAAGAATCTGCATCAACTAACAAGCAAATCAGCCAGCTACAATCAAAATTGCAGTATCAAATTCACACATAACAATATTAACCCTAAATGTAAATGGGCTAAATGCACCAATAAAAAGACACAGACTGGCAAATTGGATAAAAGGCTAAAACCCATCGGTGTGCTGTATCCAGGAAACCCATCTCACATGCAAGGATACACAAAGGCTCAAAATAAAGGGATGGAGAAACATTTATCAAGCAAATGGAGAGAAAAAAACAGCAGGAGTTGCAATTCTCTTCTCTGATAAAATACATTTTAAAGCAACAAAGATCAAAAGAGACAAAGAAGAACACCACATAATGGTAAAAGGATCAATGCAACAAGAAGAGCTAATGATCCTAAATATATATGGACCCAATACAGGAGCACCCAGATACATAAGGCAAGTTCTAAATGACTTACAAAGAGACTTAGACTCCCACACAATAATAGTGAGAGACTTTAACACTCCTATGTCAATATTAGACAGATCAACCAGACAGAAAATTAACAAAGATATCCAAGACTTGAACTCAGAACTAGAACAAGAAAACCTGATAGATATTTACAGAACTCTCCACCCCAAATCCACAGAATATACATTCTTCTCAGCACCACATCACACCTACTCTAAAATTGACCACATAATTGAAAGTAAATCACTCCTCAGCAAATGCAAAAGAATGGAAATTATAACAAACAGTCTCTCAGACCACAGTGCAATCAAGTTAGAACTCAGAATTTAGAAACTAACTCAGAACTGCACAGCTTCATGGAAACTGAATGACTGGCTCTTGAGTGTTGACTGGACAATCAATGAAATGAAGGCAGAAATAAAGAAGTTCTTTGAAACCAATGAGAATGAAGACACAACATACCAGAATCTCTGGGACACATTTAAAGCAGTCTCGGGGCCCAAAGTGGCTCCGGCCGGATGTCGTGGCGCTTGTGAAGGCGAGGCCAAGAGTTCAAGGCCAACCAACCTCAGCAACCTTACAAGCTCTCAATGATTGGCAAAAAAAAAAAAAAAAAAAAAAAAAAAAAGCAGTCTCTAGAGGAAAATATATAGCAATAAGTGCCCACATGAGAAGAGTGGAGAGATCCAAAATTGACACACTATCATCAAAATTGAAAGAGCTAGAGGAGCAAGATCAAAAAAACTCAAAACCTAGCAGAAGACAAAAAATAAGATCAGAGCAGAACTGAAGGAGATAGAGACATGAAAAACTCTTCAAAAAATCAATAAATCCAGGAACTGGTTTTTTTGAAGAGATCAATAAAATAGACAGACCACTAGTCAGATTAATAAAAAGAAGAGAGAGAATAACCAAATAGATGCAATAAAAAACGATAAAGGGAAAATCACCACAGATCCCACAAAAATTCAAACCATCATCAGAGAATATTACAAACAACTCTATGCACAAAAACTAGTAAACCAGGAAGAAATTGATAAATTCCTGGACACTTGTATCCTCCCAAGCCTAAACCAGGAAGAAGTCGAAACCATGAATAGACCAATAACAAGATCTGAAGTTGAGGCAGCAATTAAGAGCCTAACACACACAAAAAAAGCCCAGGTCCAGATGGGTTCACAGCCAAATTCTACCAGACACACAATGAGGAACTGTTACCATTCTTTATGAAACTATTCCAAATAATCCAAAAAGTGGAAATCCTTCCCAAATCATTTTATGAGACCAACATCGTCCTGATACCTAAACCCGGTAGAGACTCAACAAGAAAAGAAAACTTCAGGCCAATATCCATGATGAACATAGATGCAAAAATCTTCAATAAAATACTGGCAAGCCGAATGCAATAGCACATCAAAAAGCTTATCCATCATTATCAAGTAGGATTCATCCCAGGGATGCAAGGCTGGTTCAACATACGCAACTCTATAAACGTAATTCACCACATAAACAGAACCAAAAACAAGAACCATATGATTATCTCAATTGATGCAGAGAAGGCCTTTGACAAAATTCAACAGCAATTTATGCTAAAAACCCTCAATAAACTCGGTAATGATGGAACGTATCTAAAAATAATAAAAGCTATTTACGACAAACCAACAGCCAATATCATACTTAATGGGCAAAAACTGGAAGCATTTCCTTTGAAATCCGGCACTAGACAAGGATGCCCTCTCTCACCACTCCTATTCAATATAGTACTGGAAGTTCTAGCCAGAGCAATCAGGCAAGAAAAAGAAATAAAGGGTATTCAAATAGGAAAGGTGGAAGCCAAATTGCCTTTATTTGCAGACGACATGAAAGCATATCTAGAAGACCCCATCATCTCAGCCCAAAATCCCCTGAAACTGATAAACAACTTCAGCAAAGTCTCAGGATACAAAATCAATGTGCAAAAATCACAAGCATTCCTATACACCAATAACAGATTTAAAGAGAGCCAAATCAAGAACAAACTGCCATTTACAATTGCTACAAAGAGAATAAAATACCTAAGAATACAACTAACAAGGAATGTAAAGGACCTCTTCAAGGAGAACTACAAACCACTGCTCAACGAAATAAGAGAGGACACAAACAGATGGAGAAACATTCCATGTTCATGGTTAGGAAGAATCAATATCATGAAAATGGCCATACTGCACAAAGTAATTTACAGATTCAATGCTATCTCCATCAAGCTACCAATGACTTTCTTTGCAGAACTGGAAAAAACCACCTTAAACTTCATATGGAACCAAAACAGAGCCTGCATAGCCAAGTCGATTCTAAGCAAAAAGAACAGAGCAGAAGGCATCACACTACCGGACTTCAAACTATACAACAAGTCTACAGTAATCAAAACAGCATGGTACTGGTACCAAAACAGAGATATAGACCAATGGAACAGAACAGAGGCCTTGGAGGCAACACAACATATCTACAACCATACCATGTTGGATAAACCTGACAAAACAAGCAATGGGGAAAGGATTCCCTGTTTAATAAATGGTGTTGGGAAAACTGGCTAGCCATGTGCGGAAAGCAGAAACTGGACTCCTTCCTGACACCTTACACTAAAATTAACTCCAGATGGATTAAAGACTTAAACACAAGATCTAGCACCATAAAAACCCTAGAAGTTAATCTAGGCAAAACCATTCAGGACATAGGAGTAGGCAAGGACTTCATGACAAAAACACCAAAAGCATTGGCAACAAAAGCAAAAATAGATAAATCGGACCTAATCAAACTCCACAGATTCTGCATGGCAAAAGAAACAGTCATTAGAGTGAATCAGCAACCAACAGAATGGGAAAAAAAATCTTTGCAGTTTACCCATCTGACAAAGGGTTGATATCCAGAATTTACAAAGAACTAAAACAGATTTACAAGAACAAAACAAACAAGCCCATTCAAAAGTGGGCAAAGGATATGAACAGGCACTTTACAAAAGAAGACATACATGAGGCCAACAAACATATGAAAAAATGCTCATCATCACTGGTCATTAGAGAGATGCAAATCAAAACCATATTGAGATACCATCTCACGCCAGTTAGAATGGCGATCATTAAAAAATCTGGAGACAACAGATGCTGGAGAGGATGCAGAGAAATAGGAACACTTTTACACTGCTGGTGGGAGTGTAAACTAGTTCAACAATTGTGGAAGACAGTGTGGTGAATCCTCAAGGACCTAGAAATAGAAATTCCATTTGACCCAGCAATGCCATTACTGGGTATATATCCAAAGGACTATAAATCATTCTACTATAAAGACACATGCACAGGAATGTTCATTGCAGCACTGTTTACAATAGCAAAGACCTGGAACCAACCCAAATGTCCATCAATGATAGACTGGACTGGGAAAATGTGGCACATATACACCATGGAATATTATGCAGCCATCAAAATCGATGAGTTCATGTCCTTTGTAGGGACATGGATGAATCTGGAGAACATCATTCTCAGCAAACTGACACAAGAACAGGAAATGAAATACCACATGTTCTCACTCATAGGTGGGTGATGAACAATGAGAACACATGGAGACAGGGAGGGAAGCACTACACACTGGGGTCTGTTGGGGGGAATAGTGGAGGGACAGCATGGGGGTGGGGATTTGGGAAGGGATAACATGGGGAGAAATGCCAGATGTGAGTGAAGGGGAGGAAGGCAGCAAATCATACTGTCATGTGTTTACCTATGCAACTATCTTGCATGTTCCACACACATACCCCCAAACCTAAAATGCAATTTAAAATATATATATATATATATATATATATATATATATATATATATACATACATACCCTGTTTGTTCTATATTATACAAAATACAAAAACTCTCAAAATACTGTGCTATAAAAAAATATATTAAAATTCTATTTCTACTCTAAGACATACATAAACCCTGTTTGTACTCCATTATACAGAATATGAAACTCTCAAAATACTCTCGTATAAAAAATATCCAAAGTCCTTTCCTAATCTGTTTTAAGATATATATATTGTCTAGATGTACTCTCTTATAAAATATATTCAAATTCTACTTTTACTTTGTTATAAAAAAAATACACATACTCTGTTTGTACCCCATTATACAAAATACAAAAACTTTCAAAATACTCCGTTAAAAAAATACACAAAGTTTTTTGTACTCTGTTATAAAATATATACACCATCTAGACGTACTCTCTTATAAAATATATTTAAATTTTATTCTACTCTGTTATAAAAAGTTCACATACCCTGTTTGTACTCTGTTATACAAAACATAAAAACTCTCATAATACTCTGTTATAAAGAATATACAAAGTTCTCTTTTACTTTGTTATAAAATACATAAATTGTATAGATGCACACTCATAAAGTATATAAAAATTCTTTTTATACTCTGTTATAAAATAGATACATACACTGTTTGTACTCCATTATACAAAATATAAAAACTCTCAAAACACTCTGTTATAAAAAATACACAAATTCCTTTTACACTCTGTAATAAAATATGTACAACATTTAGATATACTCTCCTGTAATATATATTCAAATCCTATTTGTACTCTGTTATAAAAATATACATACACTGTTTGTTCTTTATTATACAAAATATAAATCTCTCAAAACACGCTTCTATAAAAAATATACAAAGTTTTTTTATACTCTGTTATAAAATATATACATTGTTTAGATGTACTCTCTTGTAAAATATATTCAAATTTTATTCATACTCTGGTTTAAAAAATATACATACCCTGTTTGTACTCCATTGTACAAAATATGAAAACTCTCAAAATACTCAGTTATAAAAAATATACTATGTCCCGTTTTACTTTGTTATAAAATATATACACTGTCTAGATGTATTTTCTTATAAAATATATTGAAATTCTATTTGTAATCTGTTATAAAAATATACATATCCTTTTTGGACTCCATTATACAAAATATAAGAACTCTAAAAATACTCTTTTATAAAAAATATACAAAGTCCTTTTTTACTCTGTTATAAAATATATACATATGCCGTTTGTTCTACATTATAAAAAACATAGAAACTCTCAAAATAGTCTGTTATAAAAAATACACATTGTCCTCTTGTTCTCTGTTATAAAATATATACACCTTCTAGGTGTAGTCTTTTATAAAATATATTCAAATTCAATTTCTGCTCTGTTACAAAAAATATACATACCCAGTTTGTACTCCATTATACAAAATATAAAAACTTTGAAAAAACCCTGCTCCAAAAAATATACAAAGTCCTTTTGTGCTCTGTTATAAAATATATACACTCTCTAGATGTACTCTCTTATGAAATATATTCAAATTCTATTTCTACTCTGTAATAAAAAATATACATACCCTGTTTATCCTCCATTATACAAAATATGAAAACTCTCAACATACTGTTACAAAATATATACAAAGTCCGTTTGTACTCTGTTATAAAACATAAATACACTGTCTGGATGTACTCTTATAAAATATATTCAAATTCTATTTGTACCCTTTTATAAAAAATATAAACACCCCTTTTGTCCTCCGTTTTACAAAATATAAAAACTCTAAAAATACTGTTATAAAAAATATAGAAAATCCTTTTGTACTCTGTTATAAAATATATTCAAGGTCTAGATGTACTCTTTAATTTTTCTTTCTAATTTTTTAAATTGCATTTTAGGTTTTGGGGTACATGTGAAGAACATGCAAGATAGTTGTGAACATGTGGTATTTCATTTTCTGTTCTTGTGTCAGTTTGCTGAGAATGATGTTCTCCAGGTTCATCCGTGTCCCTATAAAGGACACAAACTCATTGTTTTAGATTCCTGCATAATATTCCATGGTGTATATGTGCCACATTTTCCCTGTCCAGTCTATCATCGATGGGCATTTGCGTTGATTCCACGTCCTTGCTATTGTAAACAGTGCTGCAATGAACATTCATGTGGATGTGTTCTTATAGTAGAATTATTTATAATCCCTTGGATATATACCCAGTAACGGGATTGCTGGGTCAGATAATATTTCTATTTCTAGGTCCTTGAGGAATTGCCACACTGTCTTCCACAATGGTTGAACTAATTTACACTCCCACCAGCAGTGTAAAAGTGTTCCTATTTCTCCACATCCTCTCCAGCATCTATTGTCTCCAAATTTTTTAATGATCACCATTCTAATTGGTATGAGATGGCATCTCAATGTAGTTTTGATTTGCATTTCTCTAATGACCAGTGATGGCACTACACATAGAAAGGAACAACCAGTACCAGTCATTCCAAAAACATACCAAATGCTAAAGAGCATCAACAAAATGAAGAATCTGCATCAACTAACAAGCAAAACAGCCAGCTAGCATCAAAATGGCAGTATCAAATTCACACATTACAATATTAATCCTAAATGTAAATGGGCTAAATGCACCAATCAAAAGACACAGACTGGCAAATTGGATAAAAAGCCAAAACCCATCGGCATGCTGTATCCAGTAAATCCATCTCACATGCAAGTATACACAAAGGCTCAAAATAAAAGGATGAAGGAAGATTTACCAAGCAAATTGAGAGCAAAAAAAAGCAGGAGTTGCAATTCTTCTCTCTGATAAAATAGACTTTAAAGCAACAAAGATCAAAAGAGACAAAAAAGAACACTACATAATGGTAAAAGGATCAATGCAACAAGAAGAGCTAACCATCCTAAATATATATAGACCCAATACAGGAGCACCCAGATACATAAGGCAAGTTCTAAATGACTTACAAAGAGACTTAGACTCCCACACAATAATAGTGAGAGACTTTAACACTCCACTGTCAGTATTAGACAGATCAACCAGACAGAAAATTAACAAAGATATCCAAGACTTGAACTCAGACCTGAAACAAGCAAATCTGATAGACATTTACAGAACTCTCCACCCCAAATCCACAGAATATACATTCTTCTCAGCACCACATAACACCTACTCTAAAATTGACCACATAATTGGAAGTAAATCACTCCTCAGCAAATGCAAAAGAACGAAAATTATAACAGTCTCTCAGACCACAGTGCAATCAAGTTAGAACTCAGAATTTAGAAACTAACTCAGAACTGCACAGCTTCATGGAAACTGAATGACTGGCTCTTGAATGTTGACTGGACAAACAATGAAATGAAGGCAGAAATAAAGTTCTTTGAAACCAACGAGAACGAAGACACAACATACAAGAATCTCTGGAACACATTTAAAGCAGTCTCTGGAGGAAAATATATAGCAATAAGTGCCCACATGAGAAGAGTGGAGAGATCCAAAATTGACACCCTATCATCAAAATTGAAAGAGCTAGAGGAGCAAGATCAAAAAAACTCAAAACCTAGCAGAAGACAAAAAATAACTAAGATTAGAGCAGAACTGAAAAAGATAGAGACACGAAAAACTCTTCAAAAAAAACAATAAATCCGGGAGCTGGTTTTTTGAAAAGAACAACAAAATAGAACAGACCACTAGTCAGATTAATAAAAAAAAAGGGGTGGGGGGAGAATAACCAAATAGATTCAATAAAAAACAATAAAGGGAAAATCACCACAAATCCCACAGAAATTCAAACCATCATCAGAGAATACTACGAACAACTCTATGCACATAATCTAGTAAACCTGGAAGAAATGGATAAATTCCTGCACACTTGCATCCTCCCAAGCCTAAACCAGGAAGAAGTCGAAACCATGAATAGACCAATAACAAGATCTGAAGTTGAGGCAGCAATTAAGAGCCTACCACACACAAAAAAAAACCCGGGTCCAGATGGGTTCACAGCCGAATTCTAACAGACACACAAAGAGGAACTGTTACCATACCTCCTGAAACTATTCCAAATAATCCAAAAAGAGGGAATCCTTCCCAAATCATTTTGTGAGACCAACATCATCCTGATACCAAAACCCAGCAGAGACTCAACAAGAAAAGAAAACTTCAGGCCAATATCCATGATGAACATATATGCAAAAATCTTCAAGAAAATACTGGCAAGTTGATTGCAACAGCACATCAAAAAGCTTATCCACCATGATCAAGTAGGATCCATCCTGGGTATGCAAGGCTGGTTCAACATATGCAAGTCTATAAACGTAATTGACCACATCAACAGAACCAGAAACAAAAACCACATGGTTATCTCAATTGATGCAGAGAAGGCCTTTGACAAAATCCAACAGCCCTTTATGCTAGATGTACTCTCTTATAAAATACATTCAAATTCTAATTGTACTCTGTTATTAAAAATGTACATATTATATTTGTCCTCTATTATACAAAATATGAAAATTCTCAAAATACTCTGTCATAAAAAACTTACAAGATCCTTTTTACTTTGATATAAAATATTTACACCATCTAGATGTACTCTCTTATAAAATATATTCAAATCTTATTTGTACTGTTATAAAAATAAACGTATTCTCTTTTTACTCCATTATACAAAATAAAAACACTCTCAAAATACTGTTAGAAAAAATACTCAATGTCCTTTTGTACTCTACCATAAAATATATACACAGTCTAGATGAACTCTCTTATAAAATATATTCAAATTCTATTTCTACTCTGCTTCAAAAAAAGAACACATACCCTGTTTGTACTCCATTATACAAAATATCAAAACTGCTCAATGAAATAAGAGGACACAAACAGATGGAGGAACATTCCATGTTCATGTTTAGGAAGAATCAATATCATGAAAATGGCCATAATGCCCAAAGTAATATACAGATTCAGTGCTATCCCAATCAAGCTACCAATGACCTTCTTCACAGAACTGGAAAAAAAACACCTTAAACTTTATATGGAACCAAAAGAGAGCCTGCAGAGCCAAGTCAATTCCAAGCAGAAAGAACACAGCAGGAGGCATCACACTACCGAACTTCAAACTGTACTACAAGGCTACAGTAATCAAAACAGCATGGTACTGGTACCAAAACAGAGATATAGACCAATGGAACAGAACAGAGGCCTTGGAGGCAACACAACATATCTACAATCATCTGATCTTTGACAAACCTGACAAAAACAAGCAATGGGGAAAGGATTCCCTGTTTAATAAATGGTGTTGGGAAAACTGGTTAGCCATGTGCAGAAAGCAGAAACTGGACCCCTTCCTGACACCTTACACTGAAATTAACTCCAGATGGATTAAAGACTTAAACATAAGACCTGGCATCATAAAAACTCTAGAAGAAAATCTAGGCAAAACCATTCAGGACATAGGAGTAGGCAAGGACTTCATGACCAAAACATCAAAAGCATTGGCAACAAAAGCCAAGATAGACAAATGGGACCTAATCAAACTCCACAGCTTTTGCACGGCAAAAGAAACAGTCACCAGAGTGAATCGGCAACCAACAGAATGGGAAATAATCTTTGCAGTTTACCCAGCTGACAAAGGGCTGATATCCAGAATTTACAAAGAACTAAAACAGATTTACAAGAACAAAACAAGCCCATTCAAAAATGGGCAAAGGATATGAACAGACACTTTACAAAAGAAGACATACATGAGGCCAACAAACATATGAAAAAATGCTCATCATCACTGGTCATTAGAGAAATGCAAATCAAAACCACATTGAGATACCATCTCACGCCAGTTAGAATGGTGATCATTAAAAAATCTGGAGACAGCAGATGCGGGAGAGGATGTGGAGAAATAGGAACACTTTTACACTGCTGGTGGGAGTGTAAATTAGTTCAACCATTGTGGAAGACAATGTGGCAATTCCTCAAGGTCCTGGAAATAGAAATTCCATTTGACCCAGCAATCCCATTACTGGGTATATATCCAAAGGACTATAAATCATTCTACTATAAGGACACATGCACATGGATGTTCATTGCAGCATTGTTTACAACAGCAAAGACCTGGAACCAACCCAAATGCCCATCGATGATAGACTGAACAGGGAAAATGTGGCACATATACACCATGAAATATTATGCAGCCATCAAAAACGATGACTTCGTGTCCTTTGTAGGGACATGGATGATCCTGGAGACCATCATTCTCAGCAAAGTGACACAAGAACAGAAAATGAAATACCGCATATTCTCACTCATAGGCGGGTATTAAACAATGAGAACACATGGACACAGGGAAGGGAGTTCTACACACTGGGGTCTGTTGGGGGGAATAGGGGAGTGACAGTGGGGGGGTGGGGAGTTGGGGAGAGATAGCATGGGGAGAAATGCCAGATATAGGTGAAGGGGAGGAAGGCAGTAAATCACACTGCCACATGTGTACCTATGCAACTATCTTGCATGTTCTTCACATGTACCCCCAAACCTAAAATGCAATAAAAAATCATTTTAAAAATATGCAAACTTTAATTATACTCTGTTATTAAAAATATATAAAAATTCTGTTTGTACTCTCTTATACAAAATATAAAAATTCTCAAAACACTCCGTTATAAAAGATATACAAACTCTATTTTTACTCTGTGATAAAAAATATATAAACTCTGTGCTCTGCTACACACAATATAAAAACTCTCACAATACTGTTATAAAATATATACAAACTCTATTTGTACTCTGCAATACAAAATATAAACACTCTATTTGTACTCTTACAAAAAATACGCAAACTCTATTAGTACTCTGTTATAAAAAATATGCACTCTCTATTTGTACTCCCTTATAAACAAAATGCAAACTCTGTTTGTACTCTGTTATAAAAAATATACACACTCTATTTGTACTCTCTTATAAAAAAATATGTAAACTCTATTTTTACTCTGTTATAAAAAATATACACATTCCATTTGTACTCTCTTATAACAAATATGCAAACCCTATTTGTACTCTGTTATAAAAAATATACAAACTCTCAAAATACTCTGTTATAAAAAATATACAAACTCTATTTGGACTCTGTCATAAAAAATATACAAACTCTCAAAATACTCTTATAAAAATATACGAACTCTATTTGGACTCCGTCATAAAAAATATACAAACTCTCAAAATACTCTGTTATAAAGAATATACAAACTCTATTCGGACTCTGTCATAAAAATATACACAATCTATTTGTCCTCTCTTATAAAAAATATGCAAACTTTAATTGTACTCTGTTATACAAAATACACAAACTCTCAAAATACTCTTATAAAAAATACACAAACTCTTTTGTACTGTGTTATAAGAAATATACAATCTCTATTTGTAATCTCTTATAAAAAATATGCAAACTCAATTTTTACTTTTTTTTTAAATATATAAACTGCGTACTCTGCTATACAAAATGTAAAAACTCGGGGGGAAAGATCCAAGATGGCTGACCGCTAACATCTCAAGATTGCAGCTCCCAGTGAAAGTGCAAAGAACGAGAGGACGCCACACTTTCAGACAAATTTTGTTCGCTCACGGAGCAGAAGATTCCCAGTGGAGGAGCTGCGCAGGTCGGCAGTGCAACACTTGTGGCTGGTGCAGTGGTTTCACTGGCACCTTGGCGCAGCAGCTCTTGGTGCAGAGTAAACGGGACTGGTTCCCCTTCTGACCGAGGTTTGGAGGAGCAGCATGGGTCGCCAGCGCGACTCTTGTGGCTGGAGCAGCGGTTTTGCCGGCACCTCAGTGCGGCAGCTCTTGGTGCAGAGTAAACGGGACTGGTTCCCCTTCTGACTGAAATATGGAGCTCCAGGAAGGCAGAGTTGCCTAATACGGACTCAAGAAGGAAGTCAGACTGGAGATTCCTGGGCAGAAAAGCACCATCAGTCTTAACGCCGCTGTTTTAGCCAGCACAGTGGGTTGCTCCTATTTCAGCCCTGGGAATCAACAACTTGGACGTCTACTCAGAGACCTAATTTGAAAGGTGGTAATTACAAAGACGACAGGTGGATACATTTACAATGATGGGAAGAAACCAGTGTAAAAAGGCTGGGAATACTCAAAATCAGAATGCCTCTCCCTCTAAAGAGGATCACAGTTCCTCATCAACAAGGGAACAAGGCTTGATAGAGAACGAGCGCATCCCAATAACAGAATCAGGCTTTAGAACATGGATAATAAGAAACTTCTGTGAGTTAAAAGAACATGTTGTAGCCCAATGTAAAGAAACTAAGAACTTTGAAAAAAGGTTTGATGAAATCCTAATGAGAATAGACAATTTAGAGAGGAATATAAGTGAATGAATGGAACTGAAGAATACAATACGGGAACTCCGAGAAGTATGCACAGGTTTAAACACTCAAATTGTTCAAGCAGAAGAAAGGATATCAGAGGTCAAAGTCCAACTTAATGAAACAAAACGAGAAGACAAGAATAGAGAAAAAAGGATAAAAAGGAATGAGCAAAGTCTCCAAGAAATGTGGGACTATGTGAAAAGACCAAATTTACATTTGATAGGTGTACCTGAATGTGACGGAGAGAATTAATCCAAGCTGGAAAATATTCTTCAGGACATTATTCAGGAAAAATTTCCTAAACTAGCAAAGCAGGACAATATTCAACCCCAGGTAATACAGAGACCACCGCAAAGATATTCCTCAAGAAGAGCAACCCCAAGGCACATAATCATTAGATTCACCAGGGTTGAAATGAAGGAGAAAATACTAAGGGCAGCCAGAGAGAAAGGTCAGGCTACCCACAAAGGAAAGCCTATCAGACTTACAGCAGATCTCTCAGCAGAAACTCTATAAGCCAGAAGAGAATAGGGGCCGTTATTCAACATCCTTAAAGAACAGAACTTTCAGCCCAGAATTTCATATCCTGCCAAACTAAGCTTCACAACTGAGGGAAAAATAAAATCTTTTATGAACAAGCAAGTACTCAGAGATATTATTACCACCAGGCCTGCTTTACAAGAGCTTCTGAAAGAAGCATTACATATAGAAAGAAACAACCAGTATTAGCCTTTCTAAAAATATACCAAAAAGTAAAGAGCATCAACATAAAGAAGAATTTACATCAACAAATGGATAAAACAGCCAGTTAACATCAAATGGCAGTAATCTTAAATTTAAATAGACTAAATCCCACAATCAAAAGATACAGCCAAAACCCAACAGTGTGCTACATCCAGATCCATTTCACATGCAAGGATACACAAAGACTCAAAACAAAGGGATGGAGAAAGATTTACCAACCAAATGGAAAGCAAAAATAAATAAATAAATAAATAAAAAACAGGAGTTGCAATTCTTGTATCTGATAAAATATATTTTAAAGCAACAAAGATGTTGTGGTAAAAGGATCAATGCAACAATAAGAGCTAACGATCCTAACACCCAGATACATAGAGACAGACTCAATGAGACAGAAAATTAATAAGGATATCAAGGACTCGAACTCAGATCTGGAACAAGTAAACTTCATAAATATTTATAGAGCTCTCCACTTTAAATACACAAAATATACATTCTTGTCAATACCACATCACACCTACTCATAGGTTTAAATGAAATATTGATTGGCCATTATTAATACCCATTTCTTTTAGAATAAAGCAACATTTCCAGTCTCTCTCCCTCTTTTTCTTCCTTTCTTCCTCTCCTTCACTCCTTTTTTTCTTTCCTTCTCTCAAAAAAAAAGAAACAAAATGTAAAAACTCTCAAAATACTCTGATATAAAAAAGATACGAACTCTATTTGTACGGTTAAAAGAAATGTACACACTCTGTATGTACTCTCATAAAAAAAATGCAAACTCTATTTGTACTGTTATAAAAAATATAAAAACTCTGTACTCTGTTATTCAAAACATAACAACTCTCTTAATACTGTTATGAAAAACATACAAACTCTATTTGTACTCTGTTATGAAACATATGCACACTCTATTTGTACTCATAAAATATGTACAAACTCTATTCGTACTGTTATCAAAAATATACAAACTCCTTTGTACACTTATTCAAAATATAAAAACTCTTAAAATACTCTGTGATAAAAAATATAGAAACTCTATTTGTACTCTGTTGTAAAAAATATACACACACTATTTCTACTCTCCTTTAAAAAATAATCAAACTCTATTTGTACTGTTATAAAAATATACGAACTCTTTGTTGTTATGAAAAATGTACACACTCTATTTGTACTCTTATAAAAATATGCAAACTCTATTTGTGCTGTTAGAAAAAATATATAAACTCTGTTTTTACTCTGCTATACACAATATAGCCCTGGAGACAGACAGACAGACACACATACACACACACACACACACACACTAGACACACAGCTGGTAGTGTCCAGCCAAATACTTAGTAGTGTGAGGAGGGCTTTGAACCCAACCATGCTCCAAAGGAAGAGACACCTTTCCCTAATTCACATATCCATTCTCCCTCCTTCTCCCCCAACCCTGCCTCCTCCTCAAGCCCACGCATTATTACATAGAACACAATTAGGCAGGGCTATCAGGTTAAAGCATTGTCAATGGTGCTCTCATTAAAAACAGCACAGAGAGCATGCTTGCATATGAAATGTGATTCTTTCAGACATGGCTCAAGATGACTGGAGACACACCACCAGGACAGCAGCTCTGCTCTGCATCGAGCCTAGCTGTGTGCCTGGCCACCTCCCAAAGTGCCTCCCACTCTCATTTCACCCTCAGAGGCAGACAAGAGGACTGCAGAGGACTCATGTGTCTCCCATGCTCTCTGAAAAGGACTCCCATTTCTCCTGGGGACCAAAAGTAATAACAAAAGTAGCTTTTTATTTGCAGAGCTCACACCTTTTTCAAAATACACAGCTAAAACTGTCCCTGCTTTAAGTGCTATAGCACTTGAATCCGGGAGGTGGAGGCTGCAGTGAGCGGAGATCGCGTCACTGCACCACCCTGGCGGCAGAGCGAGACGCGGTCTCAAAACAAAAACAAAAACAAAACAAAACAAAAGGAACGTTTAAAACGACTAACTCCGTAACTTAATTTAGGGGACGCGGGTTCCGTTTTTCACCCTAGCCGTCCCCTATGGAGAAATTGCTTGGCTTCCGACAGACTTTAACACCTGCCAAAGTGCCATGCTGGGAATCTGCCTCTGTTTCAAGCTACTTGGGCCTCCGCGGGTTCTAAAACTCCCTGCGGTCCGGAGACGACAGGGGGACGAAACTCCGCCCTGTGTGGAGGCGGGGCCAGAGGTGAACACGCTGCAAAACAGGGCGCCTTCCAAGACCCTCTAGCCGGAAGCCGCGCCTGCCCCTATGCCCGCCTGGCGGGAACCTGGGTTCGCCCCATTCCGGCGATCCGCAGTCAATTGGTAGCGCCTGCACGTCGCGTGCGGAGTTCGATTGGCGTTGCCTGGGGAGGAGGAACCACCGCCGCCTCCGCCGCCGCCGCCGCCGCGGGCTTGGTTTGTGAGGAAAGGCCTAGGCCGGAGCTTCCAGTGGTGGGGCTTGCCGCGCGCCGGGACTCGCTTCCTGCCGTGTCCTGCGCTCCAGCTTCGCCCACGTCCCCTTGCCAGCGGGCTGGGCGCGGAGAAGACCTGCCGGAGCCATGGAAGACGAGGTGGTCCGCTTTGCCAAGAAGATGGACAAGATGGTGCAGAAGAAGAACGCGGTGAGCGCGGCGGTCGGCGCGGGCCGGAAGGGAGGCCGGGCCGGGGCCGAGGCCGGGTCCCGACGGGGAATCCCCTCTCCCTCTCCCTCCCCTCCCCCTGCAGCCTCCCTTCGGGGAGCCGTGCCAGGCGCCCCCGCGTCCCCAGGAGGGTGTCCGGGCCCGGGGTGTCGGGTCCCGCGGCCACCGGCGTTAGGACCCGATCGCTCTTGTATTTCCAGTCCCTCCTCCCTTGTGCGGCGTAGTAAACCTAATCGATTTAGGGATTAGGGCACATTCACCGTTGATTTTAAACTTTCGTAGTAGTAAAACCTTGGCAGTTTAGCTTAAGAATTGAAGCGTAGAACGTCCTCAGAATTTTAAAGAATGCCCTCTTCCGCGATCCGAGGCCAGCATCTAGAATGAGCATCAAATAGAGGCTTGTGATCAGTTTTAGGCATCAGGCTGGTGAAATGTAAAACTCCTGGATCTCGGTTTTGAAGAGGGCTAAGCATCCGCCTGGTTATCTCAACTACGCTACATGTTTGCTGAGCGATTAAAAAGGTAAAATGTGCCAGTCTCTTGGCAAGTGGCTAAACGTTTTATAAAAAGTGGGTCTTGTCCTGTCCTAATGTGCAGAAGAGTTATGACTAAAGCACGCACACTCACCAGAGTGCTGGTAGAGGGATTTGCACAAATTATATTGTAGGGTGCTTTCTAAGTAGTTTGCAGTTAATGCTGGGGCATTTTCTTGTTATTGATGCATATTTATGTGAGCATGTCCTTTTGTGGTTTGTAAGAAGTCATACGACCGGTTTCTGCAGTTTGTCCGTTTGTATGGCACTTTTCAGGCCACCTTGCTTCAGACTTATCTGTTCTTAGCTAAACTTCTACAATTGTTTTCACCTAAATTTGTCCCACCATGCTCGGCACATTTTCACCATTAATATACCTGAAATAATTTTCTTCCATCTATGAAATAAATTCCATGTCAAACTAATATGAAGAGAAAAGGGATGCTCTCATTTGTACGGCACTTTGGAGTTAAATAGCATCCGTACAAAATTCTTTTGTGACTCACACAGAGTTGTGAGTACATAAAGGGTATCCATTTTACAGGTTGAGACACAGAGAGAGGTTAAATACTACTACTCAAATTAAGTACTGTGTATTTGGAATAAACCAGGACCCAGGTTTTCTTCTGGACAGCATGCTTTCCACATGACAGCTAGATCAGGAATTAATGTTAACAGTAAGTACATAAGACTTCGAGCAACCTCTGTACCCTTTTTTCCTTTAACAGGAAATACTGGGAATTCTCCAGTATTTCATTTCATACCCTGTTATTCTGTATTTGAAATTTTGGCCTTTTAAAGTATGTCCGGCCCGGCGCTGTGGCTTAAGCCTGGCATCCCAACACTTTGGGAGGCCGAGGTGAGTGGATCACGAGGTCAGGAGTTCGAGACCAGCTTAACATGGCGAAACTCTGTCTCTACTAAAAATACAAAAAAAAAAAAAAAAAAAAAAAAAGCCGGGTGTGATGGCCGGCGCCTGTGGTCCCACCTACTCAGGAGGCTTATGCAGGAGAATCCTAGAACCCGGGAGGCGGAGGTTGCAGTGAGTGGAGATTATGCCACTGCACTCCAGTCTGGGCATCAGAACGAGACTCCGTCCTCCCACCCAGAAAAAATAAAATTTTCTGTTCGTTTTCCGTTCTAGATATTACCAGTGCCATTCCCCCCCATTGATATGCCCTTTCATTCCCCACTTCAAATTCTTATTTGAAAAGTTATGTGGTTATTGGAACATTTCCGTTATTTTGTTTAAACTGGAAATTTTTTCTCTGTGCCTAGAGATCCCCAAACTTGCACAGCAGAAGCTCCCAGGGAAAAAAGCCATTTGTTGGGTAATTTTCTGTCCAACTTAGGCTGTAATATGTATCCTTTAATCATCTTAATGCATTAGGTGTTTGCTTGATTTTCTTTCTTTCCTTCTCTCCTTTTAATAGGTGTTTCTTAAAACACCTTAGTGGACAAGTATGGAGAAAATAAGTTCATATTTATCTGCAGTTCTCAAATTGTCAACAGATGTTCAGATCTTTTGTAAGGAGCCTGCAAGAAAATGAGAATAAACTCCACAGATAATCCTCAAATCTAAATTTTCTTCTCAAATCTAAGTTTTCAGATAATTCAAAACTTTACCAATATGAAAACTTGCCTCCCAAAACGAAAAGTAAAACTGACTGGCTTTTACCTTTCCCCACCCCCCATCATTTTCCCTGCCTGTTGTCTGGAAATTCAAACAGGCTGATGAAATACAGAGAAAGAGAAATGGTCAGAATGACACTCCTCTTTCCCCCAAGTACAACCACAAATGGTTTTTTAAGTGTTCAGTAACTCAACAGAAAGTGTTTTAGGGGTTGTAGAATTATGGTGTATTTGCTTCTCTTTTTTTCTGTGGTTTTCAGGGTTTTTTCAACTTTTTTTTAATATTTCATATTATGAAAAAGTTAACTTTGGTTTTTCTTTTTATTTCTGGAGACAAAGTCTTGCTCTGTTACCCAGGCTGGAGTGCAGTGGCACAGTTTCGATTCAGTGCAACCTCCACCTCCCAGGTTCAGGTGATTCTGTTGCCTCAGCCTTCCTAGTAGCTGGGACTACAGGTGTGTGCCACCATGCATAGCTAATTTTTCTAATTTTAATAGAGATGGGGTTTCAGCATATTGGCCAGGCTGGTCTCAAACTCCTGACCTCAGGTGATCTGCCTCTCCTGGCCTTCCAGAGTGCTAGGATTACAGATGTGAGCCGCCACACTCAGCCTGAAAAAGTTAATTTTGAAGAGTAATAGTTGTCATCAGAATTGACAAATTTAAGTGCAAATTTGGGTATCATTTAAAAAATATTTTAACATGCTCCTGCTTTACCTGGCTCATTTTGTTTTAATAAAACCATAGATGTCACACTTAACTAAAATAAAAACAGCTGCCATTTATTGAGCCATTACTCTGAAGCAGGTATTCTGCTAAATACTACTTACCCACCTTATCCCATTTATTCCTCAGACAACTTTGCAAGATGAGTATTATCCTCATTCTGAAAATGAGGATACTAAGTATTTAGAAAAGTTAAGTGAATTGTCTTAAGCCAGATAGCTAGTAAGTGGTCAGGTGAAGATGTGAATCTAAATGTTTTGCTCCAAAGCTAGTACTACTCTGTTAAGCTACAGTGTTTCTCTGCAAGACTCTTGTGTCCGTTTTTGAACCATGCATGGATACAATCAAGTGAATATAAAATCAAGAAGTAAGGGTATGAACTTACTGTTTTGGGGCAGCTGAGTTTCCCTAAATACCTAGATCAACATCCTGACCCTAGTTCTACCCAGGATGTTGTCACACGTGTGTATTTGATCTCAAGCAGTCTTCTGAGCAGTTTTACAAGGGCACATGACCAAGCCAAAATGAACCACAGAAAGCAGTTTGAAATTTTAGGTATCACCTGTTTTCCGCTTAAGCTTTTCTCTTGTCGCTTTGATTTGATATCAGGAACTAAGTCTGACTCCTAATGTGGGTTTAAATCCTGGTTTTTCTGAACTTTAGCTTTGTGATTTTAGGCAAGCTCTTTGTTACCATTAAAATGTTCTTTGTCATGATAAATTGGAGATACATAGTAAAAATTAAGTGAATATAAAATGCTTCTAGTGTAGAATTATAGACCTAAAGGATGTACTAAGGCCTAAAAGACAATCTGAGATTGCCTTTCTTTGTAAAGGGTTCATGTGGATTATAGTAGGAGTGAGGCAAAAACCTAAGTTTTGAAGTTTATGGAGAGATTTTGTAGGTAGTGTTGAGGTTTATTTGTTTATTTCATTGAAGGCTCAAGTTTGAGTGAAATTAAATTGCAGGGAGATAAATTGAAATTAGATGTTAGAATTTCCTAGGAGCTGGGATACCTGAAATATTTATAAGTACCTGGGTTAAAACAACAACTGCGACAAAACTTTAATTAGCATAGGTCGAAATTTAGAATGACTGCACAATTTTTAATAATAGCTTTATTGAGACATACAATGAAATTCACTCTCATAGTTGACTCTTGAACAATGCAGGGGTTATGGTTCTTATACCATCCCCATCCATACCCACATGCAGTCAAGTAGTATAACTTTTGCAGTAGTATGAGTCATGCAGTCATGTAGTCAGTATGAGTCAGCACGAACCAGTAGTATAACTCATGCTGTCATGAGTATAACTTTTGACTCCTCAAACATAGCCTACTGTTGAACAGAAGCCTTACTAATGATAACTTAAACCATAGATTAACATATTTTATATATTATACGTATTATATAATTTTTTTTTTTTTTTTTTTTTTTTTTTGAGGCTAGGTCTCATGCTTTGCCCAGACTGGAATGCAGTGGTACTGTGGCTCAGCTCACTGCAGCCTCGACCACCTGGACTCTGGTGATCCTCCCACCTCAGCCTCCCAAGTAGCCAGGGTTATAGACATGTGCCAACACACCTGGCTAATAAACTTTTTTGTATTTTTACTTAATTTTTTTAAGAAAATCTCTCTGTGTCACTCAGGCTCCTGGAGTGTGGTGGCATGATCTTGGCTCACTGCCACCTCCGCCTCCTGGGTTCAAGCAGTTCTTCCACCTCAGCCTCCCAAGTAGCTAGGACTACAGGTGCGTACCACCACCACACCCAACTAATTTTGTATTTTTAGTAGAGATGGGGTTTTGCCATTTTTCCCACGTTGGTCTCTGCATCCTGACCTCAAGTGATCCACCCACTTTGGCCTCCCAAAGTGCTGGGATTACAGGCGTGAGCCACTGCACCCAGCCTTTTTTTTTTTTTTTTTGTATTTTTTGAAGAGATGGGGTTTCACCATATTGCCCAGGCTGTTGTCAGTAATACTGCTAAAAACATTCCTGTAAAAGCGTTTGTGTAGACATATGTTTTCATTTCTTTTGGGTGTATACCTAGGAGTATAATTACTGGGTCATATAGTAACTATGTTTAACCCTTTCAGGAGCTGCCAGACCTTTCCAGTGTGACTACCATTTTACAGTGTGACTACCATTGGTGAAAATGAGGTGAAACTGGAATCTTCACACGCTGCTGGTGGGCAGCGTGTGAAGATTCCAGTTTCACCTCATTTTCACCAATATTACTTGTCTTGATTATAGCCTTCCTAATGGGTGTAAAGTGGTATCTCATTGTGGGTTTGATTTGCATGTCCCTCGTGATAACAATGTTAAACATCTTTTCATTGCTTTGTAGCCATTTGTGTATCTTCTTTGGAGGAAGAAATGTCTGTTCAGATACTTTGCCCATTTAAAAACAAAGACTCAGGGTCTGGCTATGTTGCCCAGGTTGGAGTACAGTGGCTTTGCCCATTTTTAAATTCGGTTGTCTTTTTATTATTGAGTTGGAAGAGTCCTTTATATTCTGAATACTACATCCTTATTAGATATGCAGATACTGTCTCACATTCTGCGAGTTGTCTGTCTACTCTTGGTCGTGGCTTTGAAGTATAAAAGCTAATTTTGATGAACATGAATTTATGTATTTTTTGTGCTTTTGGTGTAGTTTAACTGCAAATTTGAGATGACATAGAAATATTCTAAGTCCTAGCTTTATAGTGATGTTACCAAGCTATAACTCACATATCACTAATTCATTGTTTACTTTAAAAAAAAAGTAGATAATGGGCCGGGCACGGTGTCTCACATCTGTAACCCCAGCACCTTGGGAGGCAACGCAGGTGGATCACAAAGTCAGATTAAGACCATCCTGGCCCACTTGGTGAAACCGCATCTCTACTGAAAATCCAAAAAATTAGCTGGCGTGGTGTCGCCCACCTATAGTCTCAGCTACTTGGGAGACTGAGGCAGGGGAATTGCTTAAACCCTTGAACCTGGAAGTCAGAGGTCGCAGTGAGCCAAGATTGCGCCACTGTACTAGCTTGGCAACAGAGCAAGACTCCATCTCAAAAGAAAAGACCAACCTGGCTAACATAGTGAAACCTTGCCTCTATTTCAAATACAAAAATTAGCCAGGAATGGTGGCGGTCTCCCGTAGTCCCAGCTACTTGGGAGGCTGAGGCAGGGAGAATAGCTTCAACCCAGGAGGCGTAGGTTGCGGTGAGCTGAGTTCATGCCACTGCACTCCAGCCTAGGTGACACAGTGAGACTATGTCTCAAAAAATAGATAACATCTTAATTTTTTACCTTGAAATCTTATAATAATGCCTGTGAAGAAGGCATTATTATAGAAGAAGTAACTATGTTTTACTTGATTGAGCTTAAATATGCTCACTGAAAATGCTGGCTAATGACTCTTGGAGATTATTATTATGGTAGAAATAAGGAACTATTTGTATATTATTGTACTCCTCATCTACCGTCCTATGTGTCAGACCTCTATTTTGATACTTCATCTGTGTAATGTTGCCTCATTTGGTTATTTTAACTACCTATCAAGATTGGCATATTATGCTCGCCTATGTATAAAGAAGCTGAAGCTTGAAAAGGATCAGTAACATTACCAAGATCTTATAGTTCTAGGAAATGGCAGAGCATGGATTTGAATCTAGAACTGTCATATATGTACATCATATTCTTAACCCTAAATCATCTATTACTCCCTCTTTTTTACATCTCCTTGAGAAGAGGGATGTTTGTATCCTACATGGTCTTGGGTATACTGAACATATAGTACAAGTGTGAATATCATGGTTTATAAAAGCACGTTTTTTCTATTGCCAGATGGGAGCACCAACGATGTAATAAAATAGTGTGATAGCTGTAGTTTACCTTTCAGCCAGTAGTGTGAACTAAATTTGGCTCTGGAAATTAAAGAAGAGTCTTTCTTTCTCTGGCATCATCTATAGGAGATGCTGCAATCTCATAGACTTGGACATGTATTCTTTTTTTTAAATAGAGGCGAGATCTCATTCTGTTACCCAGGAGGGTCTCGAACCCCTGGGCTCAAGTGATCCTCCTGCCCTAGGCCTCCCAGAGTGCTGGGATTATAGGTTGAGCCGTTGTACCTGGCCAAGACTGGACATTTAGAGACAGGTGATGCTTGGGGAAGGCTAAAGTACAGCTTCTTGTTTGGTAATAGTAGTCACTGAGTTCACAAAGGAGCACTGCCACCGCTGGGGAAAGGGCAGTGGGATAAGGGTCAGGCGACTAGTTCATGTTCTTACTAAACCCATCAGTATGACCTTGGGCAAGTCACTTTCCTTTTCTGGGTTTAAGTGTAACTAAGGGTTTGAAATAGATCATCAAATATTTCTGTTTGTTTTAAAATTCCTTGATATCAGAAAGGTTTCTGTCTTGCTCACTGCTGTATCCCCAACACAGTATAGCTTGGTACATTTGAAATTACTGGAGTAGATCTCACCTTTTCTAGTTAGTAATCATAGTACCTTGTGCAAGTTTCTTGACACATTTCCTCATCTGTAAAATGGAGATAATAGATCACCTGATTCTATAGGGTTTATAGTGAAGGTGAAATTAAATATATGTGAAGTATTTAATAATGCCAAGCACATAGTAACACTCAAAGTTTGTTGTCACTGAATTAATGTATGATTACCTGTTTTGTGTTTGACTCATTCAGAGCATCATAGTTACTTTTTGTTTGTTTTTGGGTTTTTTTGAGACAGAGTTTTGCTTTGTCACTCAGGCTGGAGTGCAGTGGCACAATCTCAGCTCACTGCAACCTCCGCCTCCCAGGTTCAAGCGATTCTCCCGCCTCAGCCTCCTGAGTAGCTGGGATTACAGGCGCCTGCCACCACACCCAGCTAATTTTTGTGTCTTTAGTAGAGATGGGGCTTCACCATATTGGTCAGGCTGGTCTCAAACTCCTGACTTCAGGTTGATCTACCTGCCTTTTCCTCCAAAGTGCAGGGATTACAGGTGTGAGCCACTGCACCTGGCTCATAGTTATTCTTAAAGAACCTTCAGTGAAGTATTTATTTGAATTGGTTGGAACACAGTGCAATTTTCAGAAAGGTCATAGTTTTATTCCTTGAGTGTCATTTTTAGCTTTTTCTTCCAACCATGACCTTACCAGAGAGCTGAGTAGAAAGGGAAAGAAACAAAATTAATGCAAATATATTACCTCTACTTGGAAAACAGTTGAAACCATATGTTACATTGCTGATATGTTAGAAGAATGAACTTAATGCTTAGGAGACCCTGCTTTTTAAGGAACTTTTAGAAGTATGAGGCTTTATCGTTAATTGATTCTTGGTCAGAAGTGGATCAGAAAGCCTGGAGATGTGGGTAGAAGAAAAATGTCAATGACAGAATACAGGCCCACAGTCTGGTTTTTTGTTGTTGTTGTTGTTGTTGTTTGCTTTTTAAATTTAATTTAGAAATGGAGTCTCACTCTGTCCACACAGGCTAGACTGCAGTGAGTGGCATGATCATGGTTCATGTAACCTCAAGCTTCTGGGTGTGAGCAATCCTCCCACCTCAGCTTCCCAAGTAGCTAGGACTACAGCCATTATGGCCAGCTAATTTTTTTATTTTTATTTTTTGTAGAGAGGAGGTCATGCTGTGTTGACCAGACTTCTACAGTTTGTTAATGAAAATTATTAGGATCTGATACATTTGGTAATTTCAGATTTTTCAGATTTTATAAAGATAATTTGGTACATATATCATAGATTATGTAATACCCCCAGCAGGATTTGGGCACTTCAGGAACCAGGCATTAACATTTCTCTAGTAGTAATATTCATATTACATGGCATAAATAGAACACAAATAGCTTCACATGTGTAGAGATTAGGGTTAGCTGCCAAATGAGTTTTTATACCTGTAAGAAATCTAGAAATCTTTTGCTTTTCAAAGGTTTTTGGTCTGAGAATTTGCAGATAAGGGATTGAAGACTTCATTTATTCACAAAAATGTCATGCCTGTAGAAATTCTTGTTTAATAATACATTTTAAGTCAGTGTTAGTTTCCTTTTCCAACAACTTTAATGTTTTACTGTTTCTAGATGACTCTAAATAGGAAGAATTTATAGAATTTTAAGATCAGAAGAGATCTTTAAACAAGAAATAATTCAAACAGTTTATTTATAATAACCTGTCATGATTTCTGTTGAACTTAAATTTTTATTTTTGAGGTATTGGGTTAAATTAAAATGATGTAACTCTGTTACCAGAATAAAAGCTAATAGTTTTATTCTCGAGGGCCATGCCTAATATCCGTCACCTTTAAATGAAAAATTGCCCGAGATCGCGCTGTTGCACTGCAGCCTGGGTAACGAGAGAAGCTCCGTCTAAAAAAAAAAAGAAAAGAAAAATTGCGTGACTAGAAGCCTTTACTTGATTTTATATTTAAGAAATAAAGTGATATTTTGAGAGTCTTCGCTTGCTTTTTCCTTTGCTGTGTTCAATGAGGAATATGCTCTGGTTCTTTCTGGTTTTTGAGGTATCTTGTATTTCACTGATTTGTAGGGTGCCTGTTTTTCTTTTTTTGTGTGTGATGGAGTCTCACTTTGTTGTCAGGCTGGAATGCAATGTCGCGATCTTGGCTTACTGCAACCTCCATTTCCCGGGTTCAAGCGATTCTCCTGCCTCAACTGTACCTATCCTGCTTTCTAAAGTGTTAAAGTATGAAAACAGGCACTCTAGGCCAGGCACGGTGAATTACGAGGTCAGGAGATTGAGACCATCTTGGCCAACATAGTGAAACCCCATCTCTACTAAAAATACAAAAATTAGCCAGGTGTGGTGGTGAGCGCCTATTATCCCAGGTATTCAAGAGGCTGAGGCAGGAGAATCACTCGAACCTGGGAGGCGGAGGTTGCAGTGAGCCGATATTGTGCCACTGCACTCCAGCCTGGGTGACAGAGTGAGACTGTTTCTCCAAAAAAAAAAACCAAAAACAAAAAGTTATAATAAAACACTGTATCGTAGTTAAATCATTTTTTCTTTATTAATGGTATATAAATAAGTGATTTATCCAAATATAGTATATGAAGTAAATATTAGACAATGCAATAGAATGTGAATGTATTTGATTAGATGAAATATGATAGATTAAATTAATATTAAATTAGAGTATTTGGCTATAGGTGGTGCTGTTGCTCCTTATCTGATTTTATTCCTCTTTAGGTGCTTTCTGTGATTATCCCATGAACCTTATTTCTGGCTAGTCCCTGTTTTACCATCTTGGGAATTCAATATGAACTTGTTTTATTTTATAGGCTGGAGCACTGGATTTGCTAAAGGAGCTTAAGAATATTCCTATGACCCTGGAATTACTGCAGGTATGTGCTTTTATGCATCACAGTTTTATAATAGGTGTCATAAAATACTGAAACATCTTCAGTCCCAGTATGTTTTTGTACTGTCTTGATAATGGTGTAAACCAATATTAACTGCTTTTTTTTTTTTACACGTGGCAATATAAATCAGTAATCTACTAAGTTGTCATTATAGAGCAATGTCGCCCTTCTTAAGAAGAATAAAACCTGAATCTCTAAAGTTGGCAGTAGCAGTGAAATCTCACTGAGAAGAAGTTGGATTCTTGGCCCCAATTTGGTCTCCTAAGATTTCCCTTTCTTGATCTATTATTGATAGCTGCTGCCAACATGAAGCTAGCTTCAGGGTGAGGATGGCAAAGTGTCACTCCTCTCACCCCGCTTTTTTTTTTTTAGCACCAGTCAAGCATGTACACAGTTGATGTCTGTTAGACATTACACAGATTCATTAATGAAGTCTTATTCTTTATTGATAATATTTGTACATGTTTATTGGGTTATCTGTGATATTTGGTTACATGCATAGAATGTGTAATGATGAAATCAGGGTGGCCGGGTGCAGTGGCTCACGCCAATAATCCCAGCACTTTGGGAGGCCGAGGTGGGTGGATCACAAGGTCAAGAGATCGAGACCATCCTGGTCAACATGGTGAAACCCCGTCTCTACTAAAAATACAAAAATTAGCTGGGCATGGTGGTGCGCGCCTATAGTCCCAGCTACTCGGGAGGCTGAGACAGGAGAATTGCTTGATTCCAGGAGGCGGAGGTTGTGGTGAGCTGAGATCGCGCCATTGCACTCCAGTCTGGGTAACAAGAGCGAAACTCCGTCTCAAAATAAATAAATAAATAAATAAAAGAAATCAGGGTATTTAGGGTATCTCTCACCTTCAGTATTTATCATTTCTGTGTATGTTGGAGCATTTCAAGCCCTCTCTTCTAGCTATTTTGAAGTATATAATACCTTCTTAACTTTAGTGACCCTTCTCTGCTGTGGAATGTTAGAATTTATTCCTTCTATTAACTATATGTTTGTACCTGTGAACAAACCTCTCTTCATTCCCTTGCCTTACTTATGCACCCTTCCCCGTCTCTAGTATCCATCAGTCTTCTTTCTATCTTTGTGAGGTCTGCTGTTTTAGCTCTCACATAGTAGTGAGAACATGTGATATTTGTCTTTCTGTGCCTGCCTTATTTCACTTAACGTAACTCCTGTTCCATCCATGTTACTGCAAATACATGATTTCATTCTCTTTTATGAATGATAGTATTTCATTGCGTGTATACGCCACATTTTCTTTATCCATTCGTCCCTTGATTGGCACTTAGGTTGATTCCATATCTTGGCTATTGTGAATAGTGCTGCAGTAAACATGGGGGCGCAGATATCCCTTTGTTAAACTGATTTCTTTTGGATAAATATTTAGTAGTGGGATTGCTGGATCATATGTACTTTAATTTTTAGTTCTTGAAAAATTTCCGTACTGTTTTATGTAATGGCTGTGCTAATTTACATTCCCATTAACAGTGTATGAGTTCCTGTCTTCACCAGCACCTGTTATTTTTTTGTCTTTTCAATAATAGCCATTCTGGGCCTGGCTCAGTGGCTCACTCCTGTAATCCCAGCACTTTGGGAGGCCGAGGTGGGCAGATCATCTGAGACCAGGAGTTCAAGACCAGCCTGGCCCACATAGCGAAACCCCATCTCTACTAAAAATATAAGAATTAGCCGGGTATGGTGATGCACACCTGTAGTCCCAGCTACTGAGGAGGCTGAGGCAGGAGAATCAGTTGAACCCATGAAGCAGAGGTTACAGTGAGCTGAGATTGCACCACTGCACTCCAGCCCAGGCCAGACAGAATGAGATTCTGTCAAAAAAAAAAAAAAAAAAATGGGGTGGGGAGTTGGGGAGAGAGAGCATGAGGAGAAATGCCAGATATAGGTGATGGGGAGGAAGGCAGCAAATCACACTGCCATGTGTGTACCTATGCAACAGTCTTGCATGTTCTTCATATGTACCCCAAAACCTAAAATGTGATAAATAAACTGTATAAAAAAATAGCCATTCCAATGAGTAAGATGGTATCTCATGGTGGTTTTAATTTGCCTTTCTTTAATGATTAGTGATGTTGAACATTTTTTCATATACCTGTTGGCCGTTTGGATGTCTTCTTTTGAGAAATATCTATTCATGTTCTTTGCTCACTTTTTTTTTTTGAGACAGGGTCTCTCTCTGTTGCCCAGGTTAGAGTGCAGTGGCATGATCATGGCTGACTGCAGCCTCCACCTCCTAGGCTCAAGTGATTCTTACACCTCAGCACCCATACCACACCCTCTACACCCCAAGTAACTGGGGAGTTAAGGAGCATACTGCCACGCTTGGCTAATTTTTGAATTTTGTTATTTTAGAGATAGGGTTCTGCCTATGTTGCCCAGGCTGGTCTTGAACTCCTGCCCACTTTTTAATGGGATTATTTGTGTGTTTTTTTTGGTGGTTGTTGTTGAATTGTTTGACTTCCTTGTGTATTGCTGATATCAGTCCCTTGTCACATGAATAGTCTGCAAATATTTTCTCCTATTCAGCAGATTGTCTCTTTACTCTGTTGTTTCCTTTACTGTGCAGATCTTTTTTTTTTTTTTCCCCTGAGACACAGTTTCACTCTGTGGCCCAGGCTAGAGTGCAGTGGTACAACCTACGACCTCCACCTCCTGGGTTCCAGTGAATCTCTTGCCTCAGCCTCCAGAGTAGCTGGGATTACAGGCACCTGCCACCACACCCAGCTAATTTCTGTATTTTTAGTAGAGATGGGGTTTCACTATGTTGGCCAGGCTGGTCTCAAACTCCTGACCTCAGGTGATCCACCCACCTCGGCCTCCCATAGTGCTGGGATTACAGGCATGAGTGAAGTCTTATTTTAATGTTCCATGAAGACTGAAACATAAAAATAAAACTTTGACCAAAGTCAAACTGTTAAAAATGAAACTTAATATAGCCAGTAACATGAATATGGTTATTTTCTGCTTGACATTTTTTATTATCCACAAGTGCCTTCTTGGGTATTTCTATTATATTATGTCAGAATTTAGAGAAAGATGGCAGGGGTATTTGAACATGATTAAGAAAAAAGTCAGGTTATTTTCATTAATGGCTAACTGAAATTGAACATTTCTTTCAGTTGTGAAAACACTAAACCACAGTTGTATTACCAGTATTTATGACTGAAACTAAAATAATTCACACGTTTTAACTTCAGTTTACTTATATTATAAAAGTATTGAAATTGCTCATTATTATTGTTGCTGTTATACCTTATGCTAGGTCTTACTTAATGTTTTCATAAGGGAGGGCTGGGCGCAGTGGCTCATGCCTGTAATCCCAGCACTTTGGGAGGCCGAGGCCAGTGGATTGCTTGAGCCCAGCAGTTCAAGACCAGACTGGGCAACATAGCAAGACTCTGTCTTGATAAAAAAGAAAAACAAGCCAGGTGCAGTGGCTCATGCCTATAATCTCAGCACTTCGGGGGACTGAGGTGGGCTGATCACCTGAGGTCCAGAGTTTGAGACCAGCCTGATTAACATGGAGAAACCCTGTGTAAAATTAGCCAGGTGTGGTGGCACATGCCTATAATCCCAGCTATTCAAGAGGCTGAGGCAGGAGAATCACTTGAATCTGAGAGGCAGAGGTTGCAGTGAGCTGAGATAATGCCATTGCACTCTAGCCTGGGCAACGAGAGCAAAACTCCGTCTCAAAAAAAAGAAAAAAGAGGTCAGGTGCAGTGTCTCACGCCTGTGATCCTACCACTTTAGGAAGTCGAAGCAGGCGTATCACAAGGTCAGGAATTTTAGATCACCCTGGCCGACATGGTGAAACCCCATCTCTACTAAAGATAGAAAAGATTAGCTGGGTGTGGTGGTGCATGCCCCACAACTTGGGAGACTGAGGCAGGAGAATTGCTTGAAGCCAGGAGATCGAGGTTGCAGTAAGCCAAAATCGCTCCATTACACGACAGCCTGGGTGACAGGGTGAACTCTGTCTCAAAAAAAAAAAAAAAAAAGAAAAGAAAAACACAAAAATAAGGGAGCATATATATTACTATCTTACATTTAAAAATATTTTGTAATTTATATTATATAATTAGTTTTTTTTGTAATCCTGTGTATTTTATTTAATCAATTTTTAATGCATTCTGAGAAGGGATTTATAAGCTTCACCAGACTGCCAAAGGGACCCATGGTACAAAAAAAGTGGTAAGCACTCCTCTAGGCCGCCCACATGGGGAAACCCCAGTCAATATGGTGAAACCCCATCTCTGCTAAACCCCATCTCTACTAAAAATACAAAAACATTAGCCGGGCGTGGTGGCACATGCCTGTAATCTCAGCTACTCAGGAGGCCGAGGCAGGAGAATCGCTTGAACCCAGGAGGCAGAGGTTGCAGTGAGCCAAGATTGGGCCACTGTACCTCAGCCTGGGCAACAGAGCGAGAGTCTGTATTGAAAAAAAAAAAAAAAAAGAACTCCCCGCTCCTCTATCTGTAGACCCCAGAAAGAGAAAGGAAGTAAGTTATGAAGTCCTACCTTCTCAATTCAGGTTCCTGTCCAATGATCAGCAACTTCTCTTGCAAATCAGCTCTAAGAATAAACTTTCCTTTGAGATAGGCCCTTACCAAGGCATAACTTTATCCTCGCTGACCTATGTGGGGAAATCCACGTCAGAAACAACATAGTAATCCTAATATTTATTTAACAGGTATGTGTAGAGTTATAGAGTATGGAGGTTGGATAGGATTAATATTTTTGACTCTCTAATTTTTTCCTGTGCTTCCTTCTTTGAAACGCCTATGTATTTATTTAACAAACATTTGAGTTTTTACTATAGATAAGAATAAGATAAGGCCTTTCGTCCCTCATAGAGCTTAAATTCTAGTAGAGGAAAACTGACATGTAAACAGAGATATAGTTACCCAAAGAAAAGTTCATATATAGTGTTCATTTGGGGGAAAGAAGGAGGATAGGAATAAGCACGAAGTTTACTTGTCAATGTAAGTACATAATCTGGGAGGGCAGGATGCCGTAAAGCTGAAACCACATCTCAAAAGGTTCTCCCTCAGCAGATAGACAGCGAAAGGTATTTCAGCAGAGGAAACAGTATGTGTAAGCAGTGTGGCATTTAGAACTGAAAATAAAGGAGTGCTAGTCGCTTTAATTCAGGGTTAAAGGCATAGGAAGAGCTAGTTGCATACAGGGTTAAAGATATAGGTGGTATGGCATGCAGGGCTTCATATGTGATGCTGAGAGCATTACTACTGAGAAGTGTTAGACAGGAGAAGATGTGACCACATTTGCACATGGGAGGAAATGGGAGGCTAGAGCCTGAAAGACCTGTTGATTAATGAAGTCAGGTGAGGAGTGATGAGGGCTTAAACTAAAATAATAGCAATAGAAATGGAGAGAATAGGAATTTGCTAATGAAAGACAGCCTGTAAGGATTGGTAGTTGATTGGATGGAGGTGAAGGAGTGGAGGAATTTAGGATGACTGAGATTTTTGCCATGGTGACTGGGTAGGTGGTGCTATTTAATAATATAAGAATATTCAAGAAAAGTGGTATGAAACTGAGCTTCGGATGAGAAGGAAATAAAAATAGCGGGATGAAGAGATAAAGGATAATTTGGATACATTGGGTTTTGAGATGCCTGTGAAGCAAATATATACAGGTATCTGGTAGGTAGTTGAGTATGTCCGCTTTAGCTGCTGTCAAGTACAGCTTTGCAGTGAGGGAAATGTTTTTGATGTGAGTGTTGACTGATAGGGTAGTGCTTAACTGCATGAGGCTATTGAGCACTTGAAATATGACTAAGGAACAGAATTTTAAATTTCATTTAATTTTAACAAATTTTAAATAGCCATAAATGTAAACAGCTCTAGAGTATAGGAGAAAGGATAGGTTTAGGAAATATTTGGGAAGTAATAGGATAGAGGTAGGTTAGATCTCCTGGAAAAACAGGAAGACAGAGTTGGGATATAACAGACTGGTTAAATCAGATGAGATTGGAGGAGTTCATTAGAGCTTACAATTAGGAGAGCAGGAAACTTTGAGCAGAGTTGAGAGAGTAGAAGGTGGGTATGGGTTGAAGGTGGGGAAGTAAACAGGAAGACAAATATTTGGGCTAGTAATAGATTGGTCTAGTTTTGTAAGTTTTTATATATAGCAGATTAATTTATTCAATAATTATTAAGTGCCTGCTGTGTGCTACATATTATTGTACATGCTTAATATAGTGGCAAACAAGACGAAGTCCCTGCCCTCTTGGAACTTATTAAAAGGTTTCTAAACATAACTTTATGTATCTTTTTATAAAAACAGTATTTTTGAGATGTAATTCACATACCATACAATTCTTTCATTTAAAGTGTATGATTGATTGTTTTTTAGTATATTCTGCTACTGTCACCATAGTTAACTTTAGAACATTTTCATCATCCCAAAAAGCAATGGCATACCCTTTAGCAGTCATTCTCCGTTCGCCCCAACTGCTTCCTCCTTCCAACCTAGGCAGCCACGAATCTTTCTGTCTCTATAGATGATTTGCATGTTCTGGAGTTTTCATATAAATGGAGTCATACAGTATGTGTGTGACCTTTGATGTCTGGTTCTGTCACTTAGCTTAATGTTTTCAGAGTTCATCCATGTTGCCATTTATGTCAGAATTTTCAGTCCTTTCTATGGCTGAGTAATATTCAGTTGCATGGATATTTCACATGTTTATCCATTTGTCAGTTGATGGATAGTTGGGCTTAGACTTTTTTGGCTTTATACATCACACTGCTATGCATGATTATGTACAGGTTTGTGTGAGCATGTATTTTTGTTGTTCTTGTGTAGATATCTAGGAATCGTATTGCTGGTTTATGTGGTAAGTCTGTGTTTAACATTTTGATGACCTGCCAGACTCTTTTCCCCCAGTAGTAGTAAATGAGGGGTCCAGTTTCTCTGCATCCTTGCAAACATTTGAACACTTGTTGCTGTTTGTCTTTGATTATAACCATTCTGGTGGGTATAGTGGTATTTCATTGTAGTTTTAATTTTTTTTTTTTTTTTTTTTTTGAGACGGAGTCTCACTCTGTCACCCATGCTGGAGTGCAGTGGCGCTATCTCGGCTTGCTGCAACCTCTGCCTCCTGGGTTCAAGAGAGTCTCCTGCCTCAGCCTTCTGAGTAGCTAGGACTACAGGCACATGCCTCCACATCCAGCTAATTTTTTTGTATTTTTAAAAGAGATGGGGTTTCACTATGTTAGCCAGGATGGTCTCGATCTCCTGACCATGTGACCCGCCCGCTTTGGCCCCCGCAAAGTGCTAGGATTACAGGCCCGAGCCACTGTGCCCGGCCTGTAGCTTTAATTTCTATTTCCATAATATCTAAGGATGTTGAACATCTTTTCATGTGCTTGTTGGTTATTTTTATATCTTATTTGGAGAAATGTCTGTCTGCATCCTTTGCCCATTTTTAAAGTGAGTTGTCCATTTTTTACTGAGTTGTAATAATTCTTTATATATTCCAGATACAAGTCCCTTATCAGATACAGAGTTTGCAAATATTGTCTCTTTTTCTGTGACTTATCTTTTTACTTTCTTGATGACGTTCTTTGAAGCACAAAGTTTTAAATTTTGATTTAATCTATTTTTCTTTGATTGCTTGTGCCTTTGGTGTCATATTTAAGAAACCATTGCCTAATCCAAGGTCATGAAGCTTTACTCCTATTCATATCGAGTTAATTTCTGTGTGTGGTGTAAGGAAGAGGTTCAGCTTTATTCTTTTTTTCTTTAGAGAGTTTTGCCCTGTCACCCAGGCTGGAGTGCAGTGGTGTGATCTCGGCTCACTGCAACCTCCACCTGCCGGATTCAAGTTATTCTCATGCCTCAGCCTTCCAAGTAGCTGGGATTACAGGCATGCACCACTGTGCTGGCTAGTTTTTGTGTTTTTAGTAGAGATTGCATTTCACCATGTTGGCCAGGCTGGTCTCAAAACTCCTGACCTCAGGTGATCCACCAGTCTTGGCCTCCCAAAGTGCTGCGATGAGCCACCATGCCTGGCAGTTCTATTCTTTTACATGTGGATATCTAGTTGTTCCAGCACCATTTGTTGAAAAGAATATTCTTTTCTTCAGTGAATTGTCTTGATATCCTTATCTAAAATCAGTTGATGAAAAATGTTGGAGTTTATTTCTGGAGTCTTAAATTTATCCCATTGATCTGCATGTCCATCCTGTTGCCAGTACCATGCTATCTTGGTTACTTTAGGGAATTGTGAGTGTTCCAACTTTGTTCTTCTTTTTCAAGATGGTCTTTTTGCTAGTTTGGGTCCTTTACATTTCTGTATGGACTTCAGGGTAAGCTTGTCAATTTCTGCACTAAAGGCAGATGGGATTCTGATAGACATTGCATTGAGTTAGTAGTTTAATTTGATTAGTATTGCAATCTTAACATTTAAGTCTTCTAGTCTATCAACATGGGATTTTAAAATTTTGTTTAGGTCATATTTAATTTCTTTCAACAATGTTTTATAGTAGCTGTGTGTTTCTTTATCTTGTCTTTTATATATGTGTGTGTTGTGTTTTTAATGTATGTTTTACATATGTGTTTTATAGTAGCTATATAGTAGCTATATGTTTTTTACCTTAAGATTTAGTGGCTACCTTCAGATCATCTTGGCAAAAACTCATGAGTGGTCACGAAGGAGACTTTTCATCTGGAGCACACCAAATCTGCTTGTTTCCTGTGATGTTAACAGTGTCTCTTGATCTCAGTACTCATTCCTTTCTGCTTTACCATCAGTGTGCAGCTGATCCCTAAGGCTGCTTAATGTACTCTCCACCTTTCCAAGGTAATGTCTTTCTTTCTGTATACCTGATGTTCTATAGAAATCACGGGCAAAGACACATGTTTTATCTGCTAGAGTTCCACAATGTATAGTTTGTCTTGAAAGCTTTCATTAGTCCTGCAGTCAAGAAAACAGTTTTCCTCCTGCAATTCCTAAGGTCACTTGCGAACAGAATATTTTCTTATCACCTGCCTATTACATCCTGTAAGTCATAGCATACCAATTTCAGGAAAAATCCCTAGGGAATTCTTAGTGGCAATTCCAGACTTGCTTATCCAAGTAAATAGCTTCATAATCTTTTCCTCTACTTTTTTTTTTCATTTTTTTCCATAGTACCCCCAAAGGAAAAAAGAAAAACTTATTTCAAATCTTTGTTTTTCATTCTACCTCAGCAGCCTGATTTCTTATTATTTTGACTTGACAGTCTCTTTCTTAGATAAGCATGTTTATTACAGATAGCTATATTCTCATTATGGGTTTTATTTGCGGCCAAATGGGATAATCATTGACTTTTTAATAATCAAAACATCCTCTGATAATTAAAAAAGTAGTCACCCAGCAATACACAATTTATTCATTATCTCCTTATACCTTTGCTCTCCTGCAAGCACCTACTAAAATGCCAGTTTATTTTTTCTTCAAATTAGTGTCCATTCTAAGCTTCAGAACTACACTATGTTCCTAGAAAACTAGCCTTGTTTTGGGGCTTTAAAATTGGAGTACCTTTAAAAAAGGAGTCCCTTTATCTTTCTGCTGTTCAATCTTATCTGCCTTGCTCAGCTTTCTAAGAGATATGGGACACTCCAGCCAATCACATATTCTAAATTCTTGAACATAACTTAGATCCTGAGTCTGTCTCTGTTGAGAGGATTGAATAATTTAGAAGAAAACCTCAAGTACCCAAGTATTTTTCTGCCATAAAGCTTATAGCAAGAGTTCTCTTCTTTTTTCGCAACTAAGAATTCCTTTCATTATTTTTTCTTCCACAAATCGTATATTTGAAAGATTGTCTGCTAACACCTGAACTTACTAATTTACTGTTTTTTATTTATCATCCATACTTACGCTATCATAACTTTGTGTTCTTTGAGCACTGTTTGGAATCATTGATGTGCTAGAAAGACCATGGACTTTGGCAGTGGACAAACCTGGACTAAAATCCCAGCTTTTGGCTGGGCCAGTGACTCACATCTGTAATCCCAGCACTTTGCGAGGCCGAGGTGGGTGGATCATCTGAGGTCTAGAGTTTGAGATCAGTCTGGCCAACATGGTGCAACCCTGTCTCTACTAAAAATACAAAAATTAGGCAAACAAGGTGGCCTGTGCCTGTAATCCCAACTACTTGGGAGGCTGAGGCAGGAGAATCACTTGAACCCGAGAGCAGAGGTTGCAGTGAGCCAAGATTGTGCTACTACTGCATTCCAGCCTGACCTACACAGAGTGAGACTCCATCTCAAAAAAAAAAAAAAAAAAAAAAAAATCCCAGCTTTGCTGGTTAGTAGTGGTATGATGCTAGGTACATTATTTATTGGTACTTCTAATCTCTTCATCTTTAAAAATAGGGATAATCTTTATTTTGAAGGGTTGTTAGAAAGATTGATGAATGTGGATGCTGTAAGCATAATTCCAGGTGTGTAGAATCATCGCAGGTTAAATTCTACCTATATTTAGTGAAGTCCATTTTAATGTCTGTGATTATATTTTGATTCCCAGCAAAAAATAAAAAATAAAAAAATAAAGCCTTTTAAAACTCCATAGGTGGTAGTTTTTGTTTGGATATCCTCATAATTTGCAGCTGGTGCTCTATGAAGTAATCCATGTAGAATGTATAGAAACAAAGAAATGCATATATTAGTCATGATTGCTTCCGCCTGACTTATATACAACATTTTATATTTTATCCTCATTTATCTTCATTTCTCCTTTGTAGAAAGACTGGCTTCAGTTTTCTAGTTAACCAAACTTATTACAGTAGCAAATTTTATGCTTCTAGATCCTGGTGATAAGAACATTCATGAGTCTAGTGTTTCTTCTGAAGATGTATGTATCTTAAGAATATAGTTTGCTATTATAAGATCCAAATAATTGAAGTTTTAAAATTCTAAAATGGAAACAGGAATCTGGGAAAGAAAATGTGGGTGAAATACTAATTTGTTTAAAATAAAGTTAGTATAAATAATTGTTTTGTTATTGCCTTGCAGTCCACAAGAATCGGAATGTCAGTGAATGCTATTCGCAAGCAGAGTACAGATGAAGAAGTTACGTCTTTGGCAAAGTCTCTCATCAAATCCTGGAAAAAGTTATTAGGTATCATTGATCTTTCCTTTCATATATTTATGATGATGTGATTTATTCAGATGGTTAGTGGTTAACATTTTACGGTTAGGTAATGGTTACATTTTTTTCTTCATGAATCTAGATATACTGAAATCGGTGCCTTGTAATAAAGTTGAGGGTTTTTTTTTTTCCTTGCCTTTTAAACTAGTCAGATTTGGTTTTCTTAACTTCTGACACAACTGGATAAACTATTTAGGTAAGAAGAATTTTCTCTTAAGAGAAAGGTTGTGCATACCCTTTGAAATGGTTTTTGAAATTTTTGACTTGCAGGAAACTTGCAAGGATAGTCAAAAGAATGCTATCCTTTGATAGTAAAAAGAATGCTGTATCCTTTATCACTTTTTAATATTTGCCATATTTGTTTCTCTGAACAGCTTGAAAGTAGGTTGTTTTTCACTGTTTTCTGAACCATTTGTTTTCCTGAAACATTTGAAAGTAGGTTGGCTGTATCTCTTTTACCTTTTAAATACTTGTGTGTATTTCCTTACTACAAGCTTATTTTTTTAATGGAATCATAGTATTAAAAATTTAGGAAATTAACATTGGTATAGTACTTCATAGTTTGCATTCAGGTTTGTCAGTTGTCCCAATAATGATTTTTTATTTATATATATATATATATATATATTTTATCACCAGGAAAATATCGAGGTCAGGATCACATAGCTAGTTTTCTAATTTGAAATCATTCTTAAGCCTTTCTTTATATTTTATGAAATTGACATTTTGAAGAATACAGGCACCCCTTTCCCTTTGTTTTTCCCCCAAGGCAGAAATGTTTCTTTCTCATTTGAAGACCAACCTGTTTACTTGGATTCATGATTTTACTTTTTCTTTGTTTTTGGTCTGTGATCTTTCACTATCGGTTATCCGCTCTTTAGGAAATGTACTCCATCCTTGTCCATAGGGTCCTAGCCCAACAAATATGAATTCCCTCCTCCTAAATCTTATTTTGGGGCTGTCAATTTTTTATTTATTTCCTAAAAGTCAAATTTGGAAGGAAAGAAAATTAGAGGCAATTTTGTCCTTCACATGAATTGCACAAACCCAATAAAAAAAAATTGTTGCCGTGGGCCATGCTTTAAAATTTTATGTGTATTTGTGTATATATCCTGCCCCTTCCCCTTCATTCCTGGTCACCTGCCTCAAGTAGGGCTAAAAGAAACAAGTGCTTCCTGAATATGTGGAGTTTAACTTTTTATTTTGACATAATAAGTGGCTCACAGAAAATTACCAAAAAAAAAAAAAAAAGTACAGAAAGGTCTCATGTACCCTTTATCTAGCTTCCTCCTATGGTAATATTACATAACTCTCATATACAGAATCTCAACCAGGAAATTGACATTAATACAATCTACAGACCCTACTCAAATTTCATCTGTTTTTACAGGTGCTAGAGTATGTCAGGTGTGTGTGGGGGGTGGGGCATGTATCCTTCTGAGCAGTTTTATCCTAAGTATACATTCGTGTAATCACCACTAATGTGTATTTTTAAATATTCACTTTCATGTAAATCAAAATTTTTTTTTTTTTTCGAGATGAAGTCTTACTCTTGTTGTCCAGGCCGGAGTGCAGTAGTACGATCTCTGCTCACTGCAAACTCTGCCTCCCAGGTTCAAGTGATTATCTTGCCTCACTCGAGTAGCTGGGATTACAGGCACCTGCCACCACACCCAGCTTATTTTTGTATTTTTAGTAGAGATGGGGTTTCACCGTGTTGGCCAGGCTGGTCTCCAACTCCTGATGTCAGGTTATCCCTCCACCTTGGCCTCCCAAAGTGCTGGGATTACAGGTATGAGCCACCATGCCCAGCCTAATGATTTTTATCTAATTGATAATGGGCTTAAAAAAATAGAACTTGGGTAAGTTATGCAGTGTGCATCAAATGACCAGATGTAATGAATGCAGAGTAGAATTGGATTTTGGTTTAAAAGTAAAATAGGAAATATATTCAAGGCAGAACTTCTCCACATTTTTAAGTTGGATCCTTGAAGCAAGTTTATTCCCCTATCTACCACCTTCCCCACCACTTTTTTTGTTTTGTGTAAAGATTGGGGTCTTGCTATGTTGCCTGGGCTAATCTTCCAACTTCTGGGTTTAAGCATTCCTCCACTTCAGACTCCTGAGTAGCTGGAACTGCAGACCTCCACCACTGCCCTCCTCTGTTATTTATTTATTAATCTATCTATCTATCTATCTATCTGTCTGTCTGTCTGTCTGTCTGTCTGTCTGTCTATCTATCATCTGTCTATCTGTCCATCCGTCTATTATCTATCTATCTATCTATCTATCTATCTATCTATCTATCTATCTATCTGAGATGGGGTTTCATTATGTTTCCCAGACTGGTCTCGGACTCTGGCTCAAGCAGTCCACCTGCCTCAGCCTCCCAAAGTGTTAGGATTACAGGTATGAGCCATCACATTTGGCCCCTCCTTTGTTTTTAATAGCATATTCTGTAATTGAGATGTACCTGCTTTTTTTTTTCTCGTGATTAGATCAGACTGTACATCCGCAGTTGGAATACTATGTAAGCATGTTACATCCTTCTCAAGGTATCATATCCAGAGTGATTGATGATAATTTTGAAAATCCAGTCAAAGCTACGTTGTATGGTGTATTGTTTTTCCTCTTGTAGCTAATAGCCATTCTGTAGGAGACACTTTTAAGATCCTGAAACTGGCCGGGCGCAGTGGCTCACCTGTGTAATCCCAGCACTTTGGGAGGCCAAGGCAGGCGGATCACGAGGTCAAGAGATCGAGACCATCCTGGCTAACATGGTGAAACCCCATCTCTACTAAAAATACAAAAATTAGCTGAGTGTGGTGGTGTGCGCCTGTAATCCCAGCTACTTGGGAGGCTGAGGCAGGAGAATTGCTTGAACCCGGGAGGCAGAGGTGAGCCGAGATTGTGCCACTGCACTCAGCCTGGCAACAGAGGGAGACTCAGTCTCAAAAAAGAAAAAAAAGTTTTTTTAAATTAAAATAAAAAGAACCTGAAACTATCTTATACCTTATACAGACCTTCCCCCTTCCCTCCCAATTTAGGATTCATTGATTTTTGCTCAAACTAATCTTTGTAGTGGTAGAGTGGTCATTGCAAAATTGTGATTTTTCTGACGTCTCTGCTTCAATATTTATAAAATCATCATTCTGTTATAAGAAGAACCTTATTTTTACCCCTTAGCTATTTATCTATTAGCGTAGACTCGCAGATTCCTTTTCTGTGCAATGGATTATAATACATTATTATTAAGTTTAGTTAGCATAAATTTTATCCCTACTATAATTTTACTTATGCTGTATGTGTACTTAATTTACATTACTTTTTTAATGAAAATAATTTGCTTTTCCATCATAACTATCATTTTTATTGGTTTCAGAATAATTTATTCAGTGGACTATACTATATTTTAGTTGGTCACTTGTTGCCTGTCGTTAGATGTATTATTGTTTTTAACTTTATGGCTGTTGTAACTAATGTCTTGATGGACATCTTTCTGCCTAAAGCTTTTTCTTCACATTTTTTTTTTTTTTTTTTTTTTTTTTTTTTTAATTGTTAGCTAGATTTCTACATTTACTACTACTGCTACTAGGTAGCACGTTTTTGAATACTTAAGATATGCCAAGCACTGACCTGTATTAGTGCATGTAATCCTCAAAACAATCCAATCCAGTAGATGCTGTTATAATCTCCATTTTATAATGAGGAATCTGAGGCACCTTGCACACAGTTGAATCGGTAGTGAATAGCCAAGCTGGGACTTGACTGCAGACAGCTGGAGTCCAGAGCTGGAGCACTTCTTTCCCTGCTGCCTGGGCTGTGTTGCCCACAACACCATATCAATTAGTAGGGATGCTTTTAAGGCTGTTCCTGCCTCTTACTGCTCTGCTTTCCAAAAGGATTGCACTAATTTATTGTGCCAGAGCAGTGTGTAAGATCAGTTCTACTGTCCCTTTGGCAGCATTGGATCCTTGCTGATCATATTTCGTTGTTCTGTCAGTTTTCCCTTTTAAATGCTTTCCACCCTGTCATTTATGGACCATTTCTAGTCCTTGCCATGTGTCATTATTAATCTTTGTTTTCAGTGTTACAGTGCTATAGCATCTTTGGGATATGAGGCCTTCAACGTAAATTATTGAGAATAACTATGTGAAAACAAAAGTGTATGTACACGTTTTATCAGAGGGCTTGAATTGCATTTTAGGTTTGACAGACTTCAGCTTTACAGGATGAGTTCTACAGTTGTGTTAAACCATTCTCTTACCAGTGATTCTCATCCAGATGACTATATATTCAAGTTGTCTGAGGAACTTTAAAAAATAAAGATGCTTGCACCTCGCTGTCAGAGATTCAAATGGAAAACTATTTCATTGACAACCTATTTTATGTATATTATTGCATAATATCTAATTGCTTACCTCTAAGTCTTAAAGCTTGTGCACTCTGTATTACTTTAGAGATCATTTAAGATAGAGAAGGTGCTGGGTAGGTCTTACTATCCTGAGGTATTTTCTATGAAAGTGTTTTTTGTTTGCCATCCCAGAAATATTTATTTATATTTTTGATACCACCTTAAATTTTCTAACTTTATGAAAAATTATTAAAACAATGTTGCTGTATATGCTTTATGCTTTTATTTTTATTTTATTTTACTTTATTTTGAGACAGGGTGTGGCTCCATCGCTCATACTGGCATGCAGTGGCACAATCTTGGCTCACTGCAACTTCCCCCTCCCGAGCAAAAGCCATCCTCCCACCTCAGCAACCTGAATAGCTGGGACTACAGGTGTGCACCTCCATGCCTGGCTAATTTTTGTATTTTTTGTAGAGACAGCATTTTGTCATGTTGCCCAGGCTGGTCTCAAACTCATGAGCTCAAGTGATCCACCTGCCTCAGCCTCCCAAAGCATAGGCCAGTACAGGTGTGAGCCAGTGTACCAGCCTGTGCTTTTATTTTTAAAGTAACAGTGCAGATATTTTCATATTCTTCCTATCTCTTCATTCCATATACTTTCCTCCCTTTAGGTTCCCATGGCATATGAATTTGTAGTTCCCACCAAATGAGGAAATTTATTTGGGAGTGTTGACTGAACTTGCATTGTGAAACATAGTGCATATGCCGATAGCTTACACAAACTTCATCCACTTGTGGGAAAATTAGGATTTTTGTTCATGTTGTTGTGCAAATAGCCTGTTAACATGCAGTATTTCAGTTTTTATTTTACAAATGCTAGCAACTTAAGAGATTTCATAATTTTCAGATGGGCCATCAACTGAGAAAGACCTTGACGAAAAGAAAAAAGAACCTGCAATTACATCGCAGAACAGCCCCGAAGCAAGAGAAGAAAGGTGCTTCTCAGTATAGACATTTATTTATATTGCAAGTCATAGTTTTACCTCCTCCATCAATTCCCCCATAATGTTATGTTCCCCTATTTACACTCGTTTTTTTTGTTTTCTCATCAAATGGAAGTAGTAAATGTATGTAGCCAAGTATTCTAAGTTTTTTTTTTTTTTTTTTTTCAGATTTCTTGAAAATTTGAGAGGTAGAAGACACAAATAAATAAGTTATTTATATTGTACTCAACAAGTTTAATTGAATGGGATTACTGGGTTAGGCATTGAGAATTGATAATGGAGGTAGTGATTAGGGATTCAAATGGTTACTTCCTCCGTTTACCACATTTCGTTTTTGGATTTATTTTGGCTCTTTATCTCTCATTCTCCTTTACATGCTTTTTTAATTCCTTTTGAATTTAACGATTTGTGGCCAGGCGGTGGCTCACGCCTGTAATCCTAGCATTTTGGGAAGCTGAGGTGGGTGGATCACTTTAGGTTAGGAGTTTGAGACCAGCCTGGTGAAACCCTTTCTCTACACACACACCAAAAAAAAAAAAAAAAAAAAGCCAGGCATGGTGGTCTGTAGTCTCAGCTACTTGGGAGGCTGAGATAGGAGAATTGCTTGAACCTGGGAGGGTTGCAATGAGCCAAGATCACACCACTGCATTCCAGCCTGAGCAATGGAGTAAGACCCGGTTTTGAAGAAAAAAAAAAAAAAGTAGTTTGTCACAAGAACTTAAACGAAGAGTTCAAATTGTCCCTCACCTCCTGTGAAGCCTTTGCTTTTGTTTTTTCCTATTACATATTATGAGCTATGCAGTGTTGAACATGTTGCCATAATAGGGTATACATCGTTGTTAAATACCAATTGTTCTCTGTTCTTGGGAATCTGGTAGGTTAACGGTCAACATTGATTTAAAGCAATGGTTCTTAAAAGTGTGGTCCCTGGTAGGGGAGGGACCCTGACAGCTTGTTATAAATACAGATTCTCAGGCCTTGTCCTGTAACTACTGAATCAGGGATTCCGGTGTGGAGGGGCCCAGAAATCTGTTTTTTAATAAGCTTTTCAGGTGATTCAATGCACTCAAGTTACAGAACCCATGCTTTAGAGCAGCAACTTCTGTTCTGTCCCTGAACTTTTGGCTGCTGTGTAAACCACTTAGAGATGTAGAGGTGTCTATGGGCTGGCCCAGTCTGGAGTGCAGTGGCACGATCTTGGCTTACTATAACCTCCACCTCCTGGGTTCAAGCAATTCTCCTCCGTCAGCCTCCCAAGTAGCTGGGATTACAGGTGCCCACCATGCCTGGCTAATTTTTGTGTTTCTAGTGGAGATGGGGTTTTGCCATGTTGGCCAGGCTGATCTTGAACTCCTGACCTCAGGGGATCTGGCCTTCTCAGTGTCCCAGAGTGCTTGAATTATAGGCATGAGCCACTGTGCCTGGCCTACTTTTTTTTTGTTTATTTTTCATTTTTGAGACGGAGTCTTACTGTGTCGCCCAGGATGGAGGGCAGTGGTGTGATCTTGGCTCACTGCAACCTCCATCTTCCAAGTTCAAATGATTCTCCTGCCTCAGCCTCCTGAGTAGCTGGGATTACAGGCGCACGCCATCATACTTGACTAATTTTTGTATTTTTAGTAGAGACAGGATTTCACCATGTTGGCCAGACTGATCTTGAACTCCCAACCACGGTGATCCACCTGCCTCAGCCTCCTAAAGTGCTGGGATTATAGGTGTAAGCCACTGAGCCCAGACCATGTTGAGGTATTTAGGGCATTAAGGCTACTACCGATTTTAACTTTGTTTCTCAGTATTTTCCCAAAGTCGACTGTGTACTCCTCATGTTAATGGTAATATCTCATGCACTGTTATTGTTTGTATTTGTGTTAACTATATTAAATATGTATATTAAACATATTAACTGTATTAACTATATTAAAAGAGGTAAGTCAAAGGTGGGCTTAAACAACAATTGTTAATAAAATTTATGCATTTTTTTTCTAACTGTCATACCTGTTTAGTTTCCTTAAATCTGGAATAGTTCCTCAGTCTCTCGCTGTCTTCGTTTTTATTTTTTCGAGGTGGAGTCTCGCTCTGTCACCCAGGCTAGAGTGCTGTGGTGCAATCTTGGCTCACTGCAACCTCTGCCTCCCAGGTTCAAGTGATTCGCTTATCTCAGCCTCCCAAGTAGCTGGGATTAGAGGTGCACATCACCACACCCACCTAATTTTTGTACTTTTAGTAGAGACAGGGTTTCGTCATGTTGCCCAGGCTGGTCTCAAACTCTTGACCTCAAGTGATGTGCCCACCTTGGCCTCTTAAAGTGCTGGGATTACCACCGTGAGCCACTGCGCCCAGCCTCTTGTTATCTTTTATCAGTTTTATATGCTTGACATTTAGGTCTAGAGCCTGTCTGCAAAAGCAAATTACTATGTATGAAGTCTGTTAAAGTAACTAGTTTATGTCTATCTACACACACCACACATACATGCACACACACACACAGAAAAGAGGATTGGAGAAATGGATCTGAGGAGTCATGTAAAGAAAGATAACAAGGTTAAATCTAAGTTGCTTGCAGCTAAGCAGGATTTTATATTTTGGGTGCAAGAGTTTAAGGAGAAAGTAATGTGTTTAAATGCTTAAAGGAGGGATCAGAATGTAGGAAGTGGGACCAGCAATAGTGAAACTAGTGAGGAAAAGTTTCCCTCAGTTCATTGTAGCATTTGGCTGCAGACTCAGAGAAGCAAAAGCATTTAATCAAAGTGTTTAAGAAGTGGGTGTTTGGCTGGGAGTGGTGGCTCACACCTATAATCTTAGCACTTTTTGGAGGCCAAGGTGGAGGGATCACTTGAGCCCAGGAGTTTGAGACCAGGCAACATAGGGAGACCCTGTCTCTACAAATAATAATGATAATAATTAGGTGTAATGGCACATGCCTGTGGTCCCAGCTGAGAGGCTGAGGCAGGAAAATCACCTGAGCTTGGGAGGTCAAGGCTGCAGTGAGCCATGATTGTTGCCCTGCACTTCAGTCTGGGTGACAGAGTGAGATTCTGTCTCAGAAAAAAGTGGGTTTTGGGGCCTGGCATGGTGGCTTATACACTTTAGGAGGCCAAGGCGGGATTATCACTTGAGGTCAGGAGTTCAAAACCAGCCTGAACAACATAGAGAGACCCAAAAGTTTTTTGTTTTTGTTTTTGTTTTTTAGACAGAGTCTTGCTCTTTTACCCAGGCTGGAGTGCAGTGGCGTAGTCAAGGTTCTCTGACTGCAACCTCAACCTCTCAGACTCAAGTGAGCCTCCCACTTCAGCCTCCCAAGTAGCTAGGACCACAGGTGCATACCACCATGCTTGGCCAATTTTTAAAACTTTTTTTGTAGACCCTGTGTCTCAACCTCTCAGACTCAAGTGAGCCTCCCACTTCAGCCTCCCAAGTAGCTAGGACCACAGGTGCATACCACCATGCTTGGCCAATTTTTAAAACTTTTTTTGTAGACCATGTGTCTTACCATGTTGTCCAGGCTGCTCGGGATTATAGGCGTGAGCCAGCTTGCCTAGCCAAAAAATATTTTTAAAATTAGCTGGGCATGGTGGCATGTACCTGTAGTCCTAGTTACTCAGGAGGCTGAGGCAGGAGGATTGCTTGAGCCCAGGAGCTCAAAGCTGCATGAGCTATGATGGCACCACTGCACAGCATTCTTGCTCTGTTCACCACTGTGAAGAGTCTTGCTTAGTTGCTCAGGCTGTAGTCTTAAAAAAAAGAAATGGGTTTTTAAACATTGGTTTGCTCATTTATTTATCACTGACAGACATTATGTCACATAATGAAAATATAAAGAAAAGTTAAGTCCTAGTTTTTGCTCTTGAGAAAGTCAGTCTGATAGAGACAAAGTGTATGAAAAGTCATCATATACAAACCTGTGTGAATCAGTATTTTGGGAATACAGGGGGAAATCAGAGAAGGCTTCAAAAAGGAACTGACTAAACTTAAAAGGTACTAATGACCGTCTTACCCACAGTGACCTATTTGTGAAGTCTAACAGTGGTTATGTTTTGGAGAAAAGGCAAGGGGATATGTTCTTGCAGTATTGAAGCAAGTCACATCTATGGATTGTGGATGATTTAATCAACCTTTGAAAAGGGTTATGGCAGCTATCCTCAATGAAATAAAGCTTAATTGAAACCAGGAAGATTATGTTGAAAAGAACCCATTTTAGAGATAATCCAACATAAGAAACTATTCAGAAGCAATTGAAAGGAATAGGTTGACTAGAAAATTGTAAAACTGCTCACATGTTCATATTGAGATGATGTTTCTGGGAAGAAACACACCATTTTGTAGCCTCACGACTTATCTGTACACATGATATGTGTCTCACTGAGGACCTCTGTCTAAGTGGAACAAGGTTTTCCTTTTTCCTTTTTCTTTTCTTGAGTTGGAGCCTCACTGTGTCACCCAGGCTGGAGTATAGTGGTGCAATCTTGGCTCACTGAAACCTCCACCTCCTGGGTTCAAGTGATTCTCCTGTCTCAGCCTTCCAAGTAACTGGGATTATAGGTGAATGCCACCATGCTCAGCTAATTTTTGTATTTTTAGTAGAGATGGGGTTTCACCATTTTGTCCGGGCTGCTGGATTCAAACTTCGCTGTCCTTAAATGATCTGCCCGTCTCAGCCTCCCAAAGTGCTGGGATTACAGATGTGAACCACCATGCCCAGCGAAACAGGGTTTTTCAAGCATTCTCTCTCTCTCTCTCTCTCTCTCTCTCTCTCTCTCTCTCTCTCTCTCTCTCTCTCTCGTCCCCCCCTCCCTTCCTCTTTCCCTCCCTCTCTCTCTCCCCCCCCTCTCTCTCTCATCCCTCCCTCCCTTCCTCTTTCCCTCCCTCTCTCTCTCCCCCTCTTCCTCTTCCTCCCTCCCTCTCTCTGAGCTTGCACTCTCTATCTCTAGTTTTAGTTGAAAGCTGTCATTCTCTGGTCTCATCCCTTCATCCCTCTTCTCATACCAAGATCATTGCTTTTCATTTATTGTACTGAACTGTAATGGGTATTTTCTCTGTTAAAAATATTGCTTAATATTGGCTAAGCATGGTGACTCATGCCTGCAATCCCAGCACTTTGGGAGGTCGTGGCAGGCACATCATAAGGTCAGGAGTTGGAGACCAGCCTGGCCAACATGGTGAAACCCCATCTCTACTAAAAATAAAAAAATTAGCCAGGCGTGGTAGAGAGTGCCTGTAATTCCAGCTACTCGGGAGGCTGAGGCAAGACAATCTCTTGAACCTGGGAGGTGGAGGTTGTAGTGAGCCAAGACCCACACCATTGCACTCCAGCCTGGGTGACAGAGCAAGACTCCGTCTCAGAAAAAAAAAAAAAATTGCTTAATATTTAAAAGGAGAATCAAAGATAACATGTTTAGTTTTTTAAAAGACCTGAGCCTAGTCTCTTTACTAAATTATAAAATTTTTAACTTCTTTTTAATCTGTATGCAGATAATGTTTTTTCCCCTCACATAAAGGCCACTGAGATACTGTGTCATTTTTTTAGGCCCCATGATAGTAATTTTGCATGATAGTAATATTGTTACTTTGAGAGGATTGTTTTTGATTTCTTTTTGGGGTGTTTGTGTGTGCGTATTTCAGTACCTCCAGCGGCAATGTGAGCAACAGAAAGGATGAGAGAAATGCTCGAGATACTTACGTTTCATCCTTTCCTCGGGCACCCAGCACTTCTGATTCTGTGCGGTTGAAGTGTAGGGAGATGCTTGCTGCAGCTCTTCGAACAGGAGGTAAGTCCAGTGCATGTTGTTTTATTTCTCAGCCCTTTGGTCACCACCAACAACCACTGCCATATTGCTGTTTGATGAGTGTCACCCTGTGCATAGCCACCTAGTGCTGCTTAGCTCAGAGAGAAGTTGTTGCTGATAGTGATCTGTAAAGTGGGAGAGGAGGAGGAGGAGTACTGGGGCATTTGCTTGTTACTGTGTAATTGCAAGAAATGGATTCCCTCTAATACATGGATGTTTTCCCTGATTTCATAGTAACGTACACTTTTTTTCTCACAAATCTTTTGTTTCCCCACAATTTAATCTGCAAACTGTGTACCCTGATCTTATATTGAGAGTTAACAATACTGAATTATTAAATAAATAGTATGACGTATAGTTTTGTATTCTTACTTCCATGTTCTACTTAAAAAAGGGAAGGGGCTTGATTTATATGTGGGAGCTTAATTTGATTTGAAGGGATCCAGTCTTAACAAGTAACATTTTGGCTTTAAAGTTTTAAATACAGGAATATTTGTCATCTTATACAGATTCATCCTTTTTCTTTTCTCTTATTCTGGACCATAGCTAGTTTGACCTGTTTTTTTCCTTACTCTGCCCTTTCTACTTTGATTTCCTTACTGTCTCTCTCTCCCCATATATGTATATACACACACACATATATATACATACATGTGTATATATATACATATATGTATAAATATATGTATATACATATATATGTATATATACACACATATATGTATATATAATATATATGTGCATATATACACATATATATGCACACACGTATATACACACACATATATTCTCCTAGTTTATTTCCTTCTATCCTTTTGGATATTTGTATAGGAGTGTGTATGTGTGACTGGCAGATTAAATTGAATGGTTTCTTTGCATTGAAGCCTGAGTAGCAGGAGAGAAAACAGTTCTTTCTGTAACTTTCTCTGCTCTTTACTGGAGTAGCCAGAATTTATGGAGTTAAAGTTGCCTGCTAGATCAGTTACTTCCCATGCCTGAGGGATCAGAAGTCATCAGTGCAGGAGCACTGTAGGTATCAGGCGAAGCCCAGAAAAGGAAGTCTAGTGAACAGTGAAGAGACCAGATTCTTTTTTTTATCTTTTTTTTTTAACAGCACAGGACATAGATTAGAAGAGACCAGATTCTAATGAAACTAAACTGACTGGCTTCTTTATGTCAGGCAAATGGGGTTGGAGAAACAGAAATGCAATTTAATTACCTGGTATTAGAATTTTCTTTTAATCTGTTATAATAACTTGACAATTCTTTATGCCTGTTTTTAGATGACTACATTGCAATTGGAGCTGATGAGGAAGAATTAGGATCTCAAATTGAAGAAGATATCCTTTTTGTATATACTTGTAAATTTTTTAAGTAATTTGCTAGCTTAATTTCAATTTTTCCTGCTGGTATAGAATTCAAAGTCTTATTCTTCAGTTTCTATCTCGAATGTTTTGTTTTCTTGGAAAGGAGTGGGACATCTATATCATTTTATTTGTCTTGTTTTTTCTTTTTGTTATTTAAAAGTAAAGTACAGTATTGATGGCATTTAAACTTTTTCTGCCTTGTATATAGAGAATGTGATGTCTGAATTTAAGTTGTGCAGAAGGGCATAAAAAGCACACACACCCGTAAATGTGAAGACTTCTCAGTACCTCAGTTCACACAGTCACCTGAGCTCATTATCCCAGAGGAAGCGTGTTCATACTGAGCACTGGGAAAGGGCTCCAGGAGAGGGGTACTGTGTGTGGGTAGGGGCCCGGAACATCTAGGCAGCTGTGTAACATGGGACTGTCCTGGTTGAGGAAATTCCTGGTTGTTAGGAAGGGAGCTGTTCAGGGTTCAGCTTTGGCAGTGGCCTCTTCTGAAGATGAAAAGAGCCTGCTGAGGTAGCTCCTGCTGAGCTAGGGGAGGAGACGAATCCCCACAGCCGTGCTGAATGGTCTCTTCTCAGAGACCCTATGGGAACTGTGTGACCAGAGAGACTTTCAGGTTCCTTAGTAGAATTCAGATTTGAGCAAGTAAAATTTGAATAAGTTCAAGCCCTTTTTAAAACATATGCTTTCTCATGTTGAGTACTTGAGTTACTTTTTGAAATGCTCTTGACTTGCATGGTGCTGGCACTAAACCTTTAGGAAATAAAACATGACTAGTCCAGGTGTAGTGGCTTGTGTCCGTAATCCCAGCACTTTGGTGGCCGAGATGGATGGATCACCTGAGGTTATGAGTTGGAGACCACCCTGGCCAACATGGTGAAAACCTGTCTTTACTAAAAATACAAAAATTAGCCGGGCATTGTGGCGCACCTGTAATCCCAGGCTGAGGCAGGAGAATTGCTTGAATCAGGGAGGTGGAGGTTGCAGTGAGCTGAGACTGTGCCACTGCACTCCAGCCTAGGTGACAGAGCGAGACTCTCTTCCCCTCCCTGCCCCACCCCCCCAAAAAAACTAGTTTATAGTTAAAAAGTAATATTGCTATTGTTTGCCAATTTCAGTTCAAGGAATTAGATATAGTTTTTAACATAGTCTAAATTGGAAACAGTTGTGAACTGCTTGGAAATTTCAGGAATTCTGATTTTGGCAGACTGGGGGGCAGGAAGTGATCTTATTTTTTATAATTTTACCTTTTTTCCTTAATTGCTTCGTACCTATATATCAAGAAATAAGGAATACAGACATGAAATACAAAAATAGAGTACGAAGTAGGATATCAAATCTTAAAGATGCAAAGAATCCAAATTTAAGGAAAAATGTCCTCTGTGGGAATATTCCTCCTGACTTATTTGCTAGAATGACAGCAGAGGTGAGTATGCATGAATCTGAGGTTTCTGTAATGTGATTCCATGTTGTAAAGTGTAGAGCCTGTTATCATCATAGAGTACTATATAAGTATTGCATGTGTAATAAATTTCCGTTCGTTATTCTGATATATACTAGACAAATACTTAAGGTAATTGTATTTTTTATCATCAATACTTTGAGCAAACAAAGCTGCTTCCATGCTTTTAGGGTGATTACATTCAATTATTGTCCAAAAATAAGAGTGTTTTCCTTTTTATGAATTCTTATAGAACCAGAGTTGAAACTAATTGCAAGTACACTTTGTGAGTGACAACCCTTTTTCATGGTTAAACACTATAAAATGGGTCACATCTTACTGATTATTTCTTTTGTTTTTGCTCTTGTCGCCCATGCTGGGGTGCAATGGCTGTCTCCGCTTACTGCAACCTCTGCCTCGCAGGTTCAAGCGATTCTCCTTATAGGGAATTACGGAAAAAAATGAAATTCATAGCTTGCTGTTTATAGACATGGTTGTTCATAGATAATAGCTATGTTGTATCTATAATTTCACCGTTTTAGTAAACATTCAAGAGGGTGGATTTTTCTTCTGTATACAAACATACCTCAGAGATATTGCAAGTTTGGATTGGACTACTGCAATAAAGTGAATATTGCAATAAAGTGAGTCACACAAATTTTTGACTTTTCAGTGTATATAAAAGTTATGCTTATACTATAATCTGCTAAATGCAATAGCATTATATCTAAGAAAACAGTGTACACCTTATACCTTGCTAAACAATATACACCTTGCTAAAAATTGCTAATGATCATCTGAGCCTTCAGCAAGTCATGCTGTTTTTGCTGGAAAAGGGAATTGCCTGTATGTTGACAGCTGCTGACTGATTAGGGTTATTGAAGGTAGAGGTGGCTGTGATAATTTTGTAAAATAAGACAACAGTGAAGTTTGCTGTATTGATGGAGCAAATATTCATGAAATAATTCTTTGTAGCTTATGATGTTGTTTAATAACATTTGTCCATAGTAGATGTTCTTTCAAAATAGGAGTCAGTGCTATCAAATGCCACTGCTGCTTTTTCAACTAAGTTGATGTAATATTCTAAATCCTTTGTTGTCCTTTCAACAATGTTCACAGCATTTTCACCAGAAATAGGTTCCATCTCAAGAAATCACTTTTTGCTCATCCACAAGAGGCAACTCATCTATTTAGCTTTTATTATAAGATTGAAGCAACTCAGTCACATCTTCAGGCTCCACTTCCAATTTTCCTTCTCATGATTTTTTCACCACATCTGCAGTTACTTTCTTTTTTGGGGTAGGGGTGAGTGGTGGATGGAGTTTCGGTGTGTCGCCCAGACTGGAATGCAATGGTGTGATCTTGGCTCACTGCAGCCTCCGCCTCCCGGGTTCAAGCAATTCTCCTGCTTCAGTCTCCGAAGTAGGTAGGATTATAGGCGCCTGCTACTACACCCAGCTAATTTTTGTATTTTTAGTAAAGACAGGGTTTCACCATGTTGGCCAGGTTGGTCTCGAAATCCTGACCTCAGGTGATCCATCCATCTCGGCCTTCTAAAGTGCTGGGATTACAGGTGTGAGCCACCGTGCCCCTCTGTGGTTACTTTCTCCAGTGAAGTCAAACTCCTCAAAGTCTTCTATGATAATTGGAGTCAACTTCTTTCAAACTCTTCTAAATGTTGATATTTTGACCTCTTCCCAATGAATCACTAATGTTCCTAATGGCATCTAGGATGGTAATCCTTTCCAAAAGGTTTTCAGTTTACTTTACGTAGATCTGTCTGAGGAATTACTTTTTCTTGGGGAGCTACAGCCTTGCAAAATGTATTTCTGAAATAATAAAACTTGAAAGTCAGCTTAGCATGGTGGCTTATGCCTCTAATCTGAGTAGTTTGGGAGGTCAAGATGGGCAGATTGCTTGAGCCCAGGAGTTGGAGATCAGTCTGGGCAACATGGTGAATTCCCATCTCTCCAAAAAGAAAAAAAAAATTAGCTGGGCATGGGGGCATGTTCCTATAATCCCAGTTACTCAGAAGGCTGAGGTGGGAGGATCACTTGAGAGGTGGAGGCTTCAGTGAGCTGAGATTGCGCCTCCAATGTGGGCAGCAGAGTGAAACCCTGTCTCAAAAAAAAAAAAATCAGAATTACTCCTTGATCCATGAACTGCAGAATGAATGTTGTTGTTATAGGCATGAAAATAACATTAATGTCCTTGTATATCTCCATCAGAGCTATTGGATGACTAGGTATATTGATGATTAGGTGCATTGTCAATGAGTAGGAATATTTTCAAAGAAATCTTTTTTCTGAGCAGTAGGCTTAGAATATTCAGTAAATCATGTTTTAAATAGATGTGCTGTCATCCAGGCTTTGTTTTTTCATTTATAGAACACAGACAGAGTAGATGTAGCATAACTCTTAAGGGCCCTAAGATTTTCAAAATGATAAATGAGCATTGGCTTCAATTTGAAGTCACCAGATGCCTTAGTCCCTAACAAGAGAGTCCTTCAAAGTCCTTTGAGGCTTTGAAGCCAGGCATTGACTTCTTCTCTCTAGCTATGAAAGTTCTAGATGTCACCCTCTTCCAATTTACATCAACATTGACAACCTGTTGTTTAGAACAGCTACCTGCATCAACAATCTTAACTAGGTGTTCGAGATAACTTGCTGCAGCTTCTCCATCAGCATTTGCTACTTCACCTTGCATTTTATACTGTGTTATGTTCTTTCCTTAAACCTCACGAACCTGCATCTTGTATTCTCTAACTTTTCTTCTGCAGCTTCCTCATCTCTCGCAGCATTGAAGAGTTAAGGCCTTGTTCTGGATTAGGCTTTGGCTTAATGGAATGTTGTGTGGCTGGTTTGATCTTCTGTCTAGGCCACTAAAACGTTTTCATATCAGTAGTAAGGCTATTATGATTATTATTCATTTGTTCACTGGAGTAGCACTTTAACTGGTGGAAGAGGCCTACCGTTTGGTTTATCCCAGCTTTCCACATGCCTTCCTTATTTAACATAGTCATTTCTAGGTTTTGATTTAAAGTGAGAGACATGTTGACTCTTCCTTGTCCTTGAATACCTAGAGGCCATTATAGAGTTATTAATTGGCCTAACTTCAATATTGTCATGTCTCAGGGAGTAGGGAGACCCAAAGAGAAATAGAGAAACAGGGAAAGGGTGAAGCAGTCAGAACACACACATTTGTCAAGTTTACTGTCCTGCATGGTCACAGTTAGTGGTGCCGCTAAAACAATGATAGTATCATGAGAAATTATTGATCACAGATATAATAATAGTGAAAGTGCTTGAAATATTGTGAGAATTGCCAAATGTGACACAGAAACATGAAATGAGCAATGCTGTTGGAAAAATAATGCCAATAGACTTGTTCAATACAGTGTTGCTGCACACCTTCAATTTGTAAAAAAAAATGCAGTATCTGCAAAGTACAGTAAAGTGAAGCACAACAGCGCGGAGTAAGATAAAGAAAGTATGACTGTAGCTAGTAAAAACTGGCACAAGATGACCCTGGCATATTCTGTGCATTTCTTGCCTCAAAACTGGAATCAGACATTCCTCCAGAGATTCCTGACTTCTTTTGGGGGTGGGGTGGAGGCAGTAGTATTAGAGGCTGTAATCTGGATACTAGAGGTACTCATTGCTGTAGTTTTACATTGTTCATAGTGTAATCACCCGACAGCTTCTTCCTGTCACTGCACAGACAAAACCAATTCTGAGATTGCCCTTTGCAGTTGAGAAAGTTTTATTAACTCAAGGCTGGCCATGCAGAAGACGAAGTTATTACTCAAGTCAGTCACCCTGAAGACTTGGAGATTAGAGTTTTTCAAGGATAGTTTGGTGGTGACTGTTCCTAGGTGACTAGGGAATGGGTTCTGTTGATTGGTTGGGGTTGCAGTCACAGGGATTTGGGAACTGGTCCTTCTGTACCTCTGGGTGAGGGGCCTGAGTTCTAGAGGGCTCAGTCTGAAAAACATCTCAAAAAAGCCAATCTGAGGTTCTACAATAATAATGTTACCTATAGGGGCACTTAGGGAAGTCACATACCTTGTGCGCTCTGGCCACATGACTCCTGAGCAGTGAGGGATTATAGAAACTACATGTACATTTTAGCAGAGTTCAGGCCCTTCCCATAATCCTAATCTGGCCTTTCGTTAGTCTTGCAAAGGTGATCTCAGGCTCTGAACGAGGAGGGGTCACTTTTAGGGAAGGACTGTTATCATCCTTGTATCAAAGTTAAACTATAAACTAAATTCCTCCCATGCTTAGCTTGGCCTGGGCCCAGGAATGGGAAGATAGCCAGCCTGTGACACTAGAAGCAAGGTGGAGTCAGCCATGTTAGATTTCACTCACTGTCATAATCTTTGCAAAGTCTAATGAAAATCAGACTTTAAGTAATACTTAAATCTAATTTTCACATATAAGCTTTTAAGGCTCTGAAAATATTTTAAGGCCGGGCACGGTGGCTCATGCCTGTAATCCCAGCACTTCGGGAGACTGAGATGGGCGGATCATGGGGTTAGGAGATAAGACCATCCTAACACGGTGAAACCCCATCTCTACTAAAAATACAAAAAACTAGCCGAACATGGTGGCGCATGCCTGTAGTCTCAGCTACTTGGGAGGCTGAGGCAGCAGAATCACTTGAAACTGGGAGGCAGAGGTTGCAGTGAGCCAAGATCTCACCACTGCATTGCAGCCCGGCGACAGAGCGAGAGACTCCATCTCAAAAAAAAAAAAAAGTAAAAGAGAAAAGAAAACATTTTAAAAGAAATTAAACTCTTAAAAGGCCTGTGAAGAAAAGTATTAGTTTAATGCTTTTAAAACTTTAAAGGTTGATATGTGTTTTATTATTAGGCTAATTGAGCATAAAAGCATTCAGGATATATTTAGAAGGTGTCTATAAATGAGTGGTATTGCCCCCTCCCTAATAGGAAATGGCTAGTGATGAGCTGAAAGAGATGCGGAAAAACTTGACCAAAGAAGCCATCAGAGAGCATCAGATGGCCAAGACTGGTGGGACCCAGACTGACTTGTTCACATGTGGCAAATGTAAAAAGAAGAATTGCACTTACACACAGGTTTGTGATTGTTTATAGATTCTTACTTTATATTAAGAATGCTTGCAATTCCTGTTTTAAAATAAATAGCAAAGATAATTACCAGCGCAATAGTCCCTCACTTAACCATGGAGAGATATGTTCTAAGACCCTGAGTGGATGCCTGAAACTACAGGTAGTACCTAACCCTATGTATACCATATTTTTTCCTATACATACATACTAATAGGTTTGATTTATAAATTAGGGATAGAAAGAGATTCACAACAATAACTATTAATCAAATTGAACAGTTATAACAAGATACTGTTATGTAAGTAATGTGAATGTAGTTTCTGTCTCGCAACAATATCTTGCACTGTACTCACCCCTTTTCATGTGATGAGATGAAGCAAAATGAGTGATGTCATCGTTGTGACTAAGTGTTAGGCTGCTGTTGACCTTCTGATGATCCATCAGAAGGAAGCTCATCTGCTTCAGGTGGTCCTGTATCATCAAGCCCTGATGTTATGGATGACTAATGGGTAGGTAGCGTATACAGTAATGCACACTGGACAAAGGGATGATCTATATCCCAAGTGGGACAGGGTAGGATAGTACAGGCTCTCCTCATGCTACTCAGAACAACATGCAGTTTAAAACTGATGAGTTGTTTATTTCTGGAATTTTTCACTTAATATTTTTGGACCACTTTTAACTGAAACCATGGAAAGAAAGCCTGTGGATAACTGGGGACTAATTCAAGAGGAGATAAGATTTCTTTCTTAAGTGTAAGAATGATTTCTTTTAAAAAAAATTTTTTTTGGTGGAGATGGGGTCTTGCTGTGTTGTCCAGGCTGATCCCAATTTCCAAACTCAAATGATCCTCTCACCTCAGCCTCCCAAAGTACTGGGAGTACCAGCATGAGCCTCTGTGCCTGGCCATAATGCTTTCTTAATACTGATTCTAGTTAACTAAAAATAAGTTGATGAAAGCTAGGTCAAATACGACTTATAAAATATGAGAATGAATAAAATGACCATGTTATTTTAACAGTTCATAAATAGTTGTATTGGTTACTAGGTAAATTGGCCAGAATCCTTTTTATTTTGCCAGACTATATACTTTAAGGAAAGTTCTTCACGCTCCCTCACATGGCTTATGAGTACTTTCAGCTTACCTGGCTTCTGGGAAATCTGTTCCTTTCTGTAACACTGATAACTTACATCTATGTGTGATACTCTTCAACAGCTGAAAAGCATGCAGTTAGTTTGGTTGCATGTACATGGGTGAAAATTGTTTTTATGACTTTCTTCATTTCATTTGCCAAATAGGTTTTTGTGCTATGTCATCTGCTATAAACTCTAAATTATCTCCTTAAGGGACAACTTACTATGTTTCAGACAGTAGATTTTGGAAATTGAATTTTCTCAATGATAGAAAATTAAGCAAAAATGCATCGCTAAACTAAAGGAGGCTTTACTTTAAAATTTTGTTGGTAGTTATGTTTGTGGTTAAAAATTAAAAAGGTACAAAATGTTATAAGTAGAAAATTCCCTTCCCACTTTTGCCTGTGGCCACCTCGTTCTCCCTCCCTGGAAGTAAAGCAAGGTTACTAGTTTGTTGTGGAACTTCCTGGGTATTTTACATGTATACATGAAAATATTTTTGTTTTCCTTTTTCTAAACACATATGGTAGAATGTTATATGAGTTTCTGCCTCTTTTCTACTTTTTATAGGCATGTAATCTCCATTTTCAGATATACTTCATTTAACCAATCTGATGTCTTTTACCTTTTTGAAATCACATTTATTCACAGTTGGGTATTTCCATGTTTCATTTTGTAGCAGTTTTACTACTAATTGTTACTAAAATGCATGAACATTGATAAAAAGTGGTTTGGCAAAATTCTGAGTTTGAATTGCTTTTTTTTTTTTTTTTTTTTTTTTTTGAGACAGCGTCTCACTCTCTTGCCCAGGATGAAGTGCAATGGCCCGATTTTGGCTCACTGCAACCTCCGCCTCCCGTGTTCAAATGATTCTCCTGCCTCAGCCACCTGGGTAGCTGAGATTACAGGTGCCCTCCACCACGCCCAGCTAATTTTTGTATTTTTAGTACAGATGGGATTTCACCATGTTGGCCAGGTTGGTCTCGAACTCCTGACCTTGTGATCCACCTGCCTTGGCCTCCCAAAGTGCTGGGATACAGGCATGAGCCACTATGCCCTGTCAAATTACTCTGTTTTCTTTTAGCCAGGTAGAAATACCTTAGCAATAAAAATTGTACCCTAAAAATGCGATATGTTAGAAAATATTAAGTATTAATAGAAAGTTATTTAAAAGCTAAAGTGTCTTTAAAATGTACAAATTAGAAATGATATATAATCAAACTACAAATAGCTAAGACAAAAAGTCATAAATATCAAGTTTGTTTCTTTTAGCAGAAATAACCCAGCGTAAAGTTGAAGCCAGTATGATTTTCTTAGAATCGCAAAGTGTTCTCTTCAGATAGAAAACTCTCAAAGTTCCACCAGGTGTGGTGAGCACCTGTAACCCCAGAACTTTGTGAGGCCGAGATGGGAGGATCACAAGGTCAGGAGATCAAGACCATCCTGGCTAACATGGTAAAACCCTGTCTCCACAAAAGCACAAAAAATTAGCTGGGTGTGGTGGCAGGTGCCTGTAGTTTCAGCTACTTGGGAGGTTGAGGCAGGAGAATTGCTTGAACCCAGGAGGCAGAGGTTGCAGTAAGCCAAGATCGCATGCCACTGCACTCCAGCCTGGGTGACAGAGTGAGACTTGGTCTCAAAAAAAAAAAAAACAGAAAAGAAAAGAAAACTCTCAGAGTTCATGTAAAAGAAGTAAGTGTAACTCTTGGTTACTATGTACCCCAGAGGAGATTAAAATTTTTCCCACAGAGCAAAAGATTCCTCATGTCTACTTTTGGGGCGCTAGATATCAGAATTAAGTATATGTAAAGTATAGCGGGAGGTTTAAAACTATTTTTATCTCAAGACCTTAACTAAGCAGAATACTGCTGTTCTGAGGATGGTGCTGCTTTGTCTTCCTTTGGGCCTTTGAGTTGGAAGTCACGTTAATAGTATACTGGTGTCATGAAGCTTTGATCTTGGAAGTGGTGATAAGCTGGGATTTTATCATCTCATACTGCATTTCAATATACCATATTTAAAATTCAGCATTGTTAGTATTTTGGTTCCTGCCACAAGTTAAACTTAAGAATAACATTTAACTTTAATAATGCTTTGTCATCTTCATTCAGAGAACCTTTCTGGTTTTGAGACCGTTGGTTCTGGCAATTCTCTTCAGTTTAGAACTTCAGAAATTTATAAACTTTTTAAGAACCATATTAGCTTTTTTTCTCTTTCTTTCTTTCTTTTTTTTGAGACAGTCTCGCTCTGTCACTAGGCTGTAGTGCAATGACGCAATCTTGGCTCCCTGCAATCTCTGCCTCCTGGGTTTAAGGAATTCTTCTGCTTCAGCCTCCTGAGTAGTTGGGACTATAGCCGTGCACCACCTAGCTAATGTATTTTTAGTAAAGATGGGATTTCACCATGTTGGTCAGAATGGCTTTGATCTCTTGACCTCGTGATTCGCCTGCCTCAGCCTTCCAAAGTGCTGGGATTACAGGCATGAGACACCGTGCCCAGCCAGCTTTTTTTCTTAGTGAGTTCTCTTTTTAAGTTAAAAAAAAGTAGTTTTGGTAGAATATATATAACCTCAAATTTCCCATCTTAACCAGTAATTTTTAAGTGTACTGTTCAGTAGTAGAGCATTCACAGTGCTTTGTATCCAGTCTCCAGAATGCTTTTCCTCTTGCAAAACTGAAACTCTTTACATCTTAAACAGTAACTCCCCATTCCTCCTCTGCCCAGCTCAGCAACCACCGTTCTGCTTTCTGTCTCTCAGAATTTGACTATGCCGAGTACTTTACATTAGTAGAATCATAGAATGTTTGTCTTACTGTGACTGGAGCCTGTTTCACTTAGCATAATGTCTGCAAGGTTTATCTGTTGTAGCGTATGTCAGACTTTCCCTACTTTTTACGGCTGAATAATATTCCATTGTATGTTCATACCACTTTTTATATATTCATTCATCTGTTGATGGACACTTGGGTTGCTTCTACTTTTTGGCTATTGTGAATAAAGCTGCTGCGAGCTTGTGTGTACAGATACCTCTCTGAGACTGTACTTCCTTTTGGTTATGTACCCAGCAGTGGAATTGCAGTAGTAACTGCTTATAGGAAATTAGGAAAATCATTCATTAAGCTGCCTTCCAAAGAGAACAGTTATCAGTATTTTGTTGTCTGCAATATTTTGTGATTTTTTTTTTCTATGTATAGTTGGAATTAAATACTGTAAAAACTATTTTACACTCTTCTTTTAACTTAGGTGCCATAATGTAAGCATTTTTTTCTTTTTCCAGAGAATAGTCTATTTGAGTTGCATAACATAAATCAGTGCTATACAAAAATAATAAAAATATTTTGCTCTTTTATTTACAAATTAATTTCATAAACAAACTATATATACCATGATAAAAGTTCTTTACTTCCATCCTTTATGGCTAGAAAAATAAATTATTTGGCTGGGTGTGGTGGCTCATGCCTGTAATCCGAGCATTTTGGAGGCCAAGGCAGGCAGATCACCTGAGGTCGGGAGTTCAAGACCAGCCTGACCAACACGGTGAAACCCCATCTTAAAAAAAAAAAAAGTGGGGAGCGGGGGAAGATGGTGCTGTAGAAGGAACTCAGGATTGCAGCTCTCAGTGAAGACGCAGAGGGTGAGTTCACACCTCATTTCCAGACGGATCTTTGTTGCCCACAGAATGGGGAAATTCCCAGGTATGTGAGAGACACGGGACACCAGCGCAGCTGTTATGACTGGCGCGGCAGTTTCGGCCGGCGCGGCAGTTTCGGCCGGCGCCGCAGTGCAGCAGCACTCTGCACAAAACGCACTGGTCTGGGTGCCCTGTTAAACCAGCAATTTGAGATTTGGGAGGGCAGATTAGCATATTCATCTGATTAAATGGGATGTGGACAGTGAGACAGGCCAGGAGATTCCTGGGAAGCGAAGTGTGAGCTGGCGCAGTGGGTCGCTGCATGGGAAATCACACAGATCCCAGTGCCCTTTCAGCAGGCGACTGAAACACCTGGGAGAGAGTCAACTGTTCAACTTAAAAAAAAAAAAAAAAAAAGGACTCTGAGGCAGGGAGCCAGGTGATCAGGCTCGACAGGTCCCACCCCCACAGGGACAAACAAAATGGCAATTCGAAATGCTTGGGGTTGAGAGTTTCACGGCGGGCACAGCTGAATGCAGGACGGTGCAGCTCAGTGAGGGAGGGGCGTCCGCCATTACCGAGACATTCCGCCCCTACTGAGGTACTCTCCCATAGCTGACACAGCCTGCCGTTGCCGACGCAAACCACCATAACAGAAAGACTCCACCAAAACAGAGACGGGCCAGTAGGGCGGAGCCCATGGCAAAAGGGCAGAGCCCATAGCAACAGGGCGGAGCCCACAGCAGAAGGGCAGAGCCCATGGCAGAAGGGCAGAGCCTTGTCAGGCAAATAGTGACTAAACTGCCTCCTATCTGGGCAGGACAGTACAACGGATACTCATAAATAAAGCCCTAACTCCTTGAGACAGAGCATCTGAGGGAAAAAAGGGGTTTTATGAGTTCTGCTGCAGCAGACTTAAATGTACTTGCCTAGCATCCCTGAATGAACAATGGAGCTCACAGCTCAGCACTTGAGCTCCTATAAACTACAGAATGTCTCCTCAGTCACCTCCCTGACCCCCGTATACCCAAAGAGTCACCTCAAAAAGGACAGATCAGACTGACATTTGGCGGGCATCACTCTGGGACAAAGATAGCAGAAGAAGAAACTGGTAGCATCCCTCACTGTTCTGCAGCTGCTACAGGTGTACCCCAGGCAAGCAGGGCCTGGAGTGGACCTCAGCAGTCTTAGAGCAGAGGGGCTAGACTGTTAGAAAGAAAACTAAGAAACAGAAATACTTCATTATCAACAATCTGGGCCTCCACTCAGACCCAATCGAAAAATCAGCAACTACTCAGATGACAGGTGGATAAATCTACAAAGATGGGAAGAAACCAGCGCAAAAAGGAGGAAAACACCTGAAACCAGAACACCTCACCTCCTATAAAGGACCAAAACTCCTCACCAGCAAAGGAACAAAGCTGGACGGAGAAGGAGTGTGATGAAATGATGGAATCAGACTTCAGAAGGTGGGTAATGAGAAACTTCTGTTAGCTAAAAGAACATGTTCTAAATCAATGCAAAGAAACTAAGAACCTTGAAAAAAGATTTGAGGAAATGATAACAAGAATGGACAACTTAGGAATATGAATGAATTGAAGGAGCTGAAAAACACAACACGAGAACTTCACGAAGCATGCTCAAGTTTCAACAGCCGAATTGACCAAGCAGAAGAAAGGATATCAGAAGTCGAAGATCAACTCAATGAAATAAAACGAGAAGCCAAGATTAGAGAAAAAAGTGCAAAAAGGAATGAACAAAGTCTCCAAGAAATGTGGGACTATGTGAAGAGACCTAATCTACGTTTCATAGGTATACCAGAATGTGACGACGAGAATGAATCCAAGCTGGAAAATACTCTTCAGGATATTACCCGGGAAAATTTCCCCAACCTAGCAAGGCAGGCCAATATCCAAGTCCAGGAACTACAGAGAACACCACAAAGATACTCCACAAGAAGAGCAACCCCAAGGCACATAATCTTCAGATTCACCAGGGTTGAAATGAAGGAAAAAATGCTAAGGGCAGCCAGAGAGAAAGGTCGGGTCACCCACAAAGAGAAGCCCATCAGACTCACAGCAGATCTCTCGGCAGAAACTCTACAAGCCAGAAGAGTGTGGGGGCCAATATTCAACATCCTTAAAGAAAAGAACTTTCAACCCAGAATTTCATATCCAGCCAAACTGAGCTTCATAAGTAAAGGAAAAATAAAATCCTTTGCAAACAAGCAAGTACTCAGAGATTTTGTCACCACCAGGCGTGCTTTACAAGAGCTCCTGAAAGAGGCACTACACATAGAAAGGAACAACCAGTACCAGCCATTCCAAAAACATACCAAATGCTAACAAGCATCAACAAAATGAAGAAGCTGCATCAACTAACGGGCAAAACAGCTAGCTAGCATCAAAATGGCAGTATCAAATTCACACATAACAATATTAACTCTAAATGTAAATGGGCTAAATGCACCAATCAAAAGACACAGACTGGCAAATTGGATAAAAAGCCAAAACCCATCAGTGTGCTATATCCAGGAAACCCATCTCACATGCAAGGATACACAAAGGCTCAAAATAAAGGGATGGAGGAAGATTTACTAAGCAAATGGAGAGCAAAAGAAACCAGAAGTTGCAATTCTCGTCTCTGATAAAATAGACTTTAAAGCAACAAAGATCAAAAGAGACAAAGAAGGACATTACATAATGGTAAAAGGATCGATACAACAAGAAGAGCTAACGATCCTAAATATATATGAACCCAATACAGGAGCACCCAGATATATAAGGCAAGTTCTTAATGACTTACAAAGAGACTTAGACTCCCACACAATAATAGTGGGAGACTTTAACACTCCACTGTCAATATTAGACAGATCAACCAGACAGAAAATTAACAAGGATATCCAGGACTTGAACTCAGACCTGGAACAAGCAAACCTGATAGACATTTACAGAACTCTCCACCCCAAATCCACAGAGTATACATTCTTCTCAGCACCACATCACACCTACTCTAAAATTAACCACATAATCAGAAGTAAAGCACTCTTCAGCAAATGCAAAACAACTGAAATCATAACAAACAGTCTCTCAGACCATAGTGCAATCAAGTTAGAACTTAGAATTCAGAAACTAACTAAGAACCGCACAGCTTCATGGAAACTGAACAACTGGCTCTTGAATGTTGATTGGATAAATAATGAAATGAAGGCAGAAATAAAGAAGTTCTTGGAAACCAACGAGAACGAAGACACAACATACCAGAATCTTTGGGACACATTTAAAGCAGTCTCCAGAGGAAAATATATAGCAATAAGTGCCCACATGAGAAGAGTGGAGAGATCCAAAATTGACACCCTATCGTCAAAATTGAAAGAGCTAGAGGAGCAAGATCAAAAAAACTCAAAACCTAGCAGAAGACAGGAAATAACTAAGATCACAGCAGAACTGAAGGAGATAGAGACAAGAAAAACCCTTCAAAAAATCAATAAATCCAAGAGCTGGTTTTTCGAAAAGATCAACAAAATAGACAGACCACTAGCCAGACTGTTGAAAAAGAAAAGAGAGAACAACCAAATAGACGCAATAAAAAACGATAAAGGGGAAATCACCACAGATTCCACAGAAATTCAAACCATCATCAGAGAATATTACAAACAACTCTATGCACATAAACTAGTAAACCAGGAAGAAATGGATAAATTTCTGGACACCTGTGTCCTCCCAAGCCTGAACTAGGAGGAAGCCGAAACTATGAATAGACCAATAACAAGGTCTGAAGTCGAGGCAGCAATTAAGAGCCTACCACACACAAAAAAGCCCAGGTCCAGATGGGTTCACAGCTGAATTCTACCAGACACACAATGAGGATCTGGTACCATTCCTTCTGAAACTATTCCAAATAATCCAAAAAGAGGGAATCCTTCCCAAATCATTTTATGAGACCAACATCATCCTGATACCAAAACCTGGCAGAGACTCAACAACAAAAGAAAACTTCAGGCCAATATCCATGATGAACATAGATACAAAAATCTTTAATAAAATATCAGCAAGCCGATTACAACAGCACATCAAAAAGCTTATCCAGCATGATCAAATAGGATTCATCCTGGAGATGCAAGGCTGGTTCAACATACGCAAGTCTATAAACGTAATTCACCACATAAACAGAACCAAAAACAAAAACCACATGATTATCTCAATTGACACAGAGAAGGCCTTTGACAAAATTCAATAGCCCTTTATGCTAAAACCTCTCAATAAAATCGGTATTGATGGAACATATCTCAAAATAATAAAAGCTATTTATGACAAACCAACAGCCAATATACTGAATGGGCAAAAACTGGAAGCATTCCCTTTGAAATCCGGCACTAGACAAGGATGCCCTCTCTCACCACTTCTATTCAATATAGTACTGGAAGTTCTAGCCAGAGCAATCAGGCAAGAAAAAGAAATAAAGGGTATTCAAATAGGAAAGGTGGAAGCCAAATTGTCTCTATTTGAAGATGACATGATACTATATCTAGAAGACCCCAGCGCCTCAGCCCAAAAACTCCTGAAACTGATAAGCAACTTCAGCAAAGTCTCAGAATATAAAATCAATGTGCAAAAATCACAAGCATTCCTATACACCAATAACAGACTTAAAGAGAGCCAAATCAAGAACAAACTGCCATTCAGAATTGGTACAAAGAGAATGAAATACATAGGAATACAACTTAAAAGGAATGTAAGGGACCTCTTCAAGGAAAACTACAAACCACTGCTCAACGAAATAAGACAGGACACAAACAGATGGAGAAACATTCCATGTTCATTGTTAGGAAGAATGAATATCGTGAAAATGCCTATACTGCCCAAAGTAATTTACAGAATCAATGCTATCCCCATCAAGCTATCATTGAATTTCTTCACGGAACTGGAAAAAACCACCTTGAACTTCATAGGGAACCAAAAGAGAGCCCGCATCGCCAAGTCAATCCTAAGCAAAAAGAACACAGTGGGAGACATCACACTGCCAGACTTCAAACTATACTACCAGGCTACAGTAATCAAAGCAGCATGGTACTGGTACCAAAACAGAGATATAGACCAATGGAACAGAACAGAGGCATCAGAGGCAACACAGCATATGTACAACCATACAATCTTTGATACTGACAAAAACAAGCAATGTGGAAAGGACTCGCTGTTTAATAAATGTTTTGGGAAAACTGGCTAGCCATGTGCAGAAAGCAGAAACTGGACCCCCTCCTGACACTTTACACTAAAATTAACTCCAGATGGATTAAAGACTTAACATAAGACCTGACACCATAAAAACCCTAGAAGAAAATCCAGGCAAAACCATTCAGGACATACGAGTAGGCAAGGACTTCATGACCAGAACACCATAAGCATTGGCAACAAAAGCCAAAATAGACAAATGGGACCTAATCAAACTCCACAGCTTCTGCACGGCAAAAGAAACAGTCACTAGAGTGAATCGGCAACCAATAGAATGGGAAAAAATTTTTGCAGTTTACCCATCTGACAAAGGGCTAATATCCAGAATTTACAAAGAACTCAAACAGATTTACAAGAAAAAAACAAGCCCGTCTAAAAATGGGCAAAGGATATGAACAGATACTTTACAAAAGAATTCATACATGAGGCCAACAAACATGAAAAAATGCTCATCATCACTGGTCATTAGATGCAAATCAAAACAACATTGAAATACCATCTCACGCCAGTTAGAATGGCGATCATTAAAAAATCTGGAGACAGACGCTGGAGAGGATGTGGAGAAATAAGATCACTTTTACACTGCTGGTGGGAGCGTAAATTTGTTCAACCATTGTGGAAGACAGTATGGCGATTCCTCAAGGACCTAGAAATAGAAATTCCATTTGACCCAGCAATCCCATTACTGGGTATATATCCAAAGGACTATAAATCGTTTTACTATAAGGACACATGCACACGAATGTTCATTGCAGCACTGTTTACAATAGCAAAGACCTGGAACCAACCCAAATGCCTGTCAATGATAGACTGGACTGGGAAAATGTGGCACATATACACTATGGAATATTATGCAGCAATCAAAAATGAGTTCGCATCCTTTGTAGGGACATGGATGGATCTGGAGAACATCATTCTCAGCACAAGAACAGAAAATGAAACACCGCATATTCTCATTCATAGGCAGGTGATGAACAGTGAGAACACATGGACGCCGGGAGAGGAGTACTACACACTGGGGTCTATTGTGGGGAATAGGGGAGGGACAGCGGGGGGAGAGCTGGGGAGGGATAGCATGGGGAGAAATGCCAAATGTGGGTGAAGGGGCAGAAGGCAGCAAAACACACTGCCATGTGTGTACGTATGCAACTATCTTGCATGTTCTGCACATGTACCCCAAAACCTAAAATGCAATAAAAAAATAAATTTAAAAAAGAAAAGAGAAAGAAAAAGCAATTATTTTAATAGCTATTTAAATCTGCCTCCTGTTTCCAGAGAAATTAATGTATTATTGTTTTTTTCAAATTATCCCTAACCTTTAAACAAACTTAAGAGTAGATACTGCTGCTGTTTTTACATAGAATTGTAAACAGCCTTGTTAAAAAGTGGGAGTAGGCCAGGCTTGGTGGCTCACATCTGTAATCCCACCATTCTGGGAGTCTGAGGCAGGCAGATCACCTGAGGTCAGGAGTTTGAGACCAGACTGGCCAAGATGATGAAACCCCCATCTCTACTAAAAATACAAAAAATTAGTTGGGCAAGTTGGTACATATGTGTAATCCCAGCTACTTGGGAAGCTAAGGCAGGAGAATTACTTGAACCCAGGAAATGGAGGTTGCAATGAGCCAAAATTGCACCATTGCAGTCCAGCCTGGGCAACAGGAGTGAAACTTCATCGCAAAAACAAAACAAAACAATACAAAAGAAAAATAAGCAGAGTAAATTTCCTCTAGTTAGAATTGAACTTCATAAAATATAAACATTTTATAAACCCTACAATTCAGGCAAATTGATTTAATTATGACTATTCTGTAGGAATATACAATACAAATTTGTCAGTCATCCGCAATTAAGAACATCTATGAATAAAAATTTTACCATGTTCAGAATAAGATTTTATTCATATTCTTGAAAGGTAGCTTTGTTCGCAGTAAATCTCTCTCCTACTATTCCTGTATATTTTAGGAGATGTTTTCAATTCAAAAAGAAGTAACATCTAGTTATTTGACTTTTTGTTTTGTTCTTGCTTGAAATTGCTGTTTCGGTCTTTCTTTTCTCTTCTCTTCTCTTCTCCTCTCCTCTCCCTCTCCTCCCTCTCCCTCTCCCTCTCCCTCTCCCTCTCCCTCTCCCTCTCCCTCTCCCTCCCCCTCCTCCCTCCCCCTCCCCCTCTCCCTCCCCCTCCCCCTCCCCCTCCCCCTCCCCCTCCCCCTCCCCCTCCCCCTCCCCCTCCCCCTCCCCCTCCCCCTCCCCCTCTCCGTCTCCTCCCTCTCCCTCTCCCTCTCCCTCTCCCTCTCCCTCCCCCTCCCCCTCCCCCTCCCCCTCCCCCTGTCCCTCCCCCTGTCCCTCCCCCTCCCCCTCCCCCTGTCCCTCCCCCTGTCCCTCCCCCTGTCCCTCCCCCTGTCCCTCCCCCTCCCCCTGTCCCTCCCCCTCTCCCTCCCCCTGTCCCTCCCCCTCCCCCTGTCCCTCCCCCTGCCCCTCCCCCTGTCCCTGTCCCTCCCCCTGTCCCTCCCCCTGTCCCTCCCCCTGTCCCTCCCCCTGTCCCTCCCCCCCCTCCCCTCTCCCTCTCCCTCTCCTCTCCTCTCCTCTTTTCGAGACAGAGTCTCTCTCTATTGCTCAGGCAGATGTGCAGTGGTGTGATCTTGGCTCACTGCAACCTCTGCCTCCTGGATTGAAGTGATTGTCCTGCCTGAGCCTCCCGAGTAGCTGGGATTACAGGTGCCCTCTTACCAGGCGTGGCTAATTTTTCTTATTTTTTTAAGTAGAGACGGGGGTTTCAACATGTTGGCTAGGATGGTCTCGAACCCCGAACCTCAAGTGATCCACCCACCATGGCCTCCCAAAATGCTGGGATTACAGATATGAGCCACCATGCCTGGCCAATTTTGGCTTTTTGATCCTTTTCTAACATTTCCCAAAATCTCAGGTCCTTTGCAGCCTGCCTAAACTGCTAGTCACTGGTTATTTTTTGTTTGGTGCCATTTTTAACTTTTAATCTTGCTGAACAAATGCTTGAAGAAACCAAATACATCTGAAGTTCTCTCCCTCTTAGTTGTTTAAAACCAACAGCAGACAAACAAAAAAAAAACCTTTGTAAGCATTTTTCTGGCTGTGTAATATTTCATCAGATGGATATACTCTTACTTTGTGTTATTTCCCTGTTGGATATTTGTTTTTAATGTTGTGCTGTTACAAAATTATACTCTTCAAACATTCTTTGTATTTTTGTGTTTTTAATTACCATCTTAGAAATAGTTTAGATACCAAGTTTCTAGGTTACAAAGAATACTGCCTAACTTTTAGAAAAGTTGTGGCAGTTATGTTTTTTTACATCTTGTTATTTTGTAAGAGAATATTGACATATGTTTAAATTTATTCATTTCTGTGCTTCTTACTGATGAAATTGTTTTTGAGATCCAAATAACTTCTTGATGAATTTTAAAAATATTTATTAGCTGTTTATAAAAAGTATAAGGTGTGACTTTAGAAGATTTTCCCACTCATCTGGGATATATTAAACAGGAAAGACAAAGGACTTAGGAAAGTGAAGTTTGGAAATGTGTGCTCTGTTGACATTATTTAGCTTATTTGAACTTGTTTCAGACTTTTATTCATTTTATTGTGGTACCATCATATTTATTAAATATTCTATATCTTTATGTATAACATTCTTATTTGGGTGGGGTTTTTTAATAGTACTGGAAAAAGTATATTTAACTTAATTTTGCTGCAGGTGCAAACCCGTAGTGCTGATGAACCAATGACAACATTTGTTGTCTGTAATGAATGTGGAAATCGATGGAAGGTATGGACCCTCTTGGATTCATATTATACTCACTTACAATAGAATGATTTCTTCTAGTCTTTCCGTAGGTCCATCTAGATATCTAAATATATACAGATATGCTCACACTATCCAGTACTCTTGTAGTCCCTACTTGGAATATACTATTTTGTATCCTACTAGAAATAAAGGTATTTACTTGACTTTACTACCTTTATTTGTTTTGATGCAGGAAAGAGGGAGTGAATCTTAGCTGTTCAATTATTATATCACTGTCCTGTGTATCCTATATTCATTACGTTGTTATGACTCTTTTACTTCCGGAAAATCTGTACGTGTTTAATTACTTGTTTTAATAGATTTTGATTTTGGAAAAAAAAATTTTCCCCTTGTTGAAATCAAACCCAATGGTTTTAGTGTTTGTTTTAGAAATTACAGATGAGCACTGATCTGGTTTGGTAGGCTTTTCACTAAGCCTTCATATTGCCTGTGTGCTATTGAAATTAGTCCCACATAGGCAAGCTTATATTATTTAAATGATTCATTCTTGAGTGATTTTGTGAACCAAAAGAATAGAATTTAAATTTGGGAGCAGAAGTACACATCAGCATTAAAAACATTTTAATTATTATTGTAGTTGTGAATGATAAGGGTGGTGAGGTTCAGAGGCTTACATCGTAGGAATTTAGTCTCTGGAATCATACAGACTGATTTTGAACTCCCTTGCCACTTCCCATGACTGAGCTGTATTCTTACATATTAAATGTGTATAGTACCTTTCATTTCCAATCGTGAAGAGTAGACATAATATATTTAGTGTGCCTGATAATTCTTGGTGTTCTAAAAATGCTGGCTATTTGTATTAGTTTTTCTGAAGTTTGTACAAAATTCTTTTGTTTTTCATTTATACTTACATAGACTTTTCAGTTTAATGCTTTTTGAAGTATTCACTTAGCTTAAAGCATTTTCTGAAAATCAGAAGTTAACTAGAAGCCGTGAAGTGAACTAGAAGGCATTTGGGCCAGAGTCCTAAACTATATTGAGGATATATGGCTTCTTCAGCAACTCCACTTTATTTATTTATTCTTTTTTTTTCTTTTTCTCTTTTTTTGAATTAGAGTCTCACTCTGTTGCCCAGGCTGGGAGTACAGTGGCACTATCTCCACTCACTGCTGCCTTTGCCTCCCAGGTTCTAGCAGTTCTTCCTCAGCCTCCCAGGTGGCTGGGATTGCAGGCATGTGCCACCACACCCAGCTAATTTTTGTATTTTTAATAGAAACAGGGTTTTGCCATGTTGGCCAGGATGGTCTCAAACTCCTGACCTCAGGTGATCTGCCTACCTCGGCCTCCCAAAGTGCTAGGATTACAGGCTTGAGCCACTGTGCCCGGCCCAGTACCCATTTTATTACATACAAAGAATTAGTTCTGAGCTGGAAAGATTTACTGCTATTCAAAGTGTCTTCATGGCTTGAAACAGTATTTCCTCCCCTTCTGAGGTTGCAGAAGCTGTCCTTGGTCTAGGAGAGGGACATTCACCTTCTTTTTCAATCCTGTTGAGCAAATTTGGCCTATTCTCATGGATTTGTTTTGCATGATGGATCATTTTTATTATAGTGACGAGATGTGCAGTGCAGTTTGTTTTGAATACATTCAGTTTGTGACACAAGTTTTGACATAGTACTTAATTGAATTTAAGAAAGTTCAGTTTAGAATAGAAAGCTGATGCCTAGGGTGTGACATATTTTAGCAATTCAAATTTGGAATGGTTAACTTTTTTTTTACCTTTGAAACATTTAAAGAGGTATTTAATAAAAATGCTAAAATTGTTTTATACAAGTTCTTTAGTGACATGTTCCTAGTAGTTCTAAGTTGGAAAAGTTAGACACTTCAGATAGGTAATTTTCATGTGTGAAAAAATACAGCATGTTTTTTAAAAATGCATCTATTTTAAAAGCAATATCAGGTGTATGCTGTATTAAATGCAGAATGTACCTTATTGGTATTTAAAGGTCTCACAAAATGTTTTTTCTTTTTTGACAGTTCTGTTGAGTTGGAAGAATTGGCAAAATATCTGGACCATTAAGAAAACAGATTTTGTAATTAGCTTTAAACTAGGCCAAGCAACTAGTTTTCCTGCAAATCAGATTTTTAAAGCAACATACATCCCTTGGGTTAGACTTTGGTTTTGACCTAACATGTCTTCCTTAAATGCCTTCTCAGTTTCAGATCTGTAAGGAGACTATATAATAATTGTATGGTATCTGTTTTAAAACATATTTTTCCATGTTTATAAGTAACTTGATATTAAACTTTTATCAATTAAACTGGCAATATTTTTTCTTTTTCTTTTCTTTTCTTTTCTTTTTTTTTTAAGACAAAGTTTTGCTCTTGTTGCTCAGGCTGCAGTGCAATGGCACGATCTTGGCTCACTGCAACCTCTGCCTCCCAGGTTCTAGCGATTCTCCTGCCTCAGCCTCCTGAGTAGCTGGGATTACAGGCATGTGCCACCATGCCCAGCTAATTTTTGTATTTTTTAGTAGAAATGGGTTTCACCATGTTGGTCAGGCTGGTCTCGAACTCTTGACCTCAGGTGATCCACCTGCCTCGGGCTCCCAAAGTATTGGGATTATAGGCATAAGCCACCCCACCCAACCAATGTTTTTTCTTTCTTAAAGGAAAATATACCTTAACGTTTCTTTTTTTTTACAGCGTGAAACATAGTAGAAATTCTGTTAATACATGAATGAAAATACATTTTCTTCCATATTGGCTTGTAGCTACAAATATTAAAAGAGGAGAAAAGTTAATATAATTTTAGGTTTACCAAATATGGTGTGTATTCAAATAATACTTGACCAGCTTATCTAAAGTGTACATAATATTTGAGCTAGCTTATGAATTTGATTTTAATTATGTTCACAAGCTTTGAATATTAGATATTATTTTTCATCTGTAACCCTTATTTCATGTACATGTATATTACTTGTTCTTAATAGATTTTACTTTTGGGAACAAGACTTTGTTGAGATCAGTTTGGTTTTGCAGTTAATTTACCTGTTTGACTTTATAATGTGTTTTAGTTTTGCAGAAGAATACTGTTGTAGTTTAGAGGCTTTTCATAAATCCCCTCACAGGTAAAGATGAAAATTTCCCACTATTTTTTTCCCCTCGTAGGAAGACATACTAGAAAGAAAATGTTTAGCATCTTAGTATAGTGTAGCTGTTGTAAACAGTTCATGATTCGATTTTGATTCAGAAATCTATACTGACCAAGGATTAATCTTAAGGATTGTGTAAATCATTAAATCTGTGGTCTTTTCATGTGGAGATTGATAGAAAATATTTTTGTCTTAAGTCTTATTTGCTGACTTTTTCTGTCAATGAGTGAGATTGTTGAACAAACTGAATATATGGGCTATCGCCAGTAGCTTTACAGTACAGATCTTACAGTTAAGTTTTTCTTCTTGTTAAAGTGTGTAGCATTTTTTTCTGTTTGGAGTAAGACAAACATTGTTTTCACATAGGTTCCTTAGGGTACACTTGCTCTGGCACACTTTAAAGGCCACTGTTGCAAAGTCTACTTTTTATGCTGATTCATTCTGTCAGGCAACCGTAGAAAGAGCTCCGTACATGCTTTGTACTCTCCTTTGCTCCCTTTTTCCAGTTTCTTATTTTGTTGTTATACAGAAAGCAGCATTTTAAAATGTCCATGTTAAGGATTGGGCCACCGGTACCAACCCACCTCTACGTTGTCAGTTCATAGTTGAAGATTTTGTTTTATCATTTCAAAACTAAAGTACATTTTTGAAAGGATGAGTTTCCGAATAAAATAATCTCACTTTTAAATTAAGTAATCTATTTTAAAATTTGTAATTCAATAAAGTTTTTTGTTGTTGTTAAACATATATCACATTGTGTCATTTTATTTAGACATTGAAGCTTGCTTTATCTTTTGTTTAACTATACATCCCCTCTTCCCTCAACTGCTGAGGTATTTCTAAATTACAGTTTTAATTAAGTGAAGCCTGGTCTTCAGTAAAAACTAGTAGTCAGCAGTACTACAGACTTACTTGTCTTTTCCTAGTCCTCTGGTAATGGATGCAGTGGCAGGTTCTGAGTAAATATGTGAGCGCATCCCATGTGTATACTTAATTTAATGTGAGACCAAATTGTAAGTCTTGCTATTGGAAAATACTAGCCTTTTTTTTTTTTTTTTTTTTTTGAGACAGTGTCTTGCTCTGTCTCCCAGACTAGAGTGCAATGGCACAATCTCAGCTCACAGTAACCTCTGCCTCACAGGTTCAAGCAATTCTCCTGTCTCAGCCTCCCAAGTAGCCGGGATTATAGGCACCCGCCACCATGCCCTGCTAATTTTTGTATTTTTTAGTAGAGACAGGGTTTCACCATGTTGATCAGGCTGGTCTCCAACTCCTGACCTCAGGTGAGCCACCACGCCCGGCCCAATACTAGACATTTATAAAGTAACTGGAAGTAAATATTAAGGGTAATATTTTATGACATTTACTTTCAGGGCAAAGTAACTGTGTTAAATGAACAAAGGAATTAGACAAATACAGATAATGAAGAACCATCCTGTGAAAGCAGCAAATAACAATCTTGGTTTTCTAACTTACCTGAGTGATGATGAGCATTGGTTTATAAATTTTGCTAAGCCGTGGCAAAAATTCGGAAATATTTATATTCTCCCAGACATCTAAACCTATATATACATCTTACAAATGGCAGATATTTTGAGTATTAACAAGATAGCAAAAGAAATAACAGGCTATGCTTTGAATTTTCATAGCTACATAGTGGTTATCCTTATGGGTCAAGTTGTAATTTGGGAATCTGAATGGACTTTATTTCTCTTTTTTTTTTTTTTTTTTTTGGAGACAAAGTCTTACTCATTTGCCCTCACTGGAGTGCAGTGACACGATCTCTGCTCACTGCAACCTCCGCCTTCTGTGCTCAAGTGATCTCCCACCTCAGCTTCCCACGTAGCTGGATTATAGGTACATGCCAACACACCCAGCGTTTTGGTATTTTTAGTAGAGATGGGCCATGTTCCCCAGGTTGGTCTCAAACTCCTGGACTCATGCAGTTCGCCTGCCTCAGCCTCCCAAAGTGCTGGGATTACAGACTTGAGCTCCATGCTCAACCGTATTTCTCAAAATAAAAACTACAGTTAGAGTTGTGATTTAAAGAGTTTTAATTAATAGTTGTTCCCAGGCTGGGCTTGGTGGCTCACACCTGTAATCCCAGCACTTTGGGAGGCTGAGGCAGGAGGATTGCTTCAGCCCAGGAGTTCAAGATCAGTCTGGGCAACAAAGTAAAACACTGTTTCTGTAAAGAATAAAAAAATAAAAAACTGGCTGGGCATGGTGGTGCATACCTGTGGTCTCAGCTATTCAGGAGGCTGAGGCAGGAGAATCCTTTGAGCTCAGAAGATTGAGGCTGCAGTGAGCTATGTTTACACCACTGTACAACACCCTGGGGAACAGAATGAGGCCCTATCTCAAGGAAGAAAAGCCAGACCAGTGAGGTGGCTCATGCCTGTAATTCCAGCACTTTGGGAGGCCAATGCAAGAGGCTTGCTTGAGCTCAGGAGTTTGAAGGCAGCCTCATCATCACTGGTCATTAGAGAAATGCAAATCAAAACCACATTGAGTTACCATCTCACGCCAGTTAGAATGGCGATCATTAAAAAATCTGGAAATGGCCGGGCACGGTGGCTCAAGCCTGTAATCCCAGCACTTTGGGAGGCCGAGGCGGGTGGATCATGAGGTCAAGAGATGGAGACCATCCTGGTCAACATGGTGAAACCCCGTCTCTACTAAAGATACAAAAAATTAGCTGGGCACGGTGGCACGTGCCTGTAATCCCAGCTACTCAGGAGGCTGAGGCAGGAGAATTGCCTGAACCCAGGAGGCAGAGGTTGCAGTGAGCCGAGATCGCGCCATTGCACTCCAGCCTGGGTAACGAGCGAAACTCCATCTCAAAAAAAAAAAAAAAAAAAATCTGGAGACAACAGATGCTGGAGAGGTTGTGGAGAAATAGGAACACTTTTACACTGCTGGTGGGAGTGTAAATTAGTTCAACCATTGTGGAAGACAGTGTGGCGATTCCTCAAGGACCTAGAAATAGAAACTCCATTTGACCCAGCAATTCCATTACTGGATATATATCCAAAGGACTATAAAATGTTCTAAGGACACATGCACACAAATGTTCATTGCCGCACTGTTTACAATAGCAAAGACCTGGAACCAACCCAAATGCCCATCGATGATAGACTGGACTGGGAAAATATGGCACATATATATACACCGTGGAATATTATGCAGCAATCAGAAATGATAAGTTCGTGTCCTTTGTAGGGACATGGATGAACCTGGAAACCATCATTCTCAGAAAACTGATACAAGAACAAAATCAAACACCGCATGTTCTCACTCATAGGCGGGTGATGAACAGTGAGAACACATGGACACAGGGGAGCACTACACACTGGGGTCTATTGGGGGGAACAGGGTAGGGACAGCTGGGGGGGGAGCTGGGGAGGGATAGCAGGGGGAGAAATGCCAGATGTGGGTGAAGGGTTGAACGCAAATCACACTACCATGTGTGTACCTATGCAACTATCTTGCATGTCCTACACATGTACCCCAAATCTTAAAATGCAATAAAAAGGAAAAAAAATACTTTGAAACCCATAAAGTGCAACCTAAGTACTAAGAGTTGATCACTGTTGAAGCTACGTGATGTTTATGTGATGACACTAGTTCATTTATTCACATACATATTCCATGAACAATTATGGAATACTTCACTAAGGGACAGATACTGTGTTAGGCATAGCAAATACAAAAATAAAAGACACTTTTGCCCTAAAAAAAAAAAATTAAAAAAACAAATAATTGTTTTCTATCTCCACTTTATTTCATTGTAGAAAATTAGCCATTCAAGATGAATTGTATATCCCACTGGGAAACACGATGGGGATAATCACTGAATTACTAGTCAAAGCCACATATGAGGCCAGGTGTCGTAGGATTACAGGATTCATGCCTGTAATCCTAACACTTTGGGAAGCTGAGGTGGGTGGATCACCTGAGCAGGAATTTGAGACCAGTCTGACCAATGTAGTGAAACCTCGTCTCTACAAAAAATACAAAATTAGCTGGGCATTGTGGCACATACCTGTAATTCCAGCTACTTGGGAGGCTGAGGGAGGAGAATGGCTTGAACCTAGGAGGCGGAAGTTGAGGTGAGCCCAATTGTGCCACTGCACTCCAGCCTGGGCAACAAGAGGGAAACTCTGTCTTAAAAAAAAAAAAAAAAAAGCCACATATGAAAAAGGACCATCCTTAAGAATGCTACATCATGGGAAATAGGACAGAGTTACTGACAGATTCCTAGGAAGTAATGGAAACATTATGTTGAACAATGTTTAAGTACATTGAAGTAAGTAAAAAGTAATAGTGAAGTAGAGTGGAAAAAACAACTCGTAATCTTGGCTGTATTCGATAACCAATAGCTGTAACTTAGTAGAGGTGGACTTGGTAAGTTCTTGTGGGAAATGTGTTCACTGCTGTATCTTTAGCATCCAGAAGAATGCCTGTCACATACTAGGTGCTCATGAAATAGTTTTTCTTGGCTATGTCTTTGTCAGTGTGTCACATGTTGTCCTTGGCTCTTCAGGAGCTAAGATATAAAGAAAGAATATTCCATGGGTTGAGGACCAGCAGAGGTAGAATGGATAGTTACTGGTTGGTCATGTTTTAGACTCAACTTTAAAATAAGGAATGTAAGGAGTAAGAGTCTTGGGAGATCCCTTTTGGTGCTTTATTTCTGCGAAGTGATGCAACAGTTTCAGGGTACTCTTGTACTTGTTTGTCCAGCTGGGGGATGGAAAATGAAAGCACAGGGAGCTATCTCAGGTGACTTACCTTGTTCTGATTCCTCTCCCTGGATGCTATTTAAAGGTAGCTAATTATTTTCCCCTTAATGGCCGTGACTTCAAAAAGACATTTCATATGTGATATCCCATACAGTCTGGTTAAATTAGTCCAAGTGTTTTTGTAATTGGATGATTGAACTACTATGAAATAAACATTACTTATAATGCCAATGTGAAAATATAGCAGGTATTTAAAAAGCAAATACTGAGAGCACTGGCGGTGGACTGTAATAGTTATAGCTTCTGTCTACTGAGCATTAGCTCCCAAATAATTTACTAATTTATTTACGAGCAACTTCACCCCTTCTCCCCTGTACATTACTCCGGGCGGGTCTTATTCACAGTGTCCCCGTACCCCGTGTGCATCCTTGAGATTCCCATATGAACAGGTACAGCTAAGCCAGCACAGCTGCATTTGGGGCTCCCTGCAGCTTTTTGCCTACTACATGCAGAGATCCTTTGTGTACAATGAAGCTGAGGGGAGCTGAGATGGAGAGAGAGCCCTGATAATATCGGACGTCTGGATCTAGCCATGTGGTGGCTCAAAAAGAAAAAGGAAAATGTGGTATGTATATGTTTGTGTGTGTACAATGAAATATTACCAGTAAAAAGGAAATCCTGCTGTGTGTGTATACAATGAAATATTAGCCATAAAAATAAGGAAATCCTGCTGTATGTGACAGAATTGATGAATCAGGATAATGGATGAAGCTTGAAGACATTGTGCTAAGTGAAAGAAAGATAAATACTGCATAGAATAGTTAAACCCACAGAAGCAGAGAGTAGAATGCTGGTTGCCAGGGGCTGGGGAGAGTGGAAGTACAGAGCTGCTGTTCTATGGGTATAAGGTTTCAGTTAATATTTCATTTCCTTCTTTTTTTTTGAGATGGAGTGTCACTTTTGTTGCTTAGGCTGGAGTGCAAGGGCACAGTCTTGCTCACCACAACCTCTGCCTCCTGGGTTCAAGCAATTCTTCTACCTCAGCTGGGATTACAGGCGCCCGCCATCATGCCCGACTAATTTTATATTTTTAATAGAGACAGGGTTTCTTCATGTTGGTCAGGCTTGTCTCGAACTCCCAACCTCAGGTGATCTGCCCGTCTCGGCCTTCCAAAGTGCTGGGATTACAGACATGAGCCACCGCACCCAGCCTACATTTTCCTTTTTTTGAGATGAAGCCCCAACTTGTAGTGACTCAGATGATAAATATTTGTGTGGAATACTCCTGCAACGTTAAAAAATGGCCCCCAACACAGTAGCTGTGACTTAAGAGGTCAGGTTTCTTGGAAGGGGGTAAATTTTAAAGAAATGATAGGAGTTTGCTGGGTAAAGAGTGGAATTTTAGAGGCCGGGTGTGGTGGCTCACACCCATAATCCCAGCACTTTGGGACACTGAGGTGGGCGAATCACCTGAGGTTGGGAGTTCGAGACCAGCCTGACCAACATGGAGAAACCATGTCTCTATAAAAAATACAAAATTAGCCAGGCATGGTAGCGCATGCCTGTAATCAACTTGGGAGGCTGAGGCAGGAGAATCCCTTGAATTCAGGATGTGGAGATTGCGGTGAACCGAGATCACGCCACTGCACTCTAGCCTGGGCAACAAGAGTGAAACTCCATCTCAAAAAAAAAAAAGTGGAATTTTAGAGAGTTAGATCAGGTAAGGGACAGCAGAAACCAAGTTTTCAGGAACAGACATGAAGGTCTGAGTGACATATGCTCCTTTTCTACACATCTGTGTTCTAGAGTCTAAACAGAAACAGGGCTGGCTAGGGAGCCAGTAGCCTGACTCCAGAGGGCCTTGCTTGTATGCTGGGCCAAGAACTGGCTTTTGACTCTAAGCAACCAGGTACTACTGAAAGATATTAAGGAGTGGAGGGATGGTGGGTGACAAGAAGAAATTTATGTGAGAATGACCGCCTGAAGGCATTTGAAAGATGGATTTGAATGGGCTGAGACTGGGTGCAGAAACCAGGTGTGAAGCTCTTTTGGCAATGATGCCGATGAGAGATGATGATGATCAGAAGAAAGAGACACGTGAGAAATATTTAGGAGGTAAAGTATTTAGGAGGTGATTATGTGTGGGAGGAGAAAGAGAGGGAAGAGTGACAGCTAGCACTGGTAAGAGCTTAGGTGACTGGCTGGGTCACTGGGCTGCAGTTGGCCAGGCTTGGGGTGGGGAGGCAGTGGGGTCAGGAGTCACAGCCAAGCCCTGGTGTGTTCTGCCCTGGTGGGATACACCAGTGGAGATGGCCAGCTGGGAGCTGATTCTCAAGTTCAGGAGAAAGTCTCAACTGGATCCCAATTTGGTAGCCATCAGTATATTGGTAGGTATTTTAAACGAGGGTATATGAGGGCCAAGGGAGAACATACAGATTGGCAAGAAAAGGAAACCCAAGTCCACGCCGTAGGGGCCACCATATTCAATGGGCAGCTAATAACAGCAGTGACTAACATGTAGTAAGTGCTTGCTGCACGGTTCATGGACTCGCTTTAATCCTCAGCCACACCAGGGATGAGCACTGTTATTATCCTCAATTTCATTGAGGAAGCAGGCCCAGAACGGCTGAGTTCCTGCTGCCACGTGGTCAGTAGAGGAGTCGGAGAGTCTGGCTCCAGAACCGAAGCCCTTAGTTGCTGTGCTGTTCTGCCTGAGAAGGAAACGAAGAAGAGAGAATATGGAGAAACAGGATAGCACCTCAGAAGCCGGAGGAAGTGCTGTTTCAAGGAAGCAGTCATCCATGGTATCAGGAGCTGAGCAGCCCACTGAGAAGGCTGGGAAAACTGTGCTGTAGACTTGGTGGAGAGAGACCTCCTTGGAGCAGTTGGCAGTGCTGGAGCAGCTCGAGGTGAGGATGGGGAGATGGGGAGATGAGGAAATGGAGACAGCAAGTATGGGCTGTTGTGAAACGTCTGATGAGTTACAGTGGAATGCAGGTTTTGTTTTTAACTGGGAAATCGACCATGCTCACGGTGTGGGGAGAAGCCAAGGTGAACTCAGTAATACAGGAGGGTGGGGAGAAAATGCTGGAACAAAGCTCTAAGTAAGTCTTTGATTTACCACTGTTCACCGCCACTGCTGGAGACACTCCCAGGCATGTGCTGCTGTGTTTCCACATTCCCGACTCTCTTCTTACCTTTATTGACAAGGTGAATCCTAAGTCTCCTTTGGTCTCAGTTCTGTCTATCCTTGCAGTGATTTACCCTCAGCTATCTTTTCACGCATAATTCTCCAGGCAGTCATTTGCCTATGTGCTGAAAAACCCCAAACTCATTATGCCAGCCTAGACTCAACCACCCAGGTCCCTCCATTCAACTGATGATGACGTCGGTGTGTCTTCTCTTGTTCTCAGCATGTCCACAACTGGACTCCTTTGGGGTCGCTCAGTTACGAATACCATCTAGTCCAATGCCCTCCCTGCCCCCAACACACATACTTTCTTCTTGTTCTCTAGGTTTTAACTTTGGTGCCATCTCCACCAGAATCTTTCCATAACCCTTCAAGACTCTCGCAGCGCTGTTCTCCCCCTGCTGTAGTTCTTACTGTCTCAGAGTTCCCACAAACATATCAGTCGGCTTTTACTGAACGTAAACTACTAGAGGGCAGGGCTTATGTCTCATTCACAAGTATATCCTTTTTCTTTAGAAAGAAATGAGATTGGAAGACTTGGAATTGAAGCACAGGTAAGGGATTGACACCTCGAAAAGGTGGAAAGAACACATTGTTCTCTGGGACTGGACTGAGGGAGATGAGAATAGACACTGATCTATACATGTTTATAGGTTGTATGGGAAGTTGAGGAGGCTTAGGGACACAATTTGCATAGTAGAGTAGGAGGTAAAATGGTTTCCTGAGAATGAAGAAGAGGGGCTTGGCTTTGGGGCTTGAATTGAGTCATGAAGATACAGGCAGGCTATAGAGGGGCCAGGCAGGGAGAGGGACCCAGAGGAGAGCCATCCCCTGTGAGGGCGGGAGCACAGCACCACCTCCTGCAACATAGCATCTGTCCCACTACTCAGAGTGTCCTGGATTTTGAATGTTTCCCATTCATTGTAGAGATGGGTTTCTTCAGGATGGGCTGGGTCTACCAACCAGTATTTTTACCTGTAAGCTATGAAGTCCTTTTTTGCCTATGATAAAAATAGTGGGATCTAAGCACAGAATCCTAGTCTGGGAGCTAAACGATATGCTGCACGTATCCCTACTTTCTTAATCTCATATTTCCCAAATAGTACATGTGGAAAAATAAGGATTGAGATAAAACTATTGTGCTTTATTTCTTTAAAGAATGAAAATGCCCATATTTCTTTCAATAATAAAAATGGAAATAGGCTTATTTGACAGTTTTGTGAAGATGACCAAATTGTGATTTTAAAAATTCATTCTTTAGGTTGGCAAATTCTGATTATTAAAATAACAGTAATTCTTTTCTACAAAAGAATTTTCTAAGCACTGCTTCTGTTACCAGACACTTGAGACTGATCCACCTCAGATCAGTGCTCTACATTAACCACATAGAGACCCACACACGCACACATATGTATCTCCATACAGACATACTTTAAGATCAAGCGGAATGCCATTTTTACATGTAGTGGTCACGTCTTTATGAACTGTGAATTTGGGTCCCGTAATGGCACTGATAAGTGAAGTATTCAAACCAAGCTTAATGGACGGAAGAGGCGATTGAGAAACACCTGAATGTCTTCTCTTTGGGGGTACAGTAATCAGTTACCAAAGTCATGCACAACAAAAGTGGTTCCCTTTGCTCTGGTGGATGCACCTGCCCTGGGCAGCAGGGAGCCTTCTGTGTAGCCTTCACCACTGACAACATGCTACAGTTATTGCAAATGCAAATACGCTTTCTACAACAGCCATGTCCCTTTCTTTTTTCCCAAAAGTATCACTAAAGGTGGCTGCAATTTACATTGTGAATATATAGCAGTCTGTTGAAGGAATCATCTGTTATTAAAATAGCCTGAGTATTACTCCAGCAGAAGATGCTACAGCCTCTAAATTCCCTGTGCTAGATGTAGCCCATGAGTTCTTTTATTATTTTATTAATAATAAATATATTTGAAAAATCCTACGCTTCAATGGATTTCTCCGATAAGGACTGAAGCAAGTCCTTATAGACGGTAGAGTTCATGAATCGAGGATATGAGTCTCTGTGCATCAGGGTGTAAATCTGAAGTTGAGCATCGTCGAATATGTGTTGGGACGGCTCCACCATGTTTCTGTTGATGACTTCTCTCACCCGGGAGTCTAAGCTCACCTGCCGACAGAAAGGAGTAGGAGGTGTATTAGAGACTTCGGTTGTAGCTCCATCCCAAACTCCCAGAGCTTGTGTTCTTGTTTTTTTGAGACAGCCTCACCCTCGCCCAGGCTGGAGTACAGTGGTGCTATCTTGGCTCATTGCAACCTCCACCTTCTGGGTTCAAGGAATTCTCCTACCTCAGTCTCCTGAATAGCTGGGATTACAGGGACCGCCACCATGCGTGGCTAGTTTTTGTAGTTTTAGAAGAGACGGGGTTTAGCCATGTTGGCTAGGCTTGTCTTGAACTCCTGACCTCAGGTGATCTGCCCACCTCGGCCTCCCTAAATGCTAGGATTACAGGTGTGAGCTGCTGCACCCGGCCTTGTTTTTTAAATATCCCAAACCAAAGGAGATCATCCCCAAAATCCAAACCACCGAAAGAGAAACCAAAAGCATCATCAAAGTGGTTCTCAAAGGCCAGTGGCATCAGCAGGCTCGAGGGCTTGTGAAATAGTAGCTGGGTCCCACCCCAGATTTAGGAGGTATAGGGGTCTCCCTGATTGCTTATTTCCAAGTTCTCACTAATGCTGGTGGGGCTCACACTGCTGCTTTGTAGAAAACAGGCAGCACAGACTGCCCCTTGCTCATTTCCTTGTAACATGGGGGCTGACGCCTGGAGGCCTAGACTTCCCCTGCTGGTCCACAGTGGCAGGTCTTGGGATGAGTGCCGGCCTGCCTGGAGGGTTGGGCACGGGTGAAGTGGACGCTGACTCAAAATCCTGGGAGGTTCCAATCACAGGGCCTGAGGGCAGATGATCCCAGGGTTTAAATTCCAGCCCTGTGACTGCATAGTTATAGGGCCTTGGGCAAGGTAAACTGTGTCCTAGTGAACTCCTCCCCTGAAGTGGGGATGATGATGATGATGATAGTGTCAGTGTTTTTGGTGATCTAATGACAAAGTGCTTGGATTTCACTAACCCCATAGGAGATGTCGCCTATTACTGCTCTGATGTTTGGCTCTTCCTAGACAAGACTGTCTCATAAACCAGAGCAAACAACTGGGCTCACCCTGTTCCTGTAGGACACTAGACAAATGAGTCCAGGCCAAAGGTGCAAACATGAACTCACACATCTCTTCTGTGGAACGAACCTCAGCTGGGCCATCCCTGCACAGGCTGGCCATGATAGTTCCAATGGCACGCAGTGCTTTCATAAAAAACTGAAAATAGGCCGAGCGCGGTGGCTTACGCCTGTAATCCCAGCACTTTGGGAGGCCAAGGCAGGCAGATCACAAGGTCAAGAGATTGAGACCATCCTGGCCAATATGATGAAACCCCATCTCTACTAAAAATACAAAAATTAGCTGGGCACAGTGGTGCGTGCCTGTAATTCCAGCTACATAGGAGGCTGAGACAGAGAATCATTTGGACCCAAAAAGGCAGAGGTTGCAGTGAGTCGAGATCGTGCCACGGCACTCCAGCCTAGTGACAGAGTGATACACTGTCTCAAAAAAAACAAAAACTGAAAATGTAATTACTTAAATCATTAAATACTGGCTTATGTGATCTATCTTTCCAGGTGCATATATCCACCTTCCTCCTGGAAAGCCTCTTTCTTTCCCATAGGTGGCACTCAAACCCGATACTGTCAAAATGGACTCCCAGTATCTCCCGATCTTGTGAGCTCATGAAGGAATGGAGCTAGCTATCCCCACTCAGTTCACAGCCCTGCTTATCCTTCATCTTCCCCCTGGTTCTATGTTCAGTCACACAGTCCTACTGATTCTACTTTTTTATATTTATTTTGAGAGGATCTTGCTCTGTTGCCCAGGCTGAAGTGCAGTGGTCCCATTATAGCTCACTGCAGCCTCAAACTAATGGGCTCAAGTGATCTTCCTGCCTCAGTCTCCTGAGCAGCTGGGGCTACAAGTGTGTGTCACCACACCCAGCTAATTTTTTTTTTTTTTAGAGATGGGGTCTCACTATGTTGCCCAGGCTGCTTTTGAACTTTTGAGCTTAGGCCATCCTCCCATCTCGGCCTCTCCCAAAGTGCCAGGATTACAGGCATGAGCCACCCGGCCCGCCCCTCCCTACCTCTCTAACACCTGAATCGATCCACCTTCCCCTTCTGTCTGCCATGAGCCTTGAAGAGGTCTCTGGCCATTTCCCGCTGGATTTGTGCAGCAGCTTGTTCAGCGTTCTCCTGGCGCTGGTCTAGTGCTTCGCCAAATCCCGTTCCTGGGCTCAGTCCAGGGGCCTCTTTGTAAAATACAAACCCTGTCCTGACACGCCAGCTTCATACTCTGCTCTGGCTTGCTAGTGCTCTCAGGATCAAGTCCAAAGCTGATCAGATCTAAGTCTAAGCTTCTGAGGCCTTTCACAATCTGTTCTGAACCACTTGCAATTTAAAGAAGGAAGGAGCTAGAAATACCTAGTCCTTGTTCCCTCTGTCTAAAATAAACTTTCCCTCTACCCTGCCCAAAACTACAGGTGTGATGTTCCCTTCGTACACAGGAAGAAAGAGCTGCAGAGAGGTTAAAAAAGACACCTGCAGTTAGGCAGCTAAAAAATGAGAACTGGGGTTTAAAACCAAGCTCATCCAACCTACACTATGACCTATGCATATGACTAAATCTATGCTCTTAAGCTTTTCCCAGCTTTTACATTTCAAACAATAAATGCTTATATTTGGGGAGAAAGGGTCATCTTTTTATATTGTTTTTGCTTCATAAATTTCCTAAATTGTTTTTTTCTAGATGTTGTCTTGCTCTGTCACCCAGGCTGGAGTGCAGTGGCATGGTCTTGGCTCACTGCAACCTCCACCTCCTGGATTCAAGCAATTCTCCTGGCTCAGCCTCCTGAGTAGCTGAGACTATAGGCACTCACCACCACGCCTGGCTAATTTTTGTATTTTTAGTAGAGACAGGGTTTCACCATGTTGGACAGACTGGTCTCGAACTCCTGACCTCATGATTCGCCTGCCTTGGCCTCCCTAAGTGCTGGGATTATAGGCTGGGATTACAATTTTTTGGTTGTATAATACTTTAAGAGACTGAGGAAAAACCTTACCTTGAAAAAGAAATCATGACAAAATAGAAATATGTAGAAGCTACAAATTAAAGGACAAAAATTATCTTGCTCTTATCAAACCAAAATAAAAATAACTTTCTGGACTCAGTATTCAAACATGTCAACTGCATAACACTAATTTAGCAACATGAACTTAAGAAAGCAAAATGTAACAAAGCAAACTTGAGTAAGCCACCAACCCCCCAACCTGGTCTGCCTATGCCAGGGATATGGGAGTCATTTTGAGATGCCATTTGCCTCGTCAACCCTTACCCTCTAGTGTCTTCGGCTGGCCTGCCTAGGCCCTCACCACGTCCCTTTGGACTCCTGAATTCATTTTCTAATGTCTTCTGCCCTTGATCTTCTCCAGATCCATTCTGCAGGCCTATTGGTCTTTCAAACATCCAAATTTGGTGATATGAACAGGCTAAAATCCAAGGGCTTCCCAAGATAAAAATCCAAACACTTCGGCATGATGCCCGAATCTCTCCATGTTCTCCGACTATCCCTTTTCTAAGTCTCTCCCCGCTGCCTACCACCAGCCCTGACAGTTTGGTAAGCACCTCCCCATCCCCATCCACCACAACAATCTGTGTATACTTGCAGTGATCACACAACTTCATGCTTGCCTGGTCCTGTCTCCTGGGATGTCCCCATCCTGCTGTGTTTCTGGAAATCCCCTTTCCACTATCCTTGGTCTATCTGTAGCCTTCCCGAGTACCCTTCTCATTCTTGCCCACCCCTTTGTGGACGGCTCACCCCTAAGCCCCAGTAAGTGCTGAGCATGTGGCCAGGGGTCCTGGTCTGCCCGCCCCCATCTCTGGGAGCTCCATGGCAGAAGAGGCTTCTTTACCCTGGCCTTCCTGTTGGCACAGTGGGAAAGAACCTACAGACTTATAATTAGAGCTACAAGGCACAGAATTGTGAGAACAATCTGATCTTCTTAATTTTATTTTATTGTGATTTTTTCTTTTTTTTGAGAGGATTTTCACTCTCATTGCCCAGGCTGGAGTGCAGTGATGCGATCTCTGCTCACTGCAACCTCTGCTTGCCAGGTGCCTCAGCCTCCCAAGTAGCTGGGATTACAGGTATGCACCATCACACCTGGCTAATTTTTTGTATGTTTAGTAGACATGGGTTTTCACCATGTTGGCCAGGCTGGTATTGAACTCCTGATCTCAGCTGATCCACCTGCCTCGGCCTCCCAAAGTGCTGGGATTACAGAAGTGAGCCACTGCACCCAGGATGACTCCTAAATTTTTAGATTTGAAGAAACTGAAACTCTGACAGGTGGAAATTTGCCCAATCTCATTCATTTGATAATTTCTTGAATGTGAAAAGGCCAGCCTGGGGAAAACCTTGGCAAATCTGTGACGCTGTGCTCTGTAACATCAAGATACCTAAACATAAGGCTTTTTCTCAGAATAACAGGATAATTTTATTTAAAGGAATGTCTTAGGGTGTAATATTTGTAGTGTTCACGGTCAAATGCAGACTCTAGTGGATACTTTTCCCATAAAAATGCACAAAAATTTTCACAGATTTCAGAGGACACTTGGTACTCCTCTGCAGGTCCGCAGTCAAAGGGATCTGAATACCCGGACTGCAGGTGCAGCTCTTTTCTACGTTTTGCAGTTGCTGTTCTGGGTCAAGCTAAACATGACCAAACCGGGAAGGAGTGATTGGGTTGGTGCAAAAGTAATCTGGTTTTGCCATTAAAAGTAACAGCGATTACTTTTGTTTTTTGAGATGGAGTTTCACTCTTGTCTCCCAGGCTGGAGTGCAGTGGTGCGGTCTCAGCTCACTGCAACCTCTGCCTCCTGGGTTCAAGCGATTCTCCTGCCTCAGCCTCCCCAGTAGCTGGGATTACAGGTACCCACTACCATGCCCGGCTAATTTTTGTATCTTTAGTAGAGATGGGATTTCATCCTGTACATCAGGCTGGTCTCAAACTCCTGACCTCAGGTGATCCACCCTCCTCAGCCTCCCAAAGTGCTGGGATTACAGGCGTGAGCCACCACGCCCTGCCCATGGCAGTTACTTTTGCACCAACTGAATAATTTTACCAGCAGCCCTGGGAGAAGGCATTTCGTAGTCACATACCTCCTTAGGGGAAAGTATAGAAATGTAGTCTTCATAGATTATCCTTGCTTTCTCTTCAATAATGTTTTTATTAGCTTCCTTCTTCAGTTCCTCACAGGCCATCCAGAAGAGCATGTTTTCCTCACTGAATTCTGTTCGGAGGAACTCACGGAATGCATTCCTTCCTGCTGGAGTGACCATTAATTTGTCAAATGACTGAGCCCAGGCGTTGACTTCTTCCAGAGTAGGAGCAGGGCTTCGTGGAGACGGAAACAGAGCGGGTAAAAGGGAACCGTTAATTGGTAGTTAATTGGAATTTCATCATTAGAAATGTATCTTTTCCTCCTCCGGGAATGAAAAATAGATGTGTTTAGGCCCTTTTAGGAAGGGAAAGAGCTGTTGTCATTTCCTTAAGCCTTTGAGAAAAACGCATGAATATGATACTTTTAAATTGTTTGCTGGGTTGCATACTGAAAGGCTTGCAAGCCAAGTTGCTAGAATAACGGCTAAGAACATGTTTGTTTACAACTGGGCACATCTTGCAATATTTTAAAAACTGTAAATGTAAAGAAAAATCCTGCAGGCGTGTGACCCAGAACTTCCAAATCCCCTACGATGAGTTCTGTACTCCGACAGAACTAGGTCAGATTTGACAACATGAAACCTCTAGAACAACAGGGCAAGTGTCTGTTTAGTATATTTGAAATTATGTAATATTTGAGAAAGAATGTATGTAATATAAATGCAAGTTATGAAAGGTGACAACAAACACTTTGAGACAGAGTCTCACTGTGCTGTCAAGGCTGGAGGGCAGAGGTGTGATCGCCGCTTACTGCAGCCTCGACTTCCTAGGCTCATGTGATTCTCTTGCCTTGGCCTCCCAAGTAGCTAGGACTACAGGCGCGTGCCACCACACCCAGCTAACTTTTCCTTTTCTTGGTACAGTCAGGTCTTACTATGTTGCCCAGGCTGGTCTCAAACTCTTGGGCTTAAGCAATCCACTCACCTTGGCCTCCGAGATTGCTGGGATTACAGGTGTGAGCCACTGTGCCCAGCTCCCTTTTGTAACGTGGGTATACTGCACAGTGGTGAAGCCTGGGCTGTTAGTGTAGTCATCACACTGTACTTACTAGGTAACTTCTTATCCCTTACCTACCTCCCAGCCTCCCATCCACCTCTCCGAGTCTCCAGTGTAAATGAACACTAATGAATGTGCCATTTTCCGTAAGAACCATAACAGCGCTGACAATGCTGCATTGATTTTGGTGCTACTTCTGCTTGCTGCTCTCTCCCGGCTCTGTCTCCTAGCGAACTGCTATACTCGATGTGGGCTTACCCCTTTGAGTTAATTCTTACTTCTGTCCTAATTGTTTTGAGGTGAGCAAACATAGCTTAACAATGATCCTTAATGTCTCTTTTATTTCCATAGTTTTAAAGGTATGTATGTAACACTGAAAAATATAGTCTTTAGGTTTGATTTATTTATTTTTATTTATTTATTTTATTTTTTTGAGACAGTCTCTCTCTGTCACCCAGGCTTGAGTGCAATGGCACGATCTCAGCTCACTGCAACCTTTGCCTCCTGGGTTCAAACGATTCTCCTGCCTCAGCCTCCCAAGTACCTGGGATTACTGGTGTCCACCACCACACTCGGCTAATTTTTTATATTTTTAGTAGAGACAGGATTTCACCATTGCCCAGGCTGGTCTGGAACTCTTGACCTCAGGTGATCCGCCCACCTTGGCCTCCCAAACTGCTGGGATTATGGGCATGAGCCACCGTACCCAGCAGTTTTTTAAAAAATCAAAATGGTTGACTCTATGTTGTCTTCTGCAACTTGTTTTTTCCACTCAACATTAAGTTTCTAAGATTCCCACGAGCTGTTGTGTGTGGCCAGTTCCAGAGTAGGATTCACCTCTACCTTTCCATTCTTGAACTATCCTCTTGGATTTCAGTATCACCGTTACACTGGCCTCTCAGATATTGCATTAGTTATGCTAGAGTTGCCTGATCTTGGAATGATCTATTCCCAGAATGCTTTGTGGCCCTAGCCTGTGAAACCATCTGGATCCAGTGTCTATTCTGTAGAAAGGTATTATGGATTAAATTGTGCCCCTGAGAATGATATGTTGTAGTTCTAACCTGCTGTACCATAGAATATGACCTTATTTAGAAATAAGGTCTTTGCAGATTTGGTGAAGTTAGACAAGGTCATTAGGATGAGATCTAATCTAAATGACTACTATCCTGTAAGGGGAAATCTGGACACAGACACAGACATGCACAGGGTGAAGATGATATGGAGAAGCACAGGGATGAGACGGCCACGTGACCTGAGTGAGGTATCTATAAGCCAAGGAATGACATGCCCTGCTGGCAACCACCCAAAGCTGGAAGAACCAGGAAAGATCCTCCCCTAGGGCCGTAAGAGTATAGAGAAAGCATGGCCTGCTGACACCTTGATTTTGGACTTCCAGCCTCAAGAACTGTGAGGGAACAAGTTTCTGTCATTTTAAGCTACCCAGATTTTGGTACTTTGTTACAGCACTTGGGAGACCAATGCAGGCAGATCACCTGTGGTCAGCCTGGTCAACATGGTGAAACCCTGTCTCTGAAAAATACAAAAATTAGCCGGGTGTGATGGTGCGAGCCTGTAATCCTATCCCAGCTACTCAGGAGGCTGAGGCAGTAGAATCACTTGAACCTGGGAGGCGGAGGTTGCAATGAGCCAAGATTGCATCACTGCACTCCAGCCTGGGCAACAGAGCTAGACTCCTTCTCAAAAAAAAAAAAAAAAAAGGAATGGTGGCTCACGCCTGTAATCCCAGCACTTTGGGAGGCCGGGGCGGGTGGATTACGAGGTCAAGAGATCGAGACCATCCTGGTCAACATGGTGAAACCCCGTCTCTACTAAAAATACAAAAAAAATTAGCTGGGCATGGTGGCGCGTGCCTGTAATCCCAGCTACGCAGGAGGCTGAGGCAGGAGAATTGCCTGAACCCAGGAGGCGGAAGTTGCGGTGAGCCAAGATCACGCCATTGCACTCCAGCCTGGGTAACAAGAGTGAAACTCCGTCTCAAAAAAAAAAAAGGAATGTGTTAACAGTGTTTAATCTCTTAGAGGTTAGATTAGTTTCATTACTTATACATCATTTAATTTTTGGCAAGCATCTATAACTTTTTCTTTCTCTCTCCCTTTTATTTTTAAAATTGACTAATTAATTATTTTTGAGACAGAGTCTTGCTCTGTCTCCCAGGTTGGAATACAGTGGTGCACTCTTGGCTCACTGTAAACTCTGCCTCCGAGTTCAAGCAATTATCCCTGCCTCAGCCTCCCGAACAGCTGGGATTACAGGTGTGCACCACCATGCCCAGCTAATTTTTGTATTTTAATAGAGGCGAGGTTTCACCATGTTGGCCAGGCTGGTCTCAAACTCCTGACCTCAGGTGATCCACCCACCTCGACCTTCCAAAGTGCTGGGATTACAGTCGTGAGCCACCATGCCCAGTCAGTCTTTTATTTATACAAGTACATTATTAAAAAATAACATAATATATTTTGTTAGGAAGCATTTATTTGTATTTGCAATTAGCAAAGGGATTAGACTAATAATGGAAATTATTTCTCTCCCTGTCATGTAATGAATTAAATGGAATTTTGCAGGGGAGGAGTGTGAGGCCACATGGTGATTGGCTATTACTAAATTGCAGTTAGAGAAGGTGCATGTTCCATAGAAACATACAAGGCAAAGAAAAGAAAGAGGTTGATGTTTCTGTTAGTTTAATGAGGTAAAAAACGTGCTATTTCACCTTTCTTCCCAGGTTGGAAGGTCTGCTCTGAGTTCGTGGGAAGCTATTGTGGGCCTCTGATCTTCCTGGTTTCTAACAGTGAGACTGCAAAAAAAAAAACAAAAAACCAAAAAACACACACATTTACATGTTGACAGCTCAGTCTCTGCCAAGAAAATATTTTAAAGAGAACTTCAGATCCCCAAGTATTAATAGAATTTCTTCCTCTTTTGAAAAATAAAAATGGCTCTAGTTAGTTTTCCCAAGCAAACCAAATGACAATACAGTAACATTGTGGTTTCTACTATTGAGTAAGAGTTAGGAATTATTGTGCTCAATTGTACTTAGAATAATAATTTTTTTTCATAAAAACAGATTCATTAGAAAATAGTAAAAAAAAATAAAGGGGGGTGGGCTGGGCATGGTGGCTCATGCCTGTAATCCCAGCACTTTGTGAGGCCAAGGCAGGAGGATCACTTGAGGCCAGGAGTTCAAGACCAGCCTGGGCATCATAGCAAGACCCCCGTCTCTATTTAATACCAAAATTTTAGAAATGAAAATAGTGAAAAAGTAAGATTGTCAGGAATGTTTTGGGTTTTCATTTCATTTTCTGCATCTTAGAAAAAGTATACATCCTCTAGGCTTTGTTTCCAGTCAAAATGGAGGCTTCATATTTATAGGCACATATACAAAAATAGTAGAGAAAACTAGGAAAGCACATAATCAATCTACTATTGTATTTCTCAAAAGAGTTTGTTTTCTTATACACACTCTGTAATTTGTCTGTAAACTTATTCCAAGTATTTTTGTTGTTATTGTAAATGGAATTTATACTTTTATCTCATCTTCGAAGTGGTTATTGTTTGTAATATGAATGCTATTACTATTATTATGATTATTTTGAGAGGGAGTCTTGCTCTATCACCCAGGCTGCAGTGCTGTGGCACAATCTCAGCTCACTGCAACCTCTGCCTCCTGGGTTCAAGCAATACTTGTGCCTCAGCCTCCTGAGTAGCTGGGACTACAGGTGTGCGCCAACACACCCAGCTAATTTTTGTATTTTTAGTAAAGACAGGGTTTCACCATTTTGGCCAGGCTGGTTTCGAACTCCTGACCTCATATGATCCACACACCTGGACCTCCCAAAGTGCTGAGATTACAGGCATGAGTCACCACACCCGGCCACTTTTTAAATCACTTACTGAGCTATCATTTATATGCCATAAAGTTTATCTGTTGAAAGTGTACAATTCAGTGGTTTGTAGTATACTCAAAGTTGTACAACCATCCCTACCATCTAATTCCAGAATGCTATCATCACCTGCAAAAGAAATACCACCCGTTAGTAGTCAGTGCTTATCACCTGTATCTCCCCACTCCACCAGCCCTAGGCAAGGTGGAATCTGCTTCCTGTCTCTACAGATTTGCCTGTTGTGGAGTGAGATCCTCAGGGGCTGTCTCCTTTCACTTGGCATCATGTTTTCACACTCAATCCATGCCGCAGCATGTATCAGTACTTCATTTCTTTCTCCAGTTGAATAATATCTTATTGTTTGGATAGACACATCGCATTTTGTTTGTAAGTTCATCAGCGAATAGACATTTGGCTTGTTTCCACATTTTGGCTGCATGAATCATACTGCTGTGCACTTTCCTGTGCAAGTACGTGCAAATATATATCTGTTTTTCTCTTAAGTAGAAACCTCAGAGTAGAACTGCTGAGTCATATGGTAACTTGAGTCTGAACATTTTGAGGAACTCCTAAACTGTTTTACAAAGCAATTGAGCTATTTCACACAGTGATATTTGAGGGATCCAATTTCTCCCGTTCCTTGCCAACAGTTACTCTTGTCTTTTTTATTCTAGCTTTACAAGTGGGTGTGAAGTGGTGTTTCATTGTGGGTTTGATATGCATTTTGCTGATGACTCCTTTCATGTATTTACTAGCTATTTGTACATCTTCTTTGGAGGGATGTGTATTCAGATCTTTTGACTATTTCTAAATTGATTTATTAGTATTTTATTATTGAAATAGAAGGGTTCTTTTAGATCTCAGGCCTAAAGACTATTATTTTAATGTTAATTTTATGTCTTTATTTCTGAATTCTTTTGTGTTTGTATCGGTTATAGCTAGAATCCTCTTGGGGTTTCATCTGCAAATAGGGAGAATTTTACCTCTTTATTTCCAATTCTTAGGCTTCCAATTGTTTTCCTTGTCTAATTACCTAACACCTAAAATACACTGTTAAATACTAGTGGAGACTGTGGACATTTGGCCTTATTCTTGATTTTAGCAGGAATGCTTTCAGCATCCCATCAACTTAAAAATGGATTTTTATCACTGACAATTTGAGTTTTCTTTATCTTGTTGCTGCTGTATTTTCTATTCCTTTTATTATATCTTTTCTTAACATTCTTTATTTCATAAAACTTTTCCAGCCTGTTTTCAGCACATCTGTTTTTATAAGTTTTCAGTGTGTGGGGGACGGTGGGGGGTGGCTTTATTTTTCTTTAAAGACAAAATCATTAGAAATGCAGGAACCCTTTTGACTTCTTTCATGATGCTAGGGCTAAAAAGTTTAGTAAATAATGGCTTCTTTAAAAAAAAAAAATCCAACAGAAAAAAAACTTGAGGCATCTGGGTGGTACTGTCTCTGCATGACTTCCCGAGGCTTCTTTTGTAAGCAGAACACATGACTGCACAGTGGGTATGCAAAAGCAAAGAGGGAAAAAAAAGATGAGTTTGACAGGAGATTCCTCAGAGAACCGGAAGCTGCAAACTAAATAATGCAAAATTATTTAAGCTTTGACATACTTTTTGCTTCATTCCAAGTAAGAATTATTTTTTTAAAGAGACCATGTGTTTTTGAAAAAGAGAAGAATATGCTTTTTGTGTTTTGTTTACCGCGCTCCACTGTTATTGTTACAGCAGAACTAGAAAATATCTATGGCAGCCTGGATAGCCACTCACAATGTTTTAGGACTATTCAGCAAAAGAAGACCCATGGCGCCGGGAGCGGTGGCTCACACCTGTAATCCCAGCACTTCGGGAGGCCGAGGTGGGCGGATCACGAGGACGAAAGATCGAGACCATCCTGGCCAACATGGTGAAACCCCATCTCTACTAAAAATACAAAAGAATTAGCCTGGCGTGGTGGCGTGCATCTGTGGTCCCAGCTACTCGGGAGGCTGAGGCAGGAGAATTGCTTGAACCCAGGAGGTGGAGGTTGCAGTGAGCCGAGATTGCGCCACTGCACTCCAGCCTGGTGACAGAGCAAGACTCTGTCTCAAAATAAAAAAAATAAAAAAATTTAAAAAAAAAAAAAGAAGAAGACCTATGGCCAGATATAGTTTGGAAAAATTTTGAGTGATAAAGAGAAAACTTTCTAGAAAGGAAAAACAAGTTTATATTCAAGAGAACAAGAATCAGCATGCCTTCCCTTATAACACCAGATATTACCAGAGGGCTTTACAGCAGAATGTCGAGAAAGATCCACAAGTACTTAGAAAACATATTGCCATTTATCTTTCTTGAAAATTGACTTGACTATGTATATTAATACAGATAGATCTCAAAAGTGTGGAAAAAGAAAGCAAGAAATTTACTATTCAAAGAGCTGAAGTTTGCTGTGCACCTGTTTCTCTTTACATCTTTCAGTGCATAGTTATGCTACTACATTATATTCATGATTATATATATATATATATATATATATATATATATATATATATATATATATTTTTTTTTTTTTTGAGATGGAGTTTTGCTCTTGTTACCCAGGCTGGAGTACAATGGCGCGATCTCGGCTCACCGCAACCTCTGCCTCCTGGGTTCAGGCAATTCTCCTGCCTCAGCCTCCTGAGTAGCTGGGATTACAGGCATGTGCCACCATGCCCAGCTAATTTTTTGTATTTTGAGTAGAGACGGGGTTTCACCATGTTGACCAGGATAGTCTTGATCTCTTGACCTCGTGATCCACCCACCTCGGCCTCCCAAAGTGCTGGGATTACAGGCTTGAGCCACCACGCCCGGCTTCATGATCATATTTTTAAACATAGTATAACTGTAATTATGTAATATGTATTGCTTTATAATTTTTTTTTCCTCTAGCATATTAATTTATTTCTGAGACAAGGTCTCACTTTGTTACCCAGGCTGGAGTGCAGTGGCATGATCACAGCCCACTGCTGCCTTGAACTCCTGGGTTCAAGTGATCCTTCGCCTCACCTTCTAGAGGAGCTGGGACTATAGGCACATGCCACCATGCCTAGCTAAATATATATATATTTTTTTAGTGGAGGCAGAATCTTGCTATGTTGCCCTGGCTGGTCTCAAACTCCTGGGCTCAAGCAATCTTTCTGCCTTAGCCTCCCAAAATGCTGGGATTACAGGCGTGAGCCACTATGCCTAACCTATTTATTTGTTTATTTAGCTTTTCTAGTATGTGAATTTAAATGCTGTATAGTAGTGCATTGTGTAATTATATCACAATATATTCATTCATTCTCCTGTTTATGTCCTTTAGAACCATTTTCAATTTTTCTCACTCAGATGAATGCTGTAGTGAATTCTCTCATATATGTCTCCTTTTGCAGGGGTGTGAGAGGTCTTTCCAGGGTATAGGTTTTTCTTTCCTTTTTTTCTTTTTGTTTTTGAGACAGGATCTCACTCTGTCCCACGTGCTGGAGTGCAGTGATGCAATCATAGTTCACTGCAGCCTCAACTTCCTGGGGCTCAAGCGATCCTCCCACCTCAGCCTCCAGAGTAGCTGGGACCACAGGTGTGCACCACCATGCCTGGCTAATTTTTGTGCTTTTTGTAAAGACTGGGTTTCACCATGTTGCCCAGGCTGGTCTCGAGCTCCTAGGCTCAGGTGATCTGCCAGGGTATAGGTTTTAAATGGGTGTATATTAAGCCGTCATTTATCTGATCCTTGTTAGTAGGAGTACAAGCAGATTATTTCCTGTTCCATTTCATTTGCTTACTCTTTTGGTTGTTATTTTTTATTAATGTATTTTAATGTTCTTTATTCTGGATATGAATTATTTGTTAATTGCATTGTAACTGTCTTCTCTGAGTATGTTTTCTCTTTTCATTTTATTTTTGGTACCTTTTGTTAAATATATTTTTAAATAGCTTTATTAAGATATAATTTGGCTGGGCACGGTGCCTCATGCCTGTAATGCTAGCACTTTGGGAGGATTAGGCAGGCAGATCACCTGAGGTCAGGAGTTCAAGACCAGCCTGGTCAACATGGTGAAACCCTGCCTCCATTCCAAATACAAAAAATAAGCTGGGCATTGTGGTATGAGCCCATCATCTCAACTACTTGGTTGGCTGATGCATGAGAATCGCTTGAACCCAAAGGGCGGAGGTTGCAGTGAGCCAAGATCGTGCCACTGCACTCCCGCCTGGGCTACAGGGTGAGACTCCATCTCAAAAAAGAAAAGAAAAGAAAAAAGAAGATATAATTTGCACACTATACAAGTTGCCAAATTGAACTGTATAATTCTGTGGCTTTTAGTATAGTTACAGAATAATATAACTATTGCCATGATTTAGAGCATTTCATCATCCCAAAAAGGAACTCTGTAACCATTAGCAGTAACTCCATCTTGCTTATTCCTAGGCAACAGCTCATCTACTTTCTGTCTCTATGGATTCACCTATTCTGGACGTTTCATGTAAGTGTAACGATAAAATGTGTGTTCTTTGTGTCTAGCTTCTTTCACTTCTTAGCATCATATTTTGGTGGGGTCAAGACTTCATTCCTTTTGCTTTTTTTTTTTTTTTTTTTTTTGTGAGACAGAGTTTCACTCTTGGTGCCCAGGCTGGAGTGCAATGGTGTGATCTCAGCTCATTACAGCCTCTGCCTCCTGGGTTCAAGTGATTCTCCTGTCTCAGTCTCCTGAGTAGCTGGGATTATAGGCACGCACCACTGCGCCTGGCTGATTTTTTCTATTTTTCTTTTTAGTACAGACAGGGTTTCACCATGTTGGCCAGGCTGGTCTCAAACTCCTGACTTTAGGTGATCCACCTGCCTCGGCCTCCCAAAGTGCTGGGATTACAAGTGTGAGCTACCGCACCCAGCCACTTCATTCTTTCTATGACCAAATAATATTCCACTGTATGGAATACCATATTGTACGTATTCATTCATTAGTTGACAGGTATTTGTTTTTTTCCTGCTTTTTCACTACTATGAATCATGCTGCTATAAACATTCATGTATGAGTCTTTATGCGAACATGTTTTTCTTTCTATTGTTAAACACATCTTAATGTTTTAATGTAGCCAAATTTATGAATCATTTCCTTTTATAGAATTTGCTTTTTCTTTTTAAAAATAATTCTCCCCAATACCAACATGATAAAAACATTATCTTGTATTTTCTTCTTTGCCTTTAAGCCATTTGGAGTTTATCTTTCTTTAAAGGCGGGAATTGATTTTTGTATATGGTGCAATGTAGGAATAGAAATATATTTTTATATATTGGATACCAAGAAGGATGAACAATCTTCCTGGTCTGCCTGGCTTTTTAGGGTTTCTGGGCTGTGGGACTTTTTGATGCTAAAACTCAGCAATGAGGCTGAGTTGGTAGCCAAATCCCAAGTATCCTCCTATTTACTGAATAGTTTATTTTCCCCTTTGCTGATGCCACTTTTGTCACATGTTGGTAGGTTTTCTAGATGTATTGTCTTCCACTGATGTTAAAACTATATGGTGTATTTTTGGACTAATTATGAATGACATTACTCTTCAAATAAAATTTTCTTAAAATAATTTTTTTCTAAGAAGGTCTGAATTACTTGATTTGTCCATTGACAGGAGATTGTTTGCAGCTATGGTTTCATACTTTTAACACAAAAGTAAATGCCACATTTTATAGCGATATCTGACCCCTTTGTATCTACCATCGTTATTTGTTTCCTGGATCTTTCCTCTGGGTTCCCCTTTTTCCCCACTGAAGTAGGCCCTTCCTTAGGTTCTTTTAGGTTTGCAGGCAATAAACTCGGTTGGTTTTTGTATGACTGAAAATGTCTTTTTTTTTCCCACATTCTTGAATTATAGTTTGACCAAGTTTTCAGTTACTTTTCTCCAGTGCTTTGAAGACATTGCTCTATTGTGTCTCCTACACACACCCACGTGCTACGGAAGTGTTGGCTATGATGGTTATGACAGCGTCTAGGTACAGATTCTTATTTTCTTTGCTCTATTTGGTACCCATAGGAGGAGCCTGCTCTGGGACCTGCCCAGCCCGCTAGCCTTACACTGTTAGGACAATGTTTGTTCCTGTCAGCATCTGGGCAGCCTACCACGCCCTGCGGGAGGCAGCAGAGAAAGGAGGGAGGGGCAGGAGTGAACGGCGGCTGGAGTCTCACCTGCACCCCGACTTCCTGCACATCTCTCGGGGGGATCGTCCCATTTCCACACTGAGACCTACTTGCAGAGTGAGAATGAAGGCCCCTAAACGCAGTCTAGCCACCACTGGTGTCTTCCTCCTCTAGGGCAGCTGCGGACACCCACGCGTTTCCTCTGCCCACCACCAGGGCCTCTCGTCTGGGTTCCTGCAGAGCTGCACAGATTCCTACTGGAGGCTGAAGTCTCACCTTGACACTGCCTAGCTCTTGTCAGCCCCATGCCACGTTTCCTCTGGCTGTGGGAACGAAGAGACCATCGGTATCGGGATCTCATTGGTGGATGTTCGATGGCTGCGTCCCTTCCTCCAGATTGGAACTTCTTGGAAATTAATACCAGCCTGAGCTGGGCAGGAGCCACCGAACTAAGGGCATTTCACTTTCAAACTTCAATCTCCTCCCCGGCGATTAGCTCTGCTAGTTCCATATCGCGGTTCGTGATCAGTCCAATAGCAGTTTTTCTTCTTTTCCACCAGTGAGGTCTTGATCTAACTTACTGCCAACCCTCCATAAATTTAGGATGATTTGATTGCGAAAGTGGTGCACAAATTTGGCTGGCACTAAGCACTTTTCAGATCTAAGATTTAAAAGCTGTAACCTAAGGTTCCCGTGATTTTAAGGTGTAAATTATCTCCTTTCCTCCAGACTACTCAGAGGGTCACAGATGTTTGATCTTCGTTTCTTTCCTTTTAAAACAATGACTGTGCGTCTTCCTCTACCTGGTAAGTTAGCATGTATTTTAATATTTGTCTCTAGCGCACATCTTTTGACATTTCTATTTATTACAAAACAAAATTTATGAAATGGAAGCAACAATCCAGGCTCCCTCTACTTCATGGCCCCAACCTTTAAGACCCATCTTAGATCCTAAGCCTTCATTGCCCCAGGAGTGCCCGAGTTCACTCCTTTCTAACCATTTCTGCCCAAATGTTGATCATCAATCATGAACCGTCTCAGCTTGTTCTCTAGTTGTTTAACACACATTGGCCTGATTTGAGGGATCTGAGCGGAAGCCCCCTGAGAGCTAGACAGATGTATCCACTTGTTATTTCTGGGATGTCCCTCCGTATCAGGCATATAGTAGTTGTTTAAAAGACACTTACCGGATTAACCATAGGCTGCCACTATTCAGGGGTTCCACTTCCCAGTCATGAGCACATTAATTAAAAAGCCCCAAACCTTACCACGAGCAGCTACAACAGCAGCACCAGCAGAAGCAGCATGCGTTGGACCCGCGGCTTCCCACTCCTGGCTGGCCTGGGACGGCGCCTGGGACGTCTGGGGCGGCTGGCACCTGCCGCTTCCGCATCTCCATCCGCTCTGATCCCATTGGCTGCAACAGGGAGAGGAACAAATTGGGAGGGAGTTGCAGCATTATGAAGGCGTCAGCCCAGGGGTCAGCAGTTTGGATCACTGAAAAGATGCAATGCGACTATATTCAGGTCATTTTTGCTAATTCTGGTAAAATTTAGTGGTTAGAATCTTAGGATCAATTAGTGTATCCAACATGTAATGCCCATCCTCTGCCAAGCATAAAGATGCATTCCAGGGATAAACTAGCAGATGGAAAGCCCCACCTTAGGCGCTCATAGTTCAGTTAGGGAGACAGACACACATGCACTGAAGACTCCGCAGTCAGTGCTAGCAAGGCCGTTCCCAGCTCCAGGCGTCCCTGTGGCCTGAACCAAAGGGGAACAGGGAGCAGCTTTATAAAGCTGCCCATGAGGCCAACATGTAGTTATAGGAGGTCAACATGGGAAGGGTGGCCCAGCTAATGCAGTCTGAGGAGAGGTCAGAAGAGGGCAGTCCTGGAGGCCAGAGTGGCTGGAGTCACATCTTTCCTAGCTATGTCACCTTGCAGAAGTGACCCAAATTGGGGAGTGGAAGCACTCAGAACCCCGCCTGGCACAGAGTGATTGCTCAATTATCCCCAGGAAGCCAGGCAGGAGAGCCAGACTATGGCCTGCCCAGACCTGTCTTGTCATCCATCCCAGGGACGGTCACCCTCGCCTACCTCAATGGAAGCCAAGCCATAGGACACAAAACATCTGTGCCTTTCAACCTCTGCCCTGTTGTTGGGGATGCCAAGAATGTGGAAGAAGAGAGACATAAAAGCAGCATGAGAAGCAAAAAACTGCTAAGCCCATTTTACATTAGATACTATCACTTGATGGAGCTAATTGCAAGCTAATATCAAGGACACATTAAAGAACCATAAATAGAACTTTGGAATTAATTTCTGGATGTATTATTCTATTTCAACATTAGATTTGTCTGTTCCTATTGATTATTTTCTAATCCTCTATACTACTGGACTTTGTTCTAATTATTCTTTTTTTTTTTTTTTTTTTTTTTGAGACAGAGTCTCATCCTGTCTCCCAGGCTGGAGTGCAGTGGCGTGATCTTGACTCATTGCAACCTCCGCCTCCTGGGTTCAAATGACCCTCCTGCCTCAGCCTCCCGAGTAGCTGGGAATACAGGCACCTGTCACCACAACCAGCTAATTTTTGTATTTTTAGTAGAGATAGGGTTTCACCATGTTGGCCAGTCTGGTCCCAAATTCCTGACCTTGTGATTCACCTGCCACAGCCTCCCAAAGTGCTGGGGTTATAGGCATGAGCCACCATGCCCAGCCTTAGTTAGTCTTGCATGTAAGTTTCAGGACCACAAGAAAGACCCATCAAAGGGCTTTACTGCTCTTTCATCCACTGTGAAAATAATGTTCCCAGCATCCAGAGACTGCCCACAGCGCTCTGCTGGGGTTGCTGAGCTGGTGTGGCTCACTTAGCTAGAAGGTGGAGGCAGAGACATGGTCAGCCACAGTCATGCATTATGGGCACCACAGGGAGATGGCTTCAAAGGCAGAAACTCTGGGCTCAAGTGATTCCAGGCATCACCTCTTCACCTCACCTGTGGAGGAGACAGCCTATCCATGATTCCACTTCATTCACTCAATTCAGGACACTGAGGCTGTAGAAGCCAGCACAATCTCCAAATCAAGATGTTTTGAACAAAAGATGCTCCCAGTAACTATTATTTCCTACGAGATATTGATGCAACTTGCCTCATTAAAAAAACATATCCCTTGGGAGGCTGAGGTTGGCAGATCATTTGAGGTCAGGAGTTTGAGACCAGCCTGGCCAATATGGTGAAACCCTGTCTCTACCAAAAATACAAAAAAAAAATTTAGCTGGGTGTGGTGGTGCACACCTGTAATCCCAGCTACTCAAAAGGCTGAGGCAAGAGAATCACCTGAACCCAGGAGGTGGAGGTTACAGTGAGCAGAGACAGCCTGGGGCGACAGCGAGACTCCGTCTCAAGAATAAAAGAAAACCATATCCTAATTAATTTCCAAAAGTAGGAAGGACTGTGACATGGTGCTGTCCCAAGGTCTCAGTGAAGTTCTGTTTCAACATCTTGGCCACGCTGGGTCTTCCCAGTCAGTCCATGAAATATCTATTCACTGAAATCCTCTCTTATGTGTGAGGTAAGGGTCTCTTCAAACAGGTCTTGCAGATTTTGGATAGGTTTACTCCTGAATATTTTGTAGAACAATTTTTGCCGCTGTCATAAATGACACCTTCCCCTGGCACTCAACTGTGTTTTTTAAATAGATATTTTGGCATATAGGAAGGCTAAGAATACTACATTGAATTCTCTTATAGTACCAGTAATTTTTCTGTTGATTCTCTAATTAGATGATCATACCGTCTATAAATAATCACACTAGTCTCTTTGCTGCCTGTACCTTTTTAAGGTATCTGTTCTTACCCTGGTCTTATTTCATTGGCCAGGAAGTTGAGTAAATATTGAAAAGTAGCAATAGTACTAGGCATCTTTGTCTTCTTCAAGACGTTCTTTAGTGAGACGACTGTTAGTGTTTTGCTGATATATATGCTGTGCGTTGGAGGTTTCTGGAAGATAATATTTCAAGTTAAGCAGGCTTTCTTTCACTATTTGCATGGTATAAAATAAGCTGTGCTAACTTATTAACTTTAAAAAAATTTTACAAATTTTAACCCTCTAGCCCTATGTCATAAGCTAGCATATTTTATTTGTTTATACGCATCTATCTCTTTGTAAACATCTGGAAGAACTTTAATGACTGAGTGAGCTAACTCTAGAGAACCTCAAAAGATTGCTTAGAACCAAATATAGCCATTAGAAGCGAAAGGGAAATTCTATCAAACTCTGTTCTTACACACTTTTTTTTTTTGAGACAGCATGTCTCTCTTGTCACACAGGCTGGAGTGCAGTGGCACAGTCTCGGCTCACCGCAACCTACACCTCCCGGGTTCAAGCAATTCTCCTGCCTCAGCCTCCCAAGTGGCTAGCATTACAGGTGCGCGCCACCATGCTTGGCTAATTTTTATATTTTTAGTAGATACGGGGGTCAGGCTGAGCTCAAACTCCTGACCTCAGATGATCTGCCTGCCTTGACCTCCCAAAGTGCTGGGATTACAAGTATGAGCCACCACGCCCAGTCTGTTCTGAAACTTTTTAAAAAAATTTTTGAGACTGGAAAGCCCTGGAATCGTATACACTTTTTAAAACATCTTTATTGGGGTCTAAAAGACATCCAATAAACTGCACATGTTTAAAGTGTGTAATTTGATAAGTTTTTACATGTGTACCTGGGACGCCATCACCACAACCAAGATGGTGAACACATTACCACCCTCAAAAGTTTCCTCAAAATCCTGCCTCTTGAGAATCTCTCTTTCGTTGCCCCTGCTTTGGGTGCTCAGGGTGCTCACTGAACTGCTTTCTCTCTATATCCATTAATTTGCATTTTCTTGAATTGTATATAACAGGAACCATACAACATCTATTTTTTTTTTTGGTCTGGTTTCTTTCACATAGCATAATTGTTTTGTATGAGCCAGCAGGCCCGGCCATGTTGATATGTAACAATATGTAACTATTTGTTTATCCATTCACTTATTAATGGACTTAGAACTTTTTGATGATTGCTAAAAAAGATTAGATATATTAAAACATTATCTTTTTGTGAACATAAAAATCTTTTATTTCTTCTTTTTTTGAGACGGAGTTTTGCTCTTCTTGCCTAGGCTGGAGTGCAGCGGTGAGATCTCGGCTCACTGCAACCTCTGCCTCCCGGTTTCAAGTGATTCTCCTGCCTTGGCCTCCTGAGTAGCTGGGATTATAGGCGCTCGCCACCACACCCTGCTAATTATGTATTTTTAGTAGAAATGAGATTTCTCCATGTTGGTCAGGCTGGTTTCGAACTCCTGACCTCCGGTGATCCGCCCGCCTTGGCCTCCCAAAGTGCTGGGATTACAGGCGTGAGCCACCATGCCAGGCCGAACATGAAAGTCTTTTATCAGACTAAATTAGAAGAGAATGTTATTAAGACTGTATTCATGTTTACTGAACTATAATTTTGACATTTTAAATCATTTAAAGATTTGATAACCAAGTGTATAGTAATACATGCTATTCCTGGAAAAGTTTACTAACAATCTCTCGCCTCTCTATGCAAAAAAATTCTAAATTAATGGGAATGGCTTTCACTCCCTTGCTAAACGTTGGAGTGTGTAGTGTTGGGTGTGATCATTCATACTGTATATGCTGCTGTCTGTGGAGAAAGGCAAGAGCCTGAGGGGAACCAAGTGTTAATAAAATACGAAAATTAAAAAGCAGCAAATGTTAGTAATTATTGAAGTTGACTAACACAGGGTTTGTTATACTATCCTGTCTTCATATTTGTGTGGTTGAAAGTTTCCTTAATAAAGTTTTTAAAATGTTGAATTCTGTTAGATTTTTAAAAATCTATTTAGATGAGCATATCAGTTTCCTCCTTTGAATAGTTAATGAAGTGAGTTAAATAAGGCATTTCTTAATGTTGAGTCATAAGCAAACTCTTCTCAGGACTAAAAGATAATTACTCTTTTATTATACTACTTAAATAAATGCTACCTATTTACGAGATTGTAAAAATAGGCCATGAATGTATATGTTAATTCCACTAGTCTTCTTAGACATCAGAATAGGATCTAATTAGCCAAACTAGCTTCCTACATCTTCTCCTATCTGTGCGAGAACTCTGTGTACACATCATTTCCCTCTGTCCTTTCTAAATAGCACGGGACCAATGCCTTCTGACAGTGCTCTTCTCTCCTTTTACGGTGTGTCTTTAGAGAGAATGCTGGGCATCATTTTACTGTCCTTTGGGACGACCATGTAAGTCACACGCATCATCCTCCAGGTACTGGCTGCCTTCACCTGACACTTCTGGGGCTCAGAAGTTAGATGAATGTGAAATCATCGTTAGCAACCTCATATGCTAACACGAATGGGATTTCAGAAGCAGCCTGAAGGCTCAACACGGTGCCTCACACCTGTAATCCCAGCACTTTAGGAGGCTGAGGCGGGTGGATTGCTTGAGCCCAGGAGTTTGAGACCAGCCTGGGCAACATAGAGAAACCCAATCTCTACAAAACAAACAAACAAACAATATATATAAATTAGCTGGGTATGGTGCACATGCCTGTAGTCCCAGCTACTCAGTCGAGGAGCTGAGATGAGAGTATTGTTTGACCCCAGGAGGTTGAGAGGTTGAGGCTGCAGTGAGCTGTGATTATGCCACTGCACTCCAGCCTGGGTCACTGAGTGAGACCCTGTCTCAAAAAAGGCCCCCAAAAAAACCAAAAACAAAAAAAGCAGCCTGAGGAAATGGGAATAATACAGGTTGATAGCTCATTAAATATTTCAGATCTCAACCAAGAGATAATCCTTCTCAACCAAAGCTTTTTCCAAATTCCTAGGAACTGGACATTTAAGAGGACTTTCAAAATTCAACTAAAAATCTCTTAATTTTGATCACAGTCTCTTAATATTTTGGAATTGAAAGCAGTAACTAGTTCTGAAAAAATTTTAACCTAACTGTAATTATCCCACAGATGCTATTTATTATTATTACTTTTTTTGAGATAGAATCTTGCTCTGTCACCCAGGCTGGAGCACAGTGGTGGGATCTCGGCTCACTGTAACTTCTGCCTCTTGGGTTCAAGTGATTCTCCTGCCTCAGCCTCCCAGAGCAGCTGGGATTACAGGTGCCCATCACAACACCTGGCTAATTTTTATATTTTTAGTAAAGACGGGGTTTCACCATGTTGGCCAGGCTGGTGTCAAATTCCTGACCTCAAGAGATCCTCCTGTCTCAGCCTCCCCAAAGTGCTGGGATCAGAGGTGTGGGCGACCATGCCCTGCCCAGAGAAGTTATTTCTTATTTTCTGGTAAAAACACTTGGTTGCCAGATTCCATTAATAGTTATTTATTTTCACTACAGTTCCCAAATCCTGAAAATAGCCATTAATGAATTATGCATTGGGAATACAATGAAACAATAGGTATTGTGTTTTAAAAAATCTACTATCTCTTAAGGCCTAAGACTCAAGTTCCTGTTCCAGAAAGATACAGAATCATAGATGAGATCCTGATGGAGGAGAACCAAGAACCCAAAAATACATAAATTCAAAGTCTTCTTCAAAGACCCTAAGAAGCAGGATCCTACTATCCGGGGATAGTTTAGGGCCTTGATAGTTAGACAATTAATATAAGAAAATTTGAGAGGACAGATTCTCCTGGAGAAGACCTAAATCCCAAATCCATTTTCTTTTCTGACAGGATCTCACTCTGTTCCCCAGCCTGCAGTACAGTGGTGTGAACACGGCTCACTGCAGCTTCAACCTCCTGGGCTCAAGCAATCCTCCTGTCCAAGTCTCTCAAGTAGCAGGAACTACAGATGTGCACCACCATATCCAGCTAATTAAAAAAATTTTTTGAAGAGTCAAGATGTTACTATGTCTCAAATTCCTGGGCTCCAGCGATGCTCCTGCCTCAGCCTCCCAAAGTGCTGAGATTACAGGTGTGAGCCACTAAGCCCGGCCTACTTTTACTTTAACAAACCTTGGCTTTGGAAGTATTTTCTCTTTGGGCAGTATGGCTGGGTAGATCATGGCTCCCACAGGGCCTCAGTTGGTTACATCTTTGTCAGAACACAGTACTACTAGATTACTCCTTATTACCAGCTGCTTCCTGCTTTAGACACTGACCTTGAACATATTATCTCGTTTTAACTTCTAACTTTGTTGTCCTGCATAGAATCTTGCCCTGCTGGGCTGGGTGTGGTGGCTCACACCTGTAATCCCAACACTCTGGGCTGCCGAAGTGGGTGGATTACCTGAGGTCAGGAGTTTCAACACTAGCCTGTCCAACATGGTGAAACCCCATCTCTACTAAAAATACAAAAATTAGCCCGGCATGGTGGCACGCATCTGTAATCCCAGCTAGTCAGGAGGCTGAGGCAGGACCATTGCTCCAACTGAGGAGGCGGAGGTTCAGTGAGCCAAGATCGTGCCATTGCACTCCAGCCTGGGCAACAGAGTGGGACTCTGTCTCAAAACAAAACAAAAAAAACCAATCTTGCCCTACTGGGAACCTTACCTCAGCCTTCATTACCCTACCCAAACTCTGGTTCATATTTTTTTTTTTGAGACGGAGTCTCACTCTGTCACCCAGGCTGGAGTGCAGTGGCATAATCTCAGCTCACTGCAACCTCCGCCTCCCAGGTTCAAGTGAGTCTTCTGTCTCAGCCTCTCAAGTAGCTGGAACTACAGGCACGTGCCACCACACCTCGCTAATTTTTGTATTTTTAGTAGAGATGGGGTTTCGCCATATTGGCCAGACGGGTCTCGAACTCCTGACCTTGTAATCTGCCCGCCTCGGCCTTCCAAAGTGCTGGGATTCCAGGTGTGAGCCACCGCACCCAGCCTCCTATATATGTATTTTTTACCCTGGGCTTCTGTGTCTTGATGATCCGTTCCACCCATCAGCTTCTATCCAGAGAGCTACTGTGAATGTTACAGAGAAGCTAGAAAGTACAGCCTGAAATGTCTGACTGCAAACTCAGGATGGGACTGGGACTCTGGGCGAGCTGGGGCAAGGATCCCGCTTTGATCACTGATTCTGTTCCAAGCAAAGGCAATGACAGATAAGAAAGTCTAAAAACATGTAGTTGAGCTCAAAACTCAGGATGGGACTGGGACTCTGGGCGAGCTGGGGCAAGGATCCCGCTTTGATCACTGATTCTGTTCCAAGCAAAGGCAATGACAGATAAGAAAGTCTAAAAACATGTAGTTGAGCTCAAAACCAAGATGAATATACCTCCAAACAGAAATGCAATGGGAATGTAAACCAATGGGCTGAGTGGAAGCAGCAAGCATGCTTGGCTCTAGGTCCAAGTAATAGGCAGAGGCAATGTCAGTCCAGAAGCTGAAAGGGACTAAAACTGCTCCAGGTTAAATGTGGGGCTGGAGCTGCAGTCACTGCTTTAAAAGTTGAGAAGAATCTTCTCTTCCTTCTAAAGGAAGCTTGCAAAACCACCAACTGTGGCTGAACTCTGATAAGACTAGATGTGGGATATGGGAGCATATAGACATTTCTATGGTCCAGAATGAACCGGAAACCGCTGGTTCTGAAATCAATTTTGCCATATTCACAACATTACTTGGGCAGTAATTCTGAATGTGCATCATAGCATCTGGCTCTTAGTAGGATGCCCAGATGTCCAGTGAAGGAAATCTTACTGTTTCTAGATGGAGATAAGTAAAAACTAGGAGTACAGAAAAAAGATCAACAACGAAAAAGAATGAAACAATTGCTTCAAAATGAACTTGCAGCTGGGCATGGTGGTTTATGCCTATAATCCCAGTGCTTTGGGAGACAGAGGTAGGACAGCTTGAGGCCAGGAGTTCAGTATCAGCCTGAGCATCATAGTAAGCCCCCATCTCTACAAAAAGAAATTTTAAAAATTAGGCCAGGTACGATGGCTCACACCTGTAATCCCAGCACTTTGGGAGGCTGAAGTGGGTGGATCCCTTGAGGTCAGGAGTTCAAGACCTGGCCAACATGGTGAAACCCTGTCTCTACTAAAAATACAAAAATTAGCCGGGTGTGGTGGTATGCCTGTAATCCCAGCTATCTCGGAGGCTGAGGCAGGAGAAATGCTTGAACCCTGGAAGAGGGGGTTGCCATGAGCCACCATGCGCCACTACACTCCAGCCTGGGCAACAGAACAAGACTCTGTGTCAAAAAAAAAAAGAAAAGAAAAAAAAATCTTTAAATTAACTGGATGTGATGACACATATCTGTCATGCTAGCTACTCAGGAGGCAGAGGCTAGAGGAATGCTTGAGCCCAGGAGGTCAAGGCTGCAGTGAACTATAATCATTCCATCGCACTCCAGCCTGGGCAACCAAGCAAGACACTCTCAAAACCAACAAACAAAAAACAAACTTGCAAACTAAAATTCCAAAACATATGAAGAAAGACAGTCATTAAAATTATCCACTGGAAGTCAAATTTAATATTATAGAAGAAAATGAAAAATAAAGGTTAAGACACTCAAATAATGATGAAGAAATCATTTACATTTAAAGTGTCAAAAAATAGGAAACTAAAATGAATAGAGATGAAATAAGAACAGGTAGACATGAAAAAGAAGTAGTACATTTCAAGGATATTAGAAAACAGTACTGAAGGATTAATTTAGAATCTTGTTCAGAAACACTAAGAATAAAAAGATGAGTCCACATCATCTGGAGGTTGGTTCCAGAATGGCTGTGTGAGGGACATAGACCTTCTCTCCAGCAAAATACAAAAACAATCATTTAAAGTTTCGGGACATTTTCTTTTCTTTCTTTCTTTCTGAGACAGAGACTTGCTCTGTCACCCAGGCTGGAGTGCAGTGGGGCGATTTTGGTTCACTGCAACCTCTGCCATTCAGGCTCAAGTGATCCTCCTGCCTCAGCTCCCCAAGTAGCTGGGACTACAGGCACGCACCACCGTGCCAGGCTAATTTATATATTTTTTGTGAAGACAAGGTCTCAGTATGTTGCCCAAGCTGGTCTCAAACTCCTGAGTTCAAGCAATCTTCCTTCCTTGACCTTCCAAAGTGCTGGGATAACAGGTGTGAGCCACCCAGCCAGACCTAATATTTTTTTAAAGAAGAAACTCTTTACATGTATTTCCACTGTTACTTCTTTTCTTAGCTTCTTTAAAGGACATAGGATTATATAAAGCAGTAATTATAACAATATATTATTGAATTTGTTATATATATATATATATATATATATATATATATACTAGCCACAAAACAGTAGGGAGAGAAAATAATTTTAAAATTATTTTTTAAAAATATTTTTAAAATATATATATATATATTTGCTGTATATAAGAGCAAAGTTTCTATATCTTACTAGAATAAAGGTAGTACACATCTAAAGTTGATTCTGATACATTAAGAAATGTATTATAAGCATTATAGAGGCCATTAAGAAATTACCTCAGGGCGAGGCACATTGGCTTATGTCTGAAATCCCAGCACTGTGGGAGGTCAAAGAAGGAGGAGCACTTGAGACCAGGAGTTCAAGACCAGCCTGGACAACATAGTGAAACTCCATCTCTACAAAAAAAATTTAAAGATTAGCTGGGCATAATGGTGCATACATGTAGTCCTAGCTACTTGGGAGGCTGAGGCAGGAGGACTGCTTGAGCCCAGGAGTTTGAGGCTGCAGTGAGCTATGATTGTACCACTGCACTACAGCCTGTGTGACAAGTGACACCCTGTCTCAAAAAATAGAAATTAAAATTTTAAAAATATGTAGTGAAAAATTTACTAAAGAAGTAAAATAGTACTCTTGAAAATATCAACATGAGACGAAGTTAGTGAGGGATGAAAAGGGGAATAGAGTAGTCATGAAATATATAGAAAGCAAAAAGAAAAACAAAAAGGTAAATCTAACCATATCAATGATGACGTGAATTAAATGATCCAGTCGAAAAGACAGAGATTGCCAGAATGAATACAAAAATAATCCAACTATATATTGTCTGCAAGAGACACACTTTAGATTCAAAAATGCAAATAGAAAGTAAAAGGATGGAAAAATATGTATCCGGCAACAGCACCCATAAGAGCTGGAATGCCTATAATCATAGCCAATAAAATACTATTAAACACGAAAGTTACTAGAGATTAATAGGGACATTTTATAATAATAAAAGAGCTAATGTCTCAGGAACAATTATAAATATATATACACCCAATAACAGAACCACAAAATACGTAAAGCAAAAACTGACAGAATTGAAGGGACAAACTGGCAATTCAATTCAATAACTTGCTTTCACTAATGGACAGAACAACTAGGTAGAAGATCAGCAAGGATATGAATAGAGGACATCAGGACACTGTAAACAGCTATCCACAGAGCACTCCACCTGCATCAGTGAAATACACATTCTTCTCAGATACACATGAAAATTCTCCATAGTAGACCATCTAATAGGCCATAAAACAGCCTCAATAGATTTAAAATCATTATTATAATACAAAGTATGTTTTCCAAACACAATGGAATAGAACAATATGAACAACTGTAAGCCAACTAATTAGAAACCTTAGATGAAATGGAAAAAAATCCTGGAAAATCATAAACTAAAAAACTTAACTAAAGAAGAAAAAATCTAAATATAACTTTAAAAGTAAAGAGATTGAGTTAGTAATTAAAAAAAAAAATCCCACAAACAAAAGCCCAGATCTGTTCAGGCTAGTGTATTAAAAAAAAAAAAAAAAAAAAAAAAAGGGCCGGGCACCGTGGCTCACACCTGCAATCCCAGCACTTTGGGAGTCCAAGGCAGGTAGATCATGAGGTCAAGAGATCGAGACCATCCTGGTCAACATGGTGAAACCCCATCTCTACTAAAAATACAAAAAATTAGCTGGGCACAGTGGCGTGTGCCTGTAATCCCAGCTACTCAGGAGGCTGAGGCAGGAGAATTGCCTGAACCCAGGAGGCGGAGGTTGCGGTAAGCCGAGATCGCGCCATTGCACTCCAGCCTGGGTAACAATAGCGAAACTCCGTCTCAAAAAAAAAAAAGAAAGAAAGAAAGAAAAGAAAAAGTAAAAGAAAAAAAAAGCTCAGCTCAGATCAAGTTGGCTTCACTGGTGAATTCTCCAAACATTTAGCAAAGAATGACTGTAACTCTTCAAAAATTGTTCCAAAAAATGGAAGAGGAGTGAATACTTCCCAACTTGCTCTCTGAGACCAGTATTATTTTGATACCAAAACCAAATAAAGACAACATAATCGTCTTCTATGAAAACAGTTGCGAAAATCTTAAAATACTAGAAAACTGAATCTAGCAACCCGTAAAAAAGGATTATATGCCATTACCAAGTAGAATTTAAGAATGCAAGGTTAGTTTAACAAAAAATAAATGTAATAGCCATCTCAATAAAATAATAGACAAAAATCACAATAAACTGAGAAAAATTATTTGGCCAGGCACAGTGTCTCACACCTGTATTCCCAGTATTTTGGGAGGCTGAGGTGGGTGGATCACCTGCGGTCAGGAGTTTATGACCAGCCTGGCCAACATAATGAAATCCTATCTGTACTAAAAAATACAGAAATTAGCCAGGCGTGGTGGCATGTGCCTGTAATCTCAGCTACTCAGGAGGCTGAAGCAGGAGACTCATTTGAGCCTGGAAGGCAGAGGTTGCAGTGAGCTGAGACTGCGCCACTGCACTCCAGCCTGGGTAACAGAGTGAGACTCCATCTCAAAAAAAAATTACTTGACAAAATCTAATGTATTTTACAATAAATAATATTCAACAAAATAGGCATATAAGGAAGCTTCCTAAAACTGACCAGGGGCACCTACAACACACCTATATTTAAGATCATATTAAACACTGAAAGACTGATGGCTTTCTCTTTAAGACAGAAATAAGAAAAAACATCTACTTTTTAAATATATATATATATATATATTTAAAATATTTTACCCTTTCTATTCATACCATATTGGAAGCTCCAGCCTGGGCAATTAGGCAAGAAAAATAAATAAAAGGCATTCAAATTGAAAGGGAAGTAAAACTATCTCTAATTGCAAATGACATGATCTTGCTTATTAAAAAAATCCTAAGAACTCCACTGAAAACAAACAAACAAATAAACCTATTAGAACTGATAAATGAGTTTGGCAAAGTTGCAGGATACAATATTAACAAACAAAAATCAATTGTATTTCTGTACACTAGCAGTGAACATTCTGGAAGTGATATTAAGAAAATAATTCCAGTAATAGTATCAAAATAAAATAATTAGGAATAAATTAAATAGAATTATAAGATTTATACACTGGAAACCACAAAACGATTCTTGAAAGTAAAGAGTATCTAAATAGGGCTGGGCAGATGACTCATGTCTATAATCCTAGCACTTTGGGAGGTCAAGGTGGGTGGATCACTTGAGCCCAGGAGTTTAAGCTCAGCCTAGGCAACAGGGTGAAACCCCTTCTCTACTAAAAATACTAAAAATTAGGTGTGCCTGTAGTCCCAGCTACTCAGGAAGCTGAAGTGGGAGGATCACATAGCCCAGGAAGTTGAGGCTGCAATGAACCAAGATCACATCACTGTGCTCTGGCCTGGGCAACGGGAATAAGACCCTGTCTCCCAAACAAACAAATAAACAAACAGAAACAAAAAACCCTCAATAAACGGAAAGATATCCATATTTATAAAATACCAGACGTAATATTGTTAGGATGGCAACATTCCTCAAGTTAATGTACAGATATTATGCAATCCCTATCAAAATCCCAGGTGCCCATTTTGTTTCGTTTTTAGAGATAGGGTCTCACTATGTTGTCCAGGCTGGACAACATAACACCTGGTCTCTCAGGTGATCCTCCTTTCTCAGTATCCTGATAGGTCAGGAGAGCTACTTGGACAAAAAGGCCAAGCCAATTCAACGTGGGAAGGAACAGTCTTTTCAACAAATGGTGCTGACAGTAGCGAATATCTATGTGCAAAATAATAAAGTAAGACCCTTACCTCACACCATACACATAGATTAACTCAAGGGGATCTAAATCTAAGAGCTAAAACTATAAAATGCTTAGAAGAAAACATGACAGAAAATCTTCATAACCTTGAATTAAGGAATGATTTCTTACATATGACACCAAAATCATAAGTAATAAAAGAGAAGCTTGATAAGTGAGACTTACTAAAAATTTAAATTTTTTATGGCCAAGCCCAGTGGCTCATGACTGTAATCCCAGCAATTTGGGAGGCCGAGGAGGGTGGCTCACTTGAGGCCAGGAGTTCAAGACCAGCTAACATGGTAAAACCTCATCTCTACTAAAAATACAAAAATTAGCCAGGCTTTGATGGCATGCAACTGTAATCCCAGCTACTTGGGAGGCTGAGGCAGGAGAATCATTTGAACCCAGGAGGCAAAGGTTGCAGTGAGCCAAGATTGCACCACGGCATTCCAGCCTGGGCAACAGAACAAGACTCTGTCTCAAAAAAAAATTCAGTTATGCTTCAAATGACACCATCAAGAAAGTGAAAAGACAACCCACAGAGTGGGAGAAAACATTTGGAAGTCACATATCAGGTAAGGGACTTGTATCAGGATATATAAAGAACTCTTAAAACTTAAGCAAAAGGAGAGAAAACCTAATTTAAAGATGGAGAAACAGTATGACTAGATATTTCCAATGGCTAATACACACATGAAAAGATGATTAACATCATTAGTCAATAGGGAAATAGTCTATACCACAGTGAAATACTACTTTATTTCTACTAGGATGGGTAAAATAAAACTAGACAACTAGTGTTAGGATGTGAAGAAATTAGAATCCTCATATCCTACATGTGGGGATGGAAAATGGTTTAACCATGTTGGAAAACAGTTTGACGGGTCCCCAAAATGTTAAACATGAAGTTTCCAAATGACCCAGCAATTCTACTCCTATATATGCCCAACACACAAAAACTTGTAAACAAATGCTGTTTGTTCGTTGTTGTAAACATTATACATAATGGTCAAAAAGTGGAAAAACACAAATATCTATCAACTGATGAATGAACAAACAAAATATGTCCATACAAGGCAATATTTCTTCAGCTATGAAAAGGAGTGAAATACTAGATCCTGCTACAACATGGATGAGCCTGGCAGAGGATGAGGGGTACAGAGACTGGAGTTTCCCTCTGGACTGAAAAAGACTGAATGGGAGAGGCTGGATGGAACAGCCAGGTCTAGGAAAAAGCGAGGCAACGTAGCTACATGAATGTGTGCGTTTTTCCATGGGAAACGTGGAAGGTGGCCAAGCTTGAATCTTCTTGAAGGATCCTGTGCAAAACTGTTGGATTGGGGATTGGATTTTATGTTGCTGTCATGAACGGCCTCTCCCTTCATACATTTTCCTTTTTTTGGCCATCCTTGTCCAGTTTAAATATTCTTCTTTTTCAGCCTTTTAAAATGAAACTGAGAAACTTCTGTCCTTTTATTTATTTTTTTGAGACAGCCTTACTCGGTCACTCAACCTGGAGTGCAGTGGCCCGATCTCGGCTTATTGCCACCTCCACCTCCTGGGTTCAAGCGATTCTCATGCCTCAGTCTCCTGAGTAGCTGGGATTACAGGCACACGCCACCATGCCTGGCAAATTTTTTTTGTATTTTTAGTACAGATAGGGTTTCACCACGTTACGTTTGCAAGGCTGGTCTCGAATTCTTGACCTCAAGTGATCCACCAATATCAGCCTCCCAAAGTGCTGGCATGCATAGTACAGACATGAGCCACTGTGACCAGCAATTTCCATCTTTTTAATGCACTGGAACATCAGAACTGCCTGTTCTTCAAAGATATTGTAGAACTAATTAAATCCTCTGGGGCCTGATGTCTTTCTTTACTCTTTGGAGACAGGTCTCGCTGTGTCGCCCAGGCTGGAGCGCAATGGCACGATCTTGGTTTACTGCAACTTGCACCTCCCAGGTTCAAGCGATTCTTGTGCCTCAGTCTCCCAAGCCACTGGGATTACAGGCACATACCACCACAATCGGCTAAGTTTTGTATTTTTATAGAGACAGGGTTTCACGATGATGGCCAGGCTGATCTCAAAATACTGACCTCAAGTGATCCACTGGCCTCAGCCTCCCAGAGTGCTGGGAGTACAGGTGTGAACACACGGTGCCCAGCCAGTTTAGGATCTTTTACTCCCATATGACTCAATATTTTTAACCTGCATTTTCTCAGAAAAGTATCTATCTTACCTAAGATTTTCAAATACAGTGGCATTAAACTTGTACATGGTATTTAGTTTTTGTGTAAAAAAAATCTTGATCAGGTTTTGCACCATAACTCCTTTCTGAGAGTTTGTGCTTTTCTATCCTGTTATCTGAATCAGATTTGCCAAAGGTTAGTCTGTAGTTCTGTTTTCCAAAGAACTGGCTTTGGGTTTTATGGATCAATTTTGCTTTTTGTTAACTGTAAGTTTCATTAATTTCTGCTTTTATTTTCATTAATCTTTATCTACTTTTTTAAAAATGACTTAGTTTTCTCCTGTTCTCTCACACTAACGCTTTAGTTCATTTATTTCCAGTCACTGCTGGTTTTTACTAAGTGGGTTTAAAGATAGACGTTTTTATCCAATTACTGCTTTGATCATATCCACTGAGTTTTGCTCTGTAGCAGTATTTTTATTTCCAAATAGCTCAGATCTAGTAGTTCACCTCCAGATACCTCAGATCTAATTGCGGGTCAGATTTCCTTTTTATCCACAGCCTTTTAGAAGTATATTTTTAATTTCTTGACTAGCCTGACTAGTTTGTATGTTTCTTTACATTTTGATCGGAAAATGTGACCTGTATGATTTTAACATTTTGAAATATATTATTACTTGGTAGATTGACTTGATACTTTTGCGTTTTCCAAAATATCATACAAGTTAAACCATATGGTATGCATTGTTTGGAGTCAGGCTTCTTTCCCTTAGCACAGTGTTTTTGAGACTCACCTAGTCGTGTGTATCTGTGGTTCATTCTTCCTTACTGCTCAGTAGTACTCAATTGTCCAATTCTAACTGTTTATCCAGGAACCTACTGATGGACATTTCTGTTATTTCCGGTTTTGGGTGCTTATGAATAAAGCTTCTGTAAACATTTGTGCGGAGATTTTTGTGTGGGTGTAGTTTTAATTTCTCATGGGTAAATACTGGGTCACATAGTAAGTACATGTTTATTCACTTTCTAAGAAAATGCCAACTTGTCTTTCAAAGGAGCTGTATCTTTTTTCTATTCCCACCAGCAAGGAACAAGAGTTTCAATTGTTCCACATATTTGTCAGTAGTTGACAATGTCAGATTTTTTTTTTTCCTGGCAATTTTTTTTTTTTTTTTTTTTTTTTTTTTTTGAGACAGAGTTTCGCTCTTGTTACCCAGCCTGGAGTGCAATGGTGTGGTCTTGGCTCACCGCAACCTCCGCCGCCTGGGTTCAGGCAATTCTCCCGTCTTTTCCTGGCCATTTTAATAGGTGTAAGTGGAAGCTCATAGTGAGTTTAATTTACATTTCCCTCTTGACCGATAATGTTGAGCATCTCTTCATATATTATGTGTTATGTGTACCTCTTCTTTAGTGAAGGATCTTGGTAATTTTTTTTTGGCCCATAGCCTGAAGCGAGAGCCCCTCAAATACTAGCTCTGTGCTCTCGCTTGTACCGGGGCATCTGTGCTTTTGCTGGCTATGCGGCTTTGTTCATGCTCCTAATAGTGCTTTGATTGATTCTGTTTTACATAAAAGTGTTTAATACATATGTGATCAATGATTAGAGAACTAATAATGTATCTTCTGTGTTTCACCTCATGACTCAGTGCATCTTTGCCCTTTCTGTTTGGGAACATACCTGAGAATTTAATGACAGGTCTGAACCCAGCCCAGGAAGGCATTAGTCCCTGTTCTCATCAACTGTCTCCTGGTCACCTTCATTTCCCGTCTCAGACACTCTAGACACAAAGGACTCTAGGAGCAAAGAGGGAGAACACACACCCAGCAGGCCTTTTCCTTCCTTTAACTGCTGAGTTTCCATCACCTCTGTCCTTCCACATCAGTCAAAATTTGTTAAAGACAATGTATCACACACATTTAATCCATTTTCAGAAATGGTTCATCATCAATCACATAACAACTCCTTCCCTCTGTACTGCTACTTTCTATAATGTTACTTTTCCACCAGAAGCAAGAAACCTCCAATATCAGGCACCAGGACAATGATATCATTCTTCCATGAGAATGTATATAAAATATATTTATATATTACGTATAGGTATATACTACATATTATATATAATGTATATAAAATGTCTATATATTTTCTAATATGAAGTACATATAAAAAGTTTCTAATATATATCTCCGAATTTTTAGTATAAGCATGCATTTAAATACCTACCTGTACATTACTGTATCAGGGTTTTAAAAAATAGCATAATGGGCTGGGTGTGGTGGCCCACAGCTGTAATTCTAGTACTTTGGGAGGCCAAGGCCATGGGTGGATCACTTCAGCCCAGGAGTCTGAGACCAGCATGGGCAATATAAGGAGACCCTGTCTCTACAACAACAATTACAACAAAAGATTAGCCAGATGTGGTGGCGCAGGCCTGTAGTCCCAGCTATTAGGGAGGCTGATGCTGGAGGATTGCTGGAGCTCAGAAGGCAGAGGCTACAATGAATCAGGATTACACCACTGCTTGCTAGCCTGGGTGACAGAGCAAAACTCTGTCTCAAAAAAAAAAAAAAAAAAAAATTATCTATCTATCTATCTATCTATCTATCTATCTATCTATCTATCTATATATATGGTATTTACCATAATGGATAATAAAGTATTTGGAATCAAATGGACCCAGTACCACCACTCCCCATAGGGGCACAGGCACCTCACCCCAACTTCTCTGTGTCAAATCAGGAAAAGAATAGTATGTGGTTCATGGGGTTGCTGGGAGGAATAAATATGAGAACTCCTGTAAAATCCTCACATAGTATCTGGAATTATTAAATGCTCAACAATTATTACCAAGTATATGTTTAAAAAGAGTAACATCATAAATCCATCAGGCCAATATTTTAAATTTTATTTTGTATTTCCTTATTTCCTTTCCTTCATTCATAAAAATTATTGACATGATTACAGGAGAGTATATACATTATTTTGAATGCTGCTTTATAATTTTCTGTGCTGACGTGATAGTTTGCTTGCTTATTTATTTATTTATTTATTTATTTATCTTGAGACGGGGTCTCACTCTGTCACCCAGCTTGGAGTGCAGTGGTGCAGTTATAGTTCACAGCAACCTCTGTCTCCTGGGCCTCTGGTGATCCTCCCACCGCAGCCTCCAGAGTAGCTGAGACCACAGGTGCCAGCCACTGTGCCCAGCTATTTTTTTTTTTTTTTTTTTGAGACAGAGTTTCGATCTTGTTCAGGCTGGAGGGCAATGGCTCACTGCAACCTCTGCCTCCCAGGTCCAAGCATTTCTCCTGCCGCAGCCTCCCGAGTAGCTGTGATTACAGGTGACTGCAACCACGCCTGGCTAATATTTGTATTATTAATAGAGATGGGGTTTCACCATGTTGCCCAGGCTGGTCTCAAACTCCTGGGTTCAAGTGATCAGCCCACCTTCGCCTCCCAAAGTGCTGGGATCACAGGCGTGGATCACTGCTCCCAATGGTAGTCTTTATAAGTTTTAGTAGCTCGGCAAGTCCTGTGTTTTACTTTTCTGTATCTCCTTTATCTATTGCTATATTCCAACTACTGCTTCTAACTTTCACAACTTCCTTTCCATAGCTGCCTTGCCTGCCTGTGTATGCCTTTATCTGCTACCTTCAAAGAAAATTTCTAAGAGTTAAAAAAAGTCACCCATTATCCCATCTCCCAACGTCTTCCATCTTTTCTTTCCACACACATATGCCGTTTTCAGTAGTTTCAGTGTCACTAATCTTCAGATCCAATGCTCAGGCAGCTTTAACCTTTCATCACCCGCCTCATAACTGTATTGAACCCCAGGTACTGAATGCACTTCTAGATGGATTTTTTTTCTGGGCTGGTGTTGTGAGTATTTCAGGTTCAAGGTGACAGGACCTCCTACCTCTGATGGCTCCACAATGACCCAAAGGCAGGAATCCCAAACCTCACCTTTAGACATGGTAGCTGGTCATGACCTTTAAACTCAATGTGTATCTGGTTAACTCTTTTGGTCCCTCATTTCCTTCACCTCTAAAATACAAAGCATAAGCTTGTCATTCTCTTTCTGGGATCCTAAGAAGCCATGAGCTACAGGAGCCTGTTAGCCTGGCCTCTGGCCTCTGACCTCCCAGGAGAATCGTTATATGTCCTGCCACTGCCCAAGAGCATCTCTCTTACTCTCTAAACATTTTGGAAAGATTCTTTAAATCTTTTTTTTCCCCCTAAGATGGAGTCTTGCTCTGTTGCCCAGGCTGGAATACAGCGGTGTGATCTCGGCTCACTGCAACCTCCACCTACCTCCCTGGGTCAAGTGATTCTCCTGCCTCAGCCTCCCGAGTAGCTGGGATTACAGGCATGCACCACCATGCCCAGCTAATTTTTGTATATTTAGTAGAGACAGGGTTTCACCATGTTGGCCAGGCTGGACTCTAACTCCTGACCTTATGATCTGCCCACCTGGGCCTCCCAAAGTGCTGGGATTACAGGTGTGAGCCACCAGGTTCAGACAAGATTCTTTAAATCTCAATAGATTCAGGAAGGCTATCGAGACATAGAAAAACATCAAACACTTCACAAAAAAATGTGGTTTACAAGCAGGAGGAATGCTTTGTCATCTGAGATAAGGAAGAATGGGACCGGTGTGAAGCAGCTCTGATACCAAGCCACTGGGCTGCTTAGCTTTGTCACTCCTCCCCAATTTTGGTTACAATATGCTGCAGTTAACTAATGGGACATTTGGCCTGCTTTCTATTTTCACAATGAAGAAATGACTAATGGCATTAAAATGGGGTGGAATGTGAAGCCAGAGAGCTATGTCTGGGGATCTTACCGCTTTGGTAATCCCCAATACACCAAGTATAGCAGATGGACACAAACAAGGGAGTCTCCCTCCTGACTCTCAGCTGTGTGCCTTCCCTTTGCATTGCACTGGGATGCTGTAATTTTACCTTAGTCCCTCAGTTGTGCCCTATCCCTCTCTCCCACTACTTTATTGAGCCTGTTCAAATGATTGGGTCTATGTTGTGCTCCACATTAAGGGCAAAGCTCCTTTCCTCATGAGCCTCATTCATTTCAATTTCACTGTTTTCTGAGCTCCCACTGACTGTGGTTCCCAGATACATAGAAGGCACGGCGATATTCCAGGAATATCCTCTTGTACTGTGGCCTCAAGAGACACTCTCATTTCCTTGTTCTCTGCAGTAACGTTTCTGAGTATTTAGCACAACGTGTTCCAATTTACTCCTAATTTTACCTTCCTCTTGGTCGTCCTGCCTTTCAGGTTTCTCCTGCCTGGGGAATCATTCTCTGACACTATTTTCCTTAGATGCCGGATGATTTTCCACAGACACCACCTTTGCCAGCACATCCAGGGGCCACTCAATACACTGAACAGCAAGGCAGCAGAGGGTTGACTGAGTGTGTTGTAGGGTCCTCTGGTCTTAAAGGTGGATGCTCACATGTAGGTGGTGGAGGAGGAACCTGTGATCCAGGAGCCTCTCACTCCATGCGTGCCTCTGACTTCAGAGAGAACTGGAAGTCACGTGAATGAGAAGATAAAGACGAAAAAGCCGGCTGGGCACAGTGGCTCAAGCCTGTAATCCCAGCACTTCGGGAGGCCGAGGCGGGTGGATCATGAGGTCAAGACATCAAGACCATCCTGGTCAACATGGTGAAACCCCGTCTCTACTAAAAATACAAAAAATTAGCTGGGCATGGTGGTGCGTGCCTGTAATCCCAGCTACTCAGGAGGCTGAGGCAGGAGAATTGCCTGAACCCAGGAGGCGGAGGTTGCGGTGAGCCGAGATCGCTCCATTGCACTCCAGCCTGGGTAACAAGAGCGAAACTCCGTCTCAAAAAATATATAATAAATAAATAAATAAATAAATAAATAAATAAATAAAAATAAAAAATTAAAAAAGACAAAAAAGCCATTTGGATGGGGTCAAGAGACATCAAGTGTGTTGGAGGGAGGGACAACTCTTATGTGAAGAACTCTTGGCTTCCAGAGCATGAAGGAAACAGTTTGTGAAGATGTTTGGCTTTGAGAAGGATGAGCTCACAGGAAGTCTTTTTTTTTTTTTTTTTGGCTGCTTGCTAGATTCTCATTCAAGAACCTACACAATGAGTTTAGGAAAACAGACCTGCCGAATCCATGCTAAACTCTCCCTGGGTTTATCTGCCTACCTGAAAACAGCAACAGGGGAATGTGGCTTTCTCTGAATCGTTTACTGCAAGGTAACACCGGATCACCAGATGCTGCTGAAGCCACAAACAGGCCCTCTGCTGCCCAAGGCACCTGTTACTGTGAGCAGCTGAGACTGAAGCTGAACGCTGGTCAACAGTGACGTTCTGCTCAGTAGGATGCTGAGATGAAGCAATTCTAAGTTTGAGAGAATGCTGGCCATTATCCAGCGGTATAGTCTTCACCAGACAAAAGTCCATCTCACTGTGGCTCATGAAATATTAATGAAGAGCTAGAATTACTTGCACTGACTTCAGCACAAATAGACCAAAAAATCCAATCAAAGGTCTACCTTCCACTACATTTGATATAGAAAGCCAGCAGTTTCTTATCCGGTGAGATTTTGTGGAAATTCTAAACTTTGCCTCTGGGCAAATGTACAAGTTTTCAAAAATATCTATCTTTTGGTTTTATTGTCTATTTTGGTTTTGTCTATTTTAAGACAAAGCTGGTCCATTGTTTTCTAGTAGGGGAAGTCAACTGGAAGCTTAATAGTAACAAAAGACTTTTGAATTATAATTCCTTCCAGATGGATGCTCACAGATGTCCTCATCTTTTAAAAAACCATTTAAGCATCTTACCATCTGTTTTTCAGTGACTTATCATGGAATCTTTACACTTTTGTTTATATAACCGTTGCCAAATGTGTAAGCCCCAGGAGGTTTTAAGCCACTGAAGACTTTAAGTCTATAATAAGAATGTCTTTCTCTTCTTCTCTTCTGCCATTACTACATGAATATTCTATGTAACTCAACATTTACAATGGCCTTTTGGGAAGTATTAGAAAGAATAAGAGAGTGAGATCTGAAGGAAATTAATAAATTATGAATGTTTTTATTTGTTCTTTCCTAAGGTCAGCCAACAATGTAGGAGCATTTTGCAAGTACTGACTGAAACCTTTATTAAGACTTTGCTTATCCCGGGAAACAGTGGCATTCTGAAGAAAACTTCAGCTGGAGTGCAGTCCCAGTGAAAACTTAGCCCAGAGCACCTCTGAAAGTATCAAGCAGTTGGGCAAATCTTTGTCTGTGGCTGCTTTAGGAACTCTTCAAATGGCTGAGGAATGTGCCAGGCTATCATGAAGAGTTTGCATGAGAATGGCCAGCTTTTTACCGTTTCCCAGCAAGGAACAGGCTCCCTAATGAGAATTTCTACATAGTTACTGCAAATTATAGGAAAAAAAAAACAGGCAAATTACTTACAACATAGAAAAATTAACGTCTAAAATCAATGCTATGGCTGGACGTGGTGGGTCACGCCTATCATCCCAGCACTTTGGAAGGGAGAGGCAGGAGGATCACTTGAGGTCAGAAGTTTGAGACTGGCCCGGCTAAAAATACAAAAATTAGCATGGTGATGGGTGCCTGTAGTCCCAGCTACTTGGGAGGCTGAGGCAGGAGAATTGCTTGAACCTGGGAGGTGGATGTCACAGTGAGCCGAGATCACACAACTACACTCCAGCCTGGGTGACAGAGTGAAACTCGCTCTCAAAAAAAAAAAAAAGTCGAAGTTACCTCCCAAGACAAACGTACCCCTTCTTACTTTTTCTTACTCTTGGTAAGCAGTGTTATTATATCTGTCCAGTCCAGTTGTTCAAGAAAACGTGTCATCCTCAACTCCTCCTAGTTCTAACTCCCGGGAAAGGCAAAGGAAGTCTGTCTCCCAGCATGCCTCTCACGCCTGCCCTGTTCTGTCTGCCCTCATTAACATCTCAGGCCTGAAAAACGGTGGAAGTCTCCCGGCCACTCATTCTGCCTCCCTTGTCACCTGGGATAAAAGATAAATTTCTGGGAGGAGGTATGAGCGCGCCACAGATGCCCTTCTTTCCTCTGTGGTCTTTCTGCTCTGCTCCTCCTTCGGAAGCAGCATCTAGTGCTAAGACTTGGTAGGGAGGGACCTGGCTTTAGGGTGAGTGTGCTTTTCTTGGGAAATATGTTTCATTGTGGAAGGTGGGGTAGGCAAGGCCAAGGGACAGAAGAACAAGTTCCCTGATGGTGCTTGGCTCAGGCTGGGAAGAAGCATGGAGAGTGCTGAGCTGTGTAAGTGACATCACCAAGGCTGCAGAGCTGGCAGAGATCTGAGGCAGAAACCTGTTTGCTGTTCGTGGCCTCTTGGGTGGCGTCTCCTGTCAGGGACGTAACTGCTATGGAAGGTGGCTGGCTAGGGTGCAGACATAGCCAGAATAGGATCAAAATTAATTCTGGGACTGTGTAACAAGCATTCTGGATTAGTCAGTTAATAACATTTTTCTTTTTCTTCTTCTTCTTTTTTTTTGAGACCGAGTCTCACTCTGTCATCCAGGCTGGAGTGCTGTGGCATGATCTCAGCTCACTGCAACCTCCACCTCAGTGGTTCAAGCAATTCCCCTGCCTCAGCCTCCCAATTAGCTGATTACAGGCACACATGACCAGGCCTGGCTAATTTTTTGGTATTTTAGTAGAGACAGGGTTTCACTATGTTGGCCCGACTGGTCTGGAACTCCTGACCTCAGGCAATCCACCTGCCTCCGCCTCTCAAAGTGCTGAGGTAACAGGTGTGAGCCACCAGAGCCGGCCAACATTTTTCTAAACTGAGATTTCTTTTCTTGTAACAAATGTTGTAAGCCTCATTGTTCACCATGTTCAGATTTTTTTTTAAAAAAAATCAACAGTAAAACAGAGCAGGGTTTTCTTCATGATGGTAGAACAGTGACTAGCACATAGTAGGCACCTAAAATATTATGTGTCCAGCAAAATATATAGTTAGGTATGTACATATACATCTATCTATACAAGCACACACATGTACCATATTGATAACACAGCTGCTTCATACATTAACCTGTCCACTTTTATTTAGAGGAAACGAAATTAACTGCTAGGGTATGAACTGATCCATCTGATCTCTTTGTCCAAATTATAAGAATCAATTATTTTGGGCTGGGCACGGGTGGTTCACGCTTATAATCCTACTACTTCAGAGGCTGAGGCAGGAGGATCACCTGAGGTCAAGAGTTCAAGCCAAGGTTGGCCAACATGGTGAAATCCTGTCTCTACTAAAAATACACATGGGCACAGTAGCTCATGCCTGTAATCCCAGCAGCTGGGGAAGACACAGCGGGCGGATGGCTTGAGCCCAGGAGTTGAGGCCAGCCTGGGCAACACAGTAAAAACCCCATCTCTACTAAAAAAAAAAAAAAAAAAAATTAGCCATACGTGGTGACATGCGCCTAGTCCCAGCTACTAAGGAGGCTGAGGTGGGAGAATTCCTTGGGTTCAGGAGGCAGAGGTTGTGGTGAGTTGAGGTCAAATCACTGTACTCCAGCCTGGGTAACAGAGCGAGACCCTAACTCAAAGAAAAAGCAAGTAGAATGGATAAATGAATGTGTTTATATACTGGCATATTATTCAGTGATGAGACTGAACAATCTCCAGCTACTTCAGTGTGTGGACTAATCTCACCAACGATGCTGGCCACTGCAATTCTGTATTCTATCTCTATAACTCTCTCCCTTTTTTTTTTAGGGTCACACTCTGTTGCCCACACTGCAGTGCAGTGGCTATTTACAGGTGCAGTCGTCCCACTGCAGCCTAATCCCCTGCGTTGCAGCGATCCTCCTGCCTCAGCCTCCCAAGCGGCAGGGACTGCAGGTGTGTGCCAGCTCTGTCTCTATAATTTTGACTACTCTAAGTACCATGTAAGTGGAATCATACAATATCTGTCCTTTTGTGTCTGGCTGATTTCGGTCAGCACAATGACCTGAAGTTTCAACCATTTTTGTAGTATGTGTCAGAATTTAAGAGTTGGGATTTTTCAGAGAAGGGATGTTTTAGAAGTGACAGTAGACAGCAGAGATACCCACTTTACTTCTAAGCCCTGCAGTGGCAGAATTTCTGTGGGAAATTACCAGGGCCATACGGGAGGCAGTGTTCTCAAAGACTAGCCAGATCTCAGTAAGAAATCAAACAGAAAGGAACATTAAGAGACAAGTATGGGCCGAGTGCAGTGGCTCACACCTGTAATCCCAGCACTTTGGGAGGCCGGAGAGGGGCGGATCGCCTCAAGTCAGGAGTTCAAGACCAGCCTGGCCAACATGGTGTAACCCCATCTCTACTAAAAATACAAAAATTAGCCGGGCATGGTGGGGCACACCTGTAATCCCAGCTACTACTCAAGAGGCTGAGGCAGGGGAATCACTTGAACTTGCAAGGCGGAGGTTGCAGTGAGCCAAGATCGTGCCACTGCATTCCAGCCTGGCCAACAGAGCAAGACTCCACCTCAAAAAAAAAGAGACAAGTATGAAGGCCAGGGCATGTTGCTGCTGGCAGACCAAGGCCCAGAGAGCACAGCGGGATGCTGTGGGAGGAGTGGAGAGGTGTCCCACGAAGCCAGGTCAGGATGCAAGCAGCCCTGCTGTGACTGGGAACAGAGGGCCGAGTGGGAATATTGGGTTGACCTGGAGGAGTCCTCTGAGTCCTGGGCTGGCCTTCCGGGCCACAGCTGGTCCCTACAGAACACTCGCTGGAAACAGAGCACCGGGACGGGAAGTCCAGAAGCCCAGTGCAACAGCGGGAGGAGAGCATGGGGTATCCAGTCTGAGGAGCCCTGCCATCCTGACCTCTGCCTCCTGTGAAGCCCAGACCAAATTACTTCACCTTCCTGAGCTTCCACCTCCTCCCGTGTATTTAGCTGCCTTGAGACTTGTTACGAGGATTAAATGAGAAAATGTATGCCAAAGGTCTCCGAAACCCAGGTGCTACTCTGGTGTCATTCTTTTTCAAAATTTAGTACTATCGATATTTATAATATTGATATTTTTTGTTTACATTTCTTGTTACATAAATTTATTGATATTTAATGTAAAAATAGGATGAGCAATATGGAAAGACCTTCTAGGGGTTTAAAGATTGTAAACAAGGCTGGGTGCTACGGCTCACACCTGTAGTCTCAGCACTTTGGGAGGCTAAGGCAGGTGGATTGCGTAAGTCCAGGAGTTCAGGACCAGCTTCGGCAACATAGTGAGACCCTGTCTTTTAAAAATATAAAAATCAGCCAGGCATGGTGACATGCACCTGTAGTTCCACCTACTCAGGAGGCTGAGGTGGGAGGATAGTTTGAGCTGAGGAGGTTAAGGCTGCAGAGCTATGATTGCACCAATGCATTCTAACCTAGGTGGGGAAAAGAAAAGACTGTAAACAAATTGGTCCAGTACCTTTGTGTCTCTATTCAGCAGGGACCCCATTTACCCACCCTCAGACATTTGGCACCTTGACCATTCACAAACCTAGAAGTAACCCAGAGTGCCTCCAAGGATACACAAGCAATGACAAAAGTAATGGGGCAAAGCTGAGAACGGAAAGACGAGAGAACAGACATGTAAATCTGCCAGTCCACCAAGCAGAGCACCTTTGCACGAATGTCAGGGAGGTGCCAGCAAGCCTGCTGAGGGCAGTGAGTGGTGAAGGGCCTGGCTGGGTCCTCACGCTTCCCCTGCTGGCCTTTGTTGATTGGAGCCTGAAACCACCTCCCTAGGCCTTGCTTTCCTTCTCCGTGAACTGGAGGCAAAATGACCACCAAGTTTTTCTTCTCCTTTTAACATGCCACAGTTACCTGCCACTACATGGCTGACCTGTGCAAACAGGATGCTGAGTGAGAGAAGCCAGCTAGAGGGGGCCATGTATCATATGAATCCATCTGTATGAAATGTTCAAAACAGGCCAATCTGTGGAGACAGAAAGTAGCTCAGTGGCTGCCTGGGGCTTCTGGAGGAAGGGACTTGGTGGTCGACGGCTAAGGGGTGCTGGGTTTCTTCTTGGAGTGATGAAAATATTCTAAAATGAATTGCAGTGAAGGTTACATATCTCTATGAATGTATGTCATAAAATGGTTTTTAAATGCTGGTATTTTAATTTAACCTTAAAGGCCGCACAGTGGATTGAGTACCAAAAAAAGTACAGAAATGCAGGTTGTGAGCTCTGTCACTAACTTGTCCACCTGACATCAGTCAGTTACCTGCTCTGGGCTGCTTTGGCTGAGTCATTTTCCTTTCTATTCCATAAAGTCATGATTCTGTGACTTAACCCAAGAAAGAGAATAGAGACAAAAGGCAGTGGGCACAGCAGATGTGGCATGCTGGTGGCAAACGCGGGTACACAGGCACTGTGGTACCAGAAGGACAGACACAGGAGCATTGCGTGGCATCATGTGGCATGGTCAGTGCAGGGGCCAGCTGCCTGACTTCTGGAGGAAATGCTATTGATACATCACAGCTGGGAACAACATAAAGTTCCTAACAGCAGAAATTTTAATATGCACTTGAACAAAAAGTGCACCATAAAAAAACTTTCCCTGACCATCGTACTATGGTGGAAATGCAAATGAACGTGCCAGTCACGTTACACAGTATTTTCGTGTTTCCCTTTACAGGCATAGGTCAGTACGAAGATCAGAAATGCAAGCTCCTTCCTTGGTTAAAAGCACCCGCAGTGCTCTTTCGCCTAGAGAATTATTGTATTTATAGTCTTTTCAATATTTACCAGGTGAAAAAGTGGGTTCCCACAGTGCACCTGGAAAAACAGAAATGCATCTTAACTAATTACAGTTCAGGTTTTATTTAATAGAGAAAATAATAAATATGAGCAGTCAATGCCACATAAGCCCTTACTGTATTCAATCTCATACATATTTCATTTCTCTCTCTGGTTTTGAAATCTAAGCAATCTAGAGCCCACGGGGTATCATGTGCTATGCATGCTTCAATATAGCCCTAAATGGGAACTAACATTTGATATGAATTTAAATCCTCCACAAATCCATACTTTTGTTAAAGTGCCACAAGATTATTATATGGAAGTAATGTTGAAGGCAATGGAGCATTAGGAGGAGGCCAGTTTCTTCTTTGGTTCTGATGTGATGGAAGGAAAACAGCCTCGCAAAGGGAAAAGAAAAACACTCCTTCTCTGCTCCCTAATGGTCACACTTACTTCTAGGTACACTCTGAGTACCCTCAATACCAGGACAATGGTCTGGCTAACATCTGATGTCCTCTGAAGGTGATGCATTTTCCTCATTTAGAACATTCTCCAAATTAACAGTGCAGAAGGGAAATGCAACCTCATCATCGTCATCATCACCCCTCCTCAGGTCAGGCAGGAAATTATAGCCAGGGGGAGGCAGAGCAGTAGCTCCCATTGGTACAAGGCCAGGGGGTGGGATCCAGTCCCACAGCCATCAGGGAGGTATTCCAGCCCTGCTGAGGAACAGGCTCCCAAAGTGTGGCCTGGAGTGGACACTCAAGCTCTTTCAGCAAGCAGAAGGCCGCTGTAGTGAGAGTAGCACCTGTTGCCTTTGCAGTGTGTGCCCAGCATGCCTTGCACCTGTCAGCCACTCTGTATACTTTGGACTTACCTATCAAGCTTTAGAAATAACATCCTTTGCATAACTAAAAGTGAGCCAATTGTGCAGACATTGTGTCTCTCTGATGCGATGCAACAGAAATTTATTTGAGCCTCTAGGTCTAACATCTAGTTTGCAGAAATTTAGGGAATACAGGAACAAGTTAGCAACTGAAGGAAGCAGCAAATGAATTCAATATGGGATGATGGATGGGGCAGCAGGTCCAGTTTCTTCAAGTTGGCATATGAAAAAGAAGATGGATGATAGAAAGATAAGTAAAGAGACTAATGAGAAAGAAATGTGATATAGTTACATATTAGATGATGCCCACGGGGTATCATGTGCTATGCATGCTTCAATATAACCCTAAAAAGTGGGAACTGATATTTGATATGAATTTAAATCCTCCAAAAATCCATACTTCCGTTAAAGTGTCTTTTGTTAAACTACTTACTGTTAATTTTGTTGGATATGATAAATGCATTGTGGTTATTCTCTGGATATGATAAAGTATGCTTATTAAAAGATTAGTTTCCGGCCGGCCGGGCGCAGTGGCTCAAGCCTGTAATCCCAGCACTTTGGGAGGCCGAGGCAGGTGGATCATGAGGTCAAGAGATTGAGACCATCCTGGTTAACATGGTGAAACCCCATCTCTACTAAAAATACAAAAAATTAGCTGGGCGTGGTGGCACGTGCCTGTAATCCCAGCTACTCAGGAGGCTGAGGCAGGAGAATTGCCTGAACCAAGGAGGCAGAGGTTGCTGTGAGCTGAGATCGCGCCATTGCACTCCAGCCTGGGTAACAAGAGTGAAACTCCATCACACACACACACACAAAAATTAGCTTCCTTAAAATAACATTCATTTTTATTTAAACTGTCTTTAACAAATAACATCTCTGTTGATGCTTCCTACGACTGCCCCTAAATTATTAGCTGGAACCAAGGAAACTTATGAACAGGACATCCTAGTGTGACCACAAGTGAGAACAGGCCCTTAACCAGTACTTCGGGAATCCACCTGCAGTTGGCTCCAGTCTGCCAGGGCAGCTCTAACCCATTCTGCTTGTGCTGAGCACAAATCTTAACAGACATTAGGGCTGAATGAATATTTGCTGAAGATCTTCCTCTCCATCAATTACAGCAGATGGGTTATGAAATATGTTAACATACATGCAAATTCAGGATAAAAATGTACAAACGACATGTTTATAAGTAACTAGCTTTCTCTACTTACAAGAATGTCTGGGCAAATTTTCTCTCTACATTTCTTTTTTCACAAATTCCACTTATGCCCACAGAAAATTCCCTACGGTCCCCCGTGGATGGTAGCATTGGCTCTTCAAACTTTGTCTTGTGTCCATTATTAGAATATTTTATCCTGGGATGATTCTCCTATGATAATGATATGAAAGAGCAAGCTCCTATTCTATTTAAAGCTTTCAAGCTGTAAGTAATTTGAAATCTCTGAAAGCCATCCGAGCTCTCTTAGCCACAAAATCTTTGTGCTTATTATTTCCCTGTGGTCCTTCTTCATTAGGCCTTTCGGGGCTTGTTAATTGCTACCAAGTTTTCCTGTTAATATGAAAATGCTGAATGTTGAAATAGTGGATACCCAAAGGAGTCTTAAAGTTGGGTCCTTTGATTTTATTTCCTATAGGATATTGCCTTTAATTGGATTTTTGGTCTTTCTTATGACTTTGTTTAAAGAGTGGACTATTTCTGTATGAAATAAAATCGTTGGGCTGGGTGCGGTGGCTCACGCCTGTAATCCCAGCACTTTGGGAGGCCGAGGCGGGTGGATCACGAGGTCAAGAGATCGAGACCATCCTGGTCAACATGGTGAAACCCCGTCTCTACTAAAAATACAAAAATTAGCTGGGCATGGTGGCGCGTGCCTGTAATCCCAGCTACTCAGGAGGCTGAGGCAGGAGAATTGCCTGAATCCAGGAGGCGGAGGTTGCAGTGAGCTGAGATCGCGCCATTGCCCTCCAGCCTGGGTAACAAGAGCGAAACTCCGTCTCAAAAAAAAAAAAAAGAAAGAAAAGAAATAAAATTGTTATTGCTTGAACTTCATATTTACTTTGATACAGATTGTTTCTTACAAAAACCTAGTAATACCTCACACCTACTTTTATGCTATAGTCCAGATTCAGACAAACGTTTCCAGTGAGGGACCAGAGCATGTACACAGCATGCTTTGGTCTATCTGCAACTACTCAACTCTGCCTCTAGAGCACAAAGGCAGCTTCAAACATCAAACGAATGAGCAGGGCTGTGCTCCAATCAATCTTTAGGAATGCTGAAATCTGAATTCTATAAAATTTTTATGGGTCACAAAATATTCTTCTTTTTCTCTTTTACTTTTTTTTTTTGAGATAGCGTCTCATTCTGTTGCACAGGCTGAAGTGTAGTGGTGCAATCCACAGCTCACTGCAGCCTCAACCTCCTGGCTCAAGCGATCCTCCCTCATCAGCCTCTTGAGTAGCTGGGACTAAGGCTCATGCAACCATACTTGGCTAATTTTTTATTTTTTTGCAGAGGCAGGATCTTGCTTTGTGGCCCAGGCTGGTTTCAAACTCCTAGTCTCAAGAGATTCTTGCACTTTGGCCTCCCATAGTGCTGGGATTACAGGGATGAGCCACCGTGCCTGGCCTTATTCTTTTGACTTTTTCTCCTAACAATTAAAAAATGTAAAAACCGTTCTTGGCTAGGCGTGGTGGCTCACACCTGTAATCCCAGCACTTTGGGAGGCCGAGGCGGGCAGATCATTTGTGGTCAGCGTTTGAGACAACTCTGACCAACATGGTGAAACCCCATCTTTATTAAAAATACAAAAATTAGCTGGGTGTAGTGGCTGGCACCTGTAATGCCAGCTACTGAGGAGGCTGAGGCAGAAAAATCACTAGGAGGAGGAGGTTGCAGTGAGATGAGATTGTATCAGTGCCTTCCATCCAGCAACAGAGTGACTCTGTCTCAAACAAACAAACAAACAATGATTTGATTTCATTCACATAAAATCATTACAAGACCATTCTCTACTCACTTGAAAATTTCTAAATAGAAATATCATATAGATGCTGTCACATTTTGCTTAAGATATTAAGTTTCTGCTGGGTGTGGTGGCTTATACCTGTAATCCCAGCACTTTGGGAGACTGAGGCAGGTGAATCACCTGAGGTCCGGAGTTTGAGACCACCCTGGCCAACATGCAAAACCCCATCTCTGCCAAAAATACAAAAAAAATAACTGGGCATGGTGGCGGGCACCTGTAGTCCCAGCTACTCAGGAGGCTGAGGCAAAAGAATTGTTCGAACCCAGGAGATGGAGGTTGTAGTAAGCCAAGATCCTGCCACTGCACTCCAGCCTGGGTGACAGAACGAGACTCCGTCTCAAAATAAAATGAAAGAAAGAGAGAAAGAGGGAAGAGAGAAAGAAAGAAAAGAAAAGAAAGAGAGAGAGAAAGAAATGAAGAAAGGAGGGAAGGAAGGAAGGAAGGAAGGAAGGAAGGAAGGAAGGAAGGAAGGAAGGAAGGAGGAAGGACAAAAGAAAAACAATTTTTAGTGTTCAGAGCATACAAAAGCAGGCAGAGGGCTGGAGGTAGCCCTGTGCCTTGTTTGCTGACTCCTGTCATAAACAGAAACTCTTCATAGACTGTTTATGGATAATTGAGGAAAGGAAGTGTAGATTCTATAGTAGTAACATCCTGCAGATTACGCTCAAGAGATTCCCACCACAACTCCATGATCACTTAGGGTACCACAGCACGGCAGGCTGCACATCATCAGAGCCTAAGGAATCCACACTTGCGCCTCTGCCCAGGCATTTCCTGGCTGCCAGACACACAGATCCAACCAGCTGCCTAGCACCACAGCTGGAACTCTCCTGGACATCCTAGGGTCTAACATGGAATCCTGCATCTCCCCCCGCCCCCAGCCCCTCTGTTTCTCCTCCTGTCTTCTCCGTGGCCACACATGGTGCCACCATCCACTCACAAGGAGTCACCTTGGTTCCTCGCGCGCCCTAGTCCTCTGCGCGTCACTCATTAGCAAGCTCACTGCATCTGCAGGACTCACACCAGCCTGCTCTGCATCCCCGCTGCTTCTCCTACGCTCTCGTCTGGATGGCTGCAATCAGTCCCATATAGACTACCTTCCCTCTCCCCTACAGCTTTCTGCTACAGTAGCAGAGTTGAGTAGTTACAATAAAAAGTGCATGGTCCACAAAGCCTAAAATATTTACTAACTGTTTTAAAATAGAATCTAGATCCAGTCAATCCCCTCCTGTGAGCTTCAATAGCAAATCCTGACACTGGAATAATTCCAAGCTCGATCAGAGCCTAAACAGTGCATGATGGCCCCCTGTGTTTCCACGAGCAAATGTATCACATCTTACATTTAATATTTCCAATGATTTTGTGGAGATTTTTTGAGATCCCTTTTATCAATGGGGGAATGTCAGCCTCAAGGAGGTTGTCCTAATGTGCCCGACATCTCAGCCCCAAAGAGATATGAATCTAGATCACGTGTCTCCAGGCACTGACCGTCACCCTACAGAACTGTGCCCTTCACACCACAGCTGTGCGTGGCCACAATTCGGTGGATTTGGATTATGTGTGTAGGCCCATCAGTGAAGGCCTCTGGAGTCCTTTTCCCAGAAGACCTGCTGTTGATTTGAATGGGCCAATAGAAACTCCAGCGCATTACTTTGTCCCACACAGACTTAGCATTCCCAAGACAGTTCTCTGGGCTCAGCTGACAGAATGTTTTTGTCTGCAGTTCCTAGGATGTGTGTGGGGGGGAATCTCTGCTCCTTGAGGTTTTAGTTTTCTACAGTTTGCACCAAAATATCTACTGAATTTTAGATCTCCCTCCCTCTAGGCCTTAAGTGTCAAATAGTGGATATGCTGAACAAACAGATCTAAAATTAAAGAAATTTCAGACTTGAAATGTTCAGTGGTTATGTACTTCAGACTCTTTGCCAGGAATCATAGCAATTTATAACCTTTCAGTGAGACAAAATAAGGTAGTTGGGTACAGAGACCTAGGACGAAGACCCCGCTGCTAACGTATTGGGTAAAAGGCTCATATAGGACCCGTTTCAATTAAGAAAATATAAGCTATACGGGCCGGGCACAGTGGCTCACGCCTGTAATCCCTGCACTTTGGGAGGCCGAAGTGGGCAGATCACAAGGTCAAGAGATCAAGACCATCCCAGCCAACATGGTGAAATCCTGTCTCTACTAAAAAATACAAAAATTAGCTGGGCGTGGTGGCTCACACCTGTAGTTTCAGCTACTCGGGAAGTTGAGACAGGAGAATCGCTTAAACTCGGGAGGCGGAGGTTGCAGTGAGTCAGGATCATGCCACTGCACTCCAGCCTGGCAACAGAGCGAGATTCTGGAAGGAAGGAAGGAAGGAAGGAAGGAAGGAAGGAAGGAAGGAGGGAGGGAGGGAGGGAGGGAGGGAGGGAGGGAGGGAGGGAGGGAGGGAAGGAAGGAAGGAAGGAAGGAAGGAAGGAAGGAAGGAAGGAAGGAAGGAAGGAAGGAAGGAAATATAAGCTATATGTAGCTTCCTAATTATCAAAACAGATTTGATAGATTTTAGCAAATGTTTTCTCTATCTAAATCAGTATTTATAGTTTTCATGCCCTCGTGATTTTGAATACAGATCACTAGAAGATAAAGGAAAGAAATAAAGCCTATTTGGTTTATGACATTTGTTTAACATGCTCATGCTCGGGGTGAGTGTTTACCTTTACTAGATTTTGCATACTTTTATTCTTTTTTTTATTTTTTATTTTTATTTTTTTATTGCGTTTTAGGTTTTGGGGTACATGTGCAGAACATGCAAGATAGTTGCATAGGTACACACATGGCAGTGTGTTTTGCTGCCTTCCGCCCCTTCACACACATTTGGCATTTCTCCTCATGCTATCCCTCCCCAGCCCCCCCAATAGATCCCAGTGTGTAGTACTCCCTTCCCTGTGTCCATGTGTTCTCATTGTTCATCACCCGCCTATGAGTGAGAATATGCGGTGTTTCATTTTCTGTTCTTGTGTCAGTTTGCTGAGAATGATGTTCTCTTTTATTCTTTTTATGCTTTTTAGTACTCTTTCATCCTTTAAGCCAAATTTATTCTACAGGGTCTGGTTATGATGCTCCGGTGTTTTTGTTAATAAGTATTTCACTTTGCCAAAAGAACAGCATTGCCTAACCAGTCACTCAAGGGGCTGGAGGCAACTTATGTGTTTGGCAAAAAACTTAGCTCTAGTGAGAATTAGATAAATTGCAGGTTGTTGCATAACTAGATCCCACGGTAAGGAGAGCAGTCGTTCTCGGAATATGGATGTCAGAGCAGCGAAGCCGGCTGTCACTGAAGCTAGCTGTCATCACAGTAAGGAAATAAAGGCTGAGATAGTAAGAGTGAGATGACAGGTGAGATTGAGGTCAGTCCAAGGCCTTGGGGACACACACATCCAGCACTGTCCTCCTGGCCTAGGTCAGGAGAGTCCTGCTACTCTGCCTCCAGGTTTACTCTTTTCATCTCAGGTTTAGGGTACAATCTAACTGTTTCCATATATTAGTATAGTATTCTTTTTTCAGGAAGCGAATGCCATAGTCAAAATAAAAGAGCAACTTGGCAACAGGAAATTTAATATGAAAATTAATTACATTGAAATCCTTCATGGAGATAATGCTAAAATTATAGTCCCCACAGAGACTCTCCTCTGCAAAGGTCAACCAGCTGTTCTTTCCAGAAAATACTGTTAGCCTTTTCTTAATTTTTTAAATATTGTTTTCTTATTGCCAATATCTTACAGTAAGCCCTACTAGATATAACACGAAGTAGTTAAATGTGGATTTTACTGAGTGGCTATTTTGAATGCAATTCTTTCTGCAACTAATTTTTTTCTAAATTCTTCAGTTTCAGGAGGTAATTTTTGGGGGGTCAATGAGTGACAAAGATTAGGCCAAATATGAATTAATAAACTAATTGGTAATATTTTCCTGGATATTAAGTCATGGTACAGGTCTTTTATATTAAAATTTTTTAAGAACATTGTTCAGCCAGGCGTGGTGGCTCATGCCTGTAATGCAAGCACTTTAGAGGCCAAGGCAGGAGGATCACCTGAGGTTGGGGGTTCAAGACCAGCCTGACCAATATGGTGAAACCCCATCTTTAATAATAATAATAATAATAATAATTTAAAATAAAAATTAAAAAAAAGCATTGTTCAAAATGGTGAAAATTTTAGAAACTGTACCAGATAGAAATATATCAAAATATAAATGTTTAAAATCAGATTATCCATGGTTGGAGGCTTAAAATAATGGTAAATATTAGAGGAATATTGGTAAGAGGTACCACTTACTGATATTCTCTTGAACACCACAGCTGTGCAAGAGGATAGCTCTGCCATACATGTATTACTTTAAAACAAGTATTCTTATCACTACTGTACACATTCAGATTCAGAGGCTCACGAAACTAGTGATCAAAGTTTGAGCCCAGTTCTCTTTCATTCCAACGCTCATGCTTTCTGTATTACACAACTGCAATTTGAAGCATAAAGAGTTGCAAAAATTATAACTTACTTCTTTCCAATGTTTGGAAAGAACCCATTGCCAATGTTTCCAAACTTACAAAACATGTATTACATTTTACACACAAAAATGGCAGATTTAAAAATACACACTTTCTGAATTGCATTGGAAACAAATGATATAAAAGAAAGATAATGTAATTCACAGAAACGTAATTCAAGAAATATGTCAATAGGTCAGGGAAAGTTACTATTTTATTTTATTTTATTTTTTGAGCAGAGTCCTGCTCTGTCACCCAGGCTGGAGTGCAGTGGCGTGATCTCAGCTTACTGCAATCTCCGCCTCCCGGGTTCAAGTGATTCTCCTGCCTCAGCCTCTTTAGTAGTTGGGACTACAGGCACACGCCACCATGCCCGGCTAAATTTTTTGTATTTTTAGTAGAGATGGGGTTTTGCTATGTTGGCCAGGCTGGGCTTGAAATCTTGACCTCAAGTGATCCACCAGCCTTGGCCTCCCAAAGTGCTGGGATTACAGACATGAGCCACCCCGCACCTGGTCCAAATCACTATTCTTATGCAACAACTTAAAAACCCCAGATAAATAACTGAAATTACATTTTTTAAAGTCATCAGAGAACTGTGAAAGCAAAAGGATTACATTAACTAAAATTTCTGAGTAAGACAGCACTTCCAAGCTGAGCAGTCACCAGCTGCTTTTCTTCCTGAGGAGGTTTGCTGACCATTAGCACAAGCTGAGGGTACAAAGGGACTCTTTTCTCATGTGGGAGAACAAGTCCCCTTCGGTAACAAGGCCTTCCCCGAATACATGGCTGGCTCCCTAAAGACATTTACCAAATGTGGAGACCACATGGGGAAGGTGGAGGCAAAGAGCAAACCTAATGGAAGACTGAGTCTTCCATTCTTTTGAGACCTAGGAGATGGAAATCCACTAGGCTCTCATCCCAGAATCCAGGAGAAAATTCTCAAGGAACAAGAAGGAACTGGGGATAAGCTAAATCTTACTAGAACTGCAGTCACAGCTGGGCATGGTGGCTCACACCTATAATTCCAGCACTTTGGGAGGCTGAGGCAGGTGGACCACCAGAGGTCAGGAGTTTGAGACCAGCCTGGCCAACATGGTGAAACCCCATCTCTACTAAAAATACAAAAATTAGCTGGGTGTGGTTGTGGGTGCCAGTGGGTGCTGGTAATCCCAGCTACTCAGGAGGCTGAGGCAGGAGAATCATTTGAACCTGGGAGGTGAAGGTTGCAGTGAGTCAAGAATGGGACATTGCACTCCAGCCTGGGTGACAAGAACAAAACTCTGTCTCAAAAAAAAAAACACGAAAAACTGCACTAGCCTGGGTAACATAGTGAGGCCCATCTCTACCAAAAAAAAATTTTTTTAATGGCCAGGTGAATTGGCATGTGCCTGTAATCCCAGTCACTCAGGAGGCTGAAGTGGGGAGACTGCTTGAGCCCACAAGTTCTAGGCTATAATGGTGCCATTGTACTCCATTCTGAGGGTGACAGAGGGGGATTCCATGTCAAAACAAAAAACCCAAAAAACTGTAACCAGACCTGACCCCATTCTAATACCTGCTGGCCTGAAGTGATCAGCCCTTCAGTCCTTCATCCTTAGACAGGAAATCCCTTCACAGGAGATTCTATCCTTGCTGGTGGAAGAAATTACCTGAACCTACACAGTTTTTTTATATACAATATCTACATGTAATAAAAATTGCTAGATATGTGAAGAGAGATTAAAATGTGATGAATAAAAAATAGACATAGGCACATAGGATTGCCTATTAAATTTATTTATTGTCTAATAAATCTCATTGGATTTATTAGACAAGAATTAGACTAAATTTATGAAATGATAGGAAATTTCATCAGATAATTTAGATGTATTAAAATGAATCAAATTGGCATACTACATTTAGAAGAAAGGAAGTTTTGAAATGAACAGCTCACTAGATGGATTGACAGAAGACTTAGGCACAGAGGAAGACAGCTTAATTAACTGAAACACAAGTCAACAGAAAATATTCAAATTGAAGCAGATAGAGATGAGAAATGAACAAAACAGATCAGACAACAAGAGACATAAAGGAAAAAGTGTAACATATGTATTATTTGAGTCCCAGAAAACCAGACAAAGCCATATTTGAAGAGATATTGAGTGAAAATTTTCCAAACTTGATGAAAGACATCAATCCACAGATACAAGAAGCTAAGTTAACCCAAAGCAGAATAAATAAAAGGAAAACCATATATAGGCACATTATATTCACTGTGGCAAGTTAAAAACAAAGGGAAAAACTTTAAAGAGCCAGAGGATAAAGATACGCTACCTTCAAAGAAGTGTAACCTTTCAACAGAAACTATGAAAGTCAAAAGAGAATGGAATGAGAGTATACAGGTAGGCCAGACTGAAAGAAGAGTTTGCAGTGTGCATCTGCACATGCATACACACACACACAATTTTGACAGATGGCCTGTATCCAGAATATATAAAGAACTCCTACAGGTAAATGATAACAATAATAACAGATCAAGGGCACAATAGAAAAATGGTCCAAACAGAAATTCAAGACCAGCCTGGGCAACATGGCAAAACCCTGTCTCTACCTCTCTCCCATCCAAAATAAAAAAATTAGTTCAGTGTAGTGGTGCATACCTGTAGCCTTAGCATCACAGCTAATTGTGCCACTGCATTCCAGCCTGGGCAACAGAATGAGACCCTGTCACAAAAAAGAGAAAAAAAAAAGAGAGAGAAAGAAAAAGAAAAAGAAAAATGGGCCAAAGTCTTGTAGAGGCATTTTAAATAGAAAATATACAAATGACTTGACCCAAAAACATATAAGAAGATGCTTAACATCATTGGTAACCAGGGAAATACAAATTCAAACCACAATGAGATACCGCTACACAGCCACCAGGATGACTAAAGCTAAATGGGCAAACAATACTAAGTACTGGTGAGGATGTGCAGCTGGTAGGGTTGGATAGAAAACAATTTGGACTGTGAAACAGTCTGGCAGTATCTACTAAAGTTAAACATATACTGGACTTCTTACCCAACAATTTTTATCCCGGGCATATATTCAAAGGAAATAAGTTCACCAAAAGACATGTGAGAATGTTCATATTAGCATTATTCATAATAGCTTCACACCGGTAACAACTAATATGTCTTCAGGAGTGGAATGGATAAATACCCTGCAGTGTATTGACACAAAGGGATGCTGCACGCATCAGAAACAATACATACAACAAATGAATCTCAAAAACATAATGCAGAGCTGAAGAGCCAGATGCAAGGATTATATGCTGTATGATGATAGATGAAGTTCAAAAGCAGGCACAATTGGTATATGGTGAAAGAAGTTATGAAAGTGGTTACCTGTGGGAGTACTGAAAGGAAGGAAGTGAAATGGGCCCTTTGGGGGGCCCAGGGAGCCTCAAAATATCCTATATATTGATCTAGAGCTGTGGTGAGTGATTTTGTCCCCAAGGAGACACCTGGCAATGTCTAGACACATTTTTGGTCATTGCATCCAGGGAGGGGGGCTACTGGACCCACCCAGTGGGTGGAGATCAGGGATGCTGTTAAACATCCTATGGTGCAATGGGCAGCCCCTCAATAAGGAGTTATTTATCCCCAAATCTCCACAGTGCTCAGGTGAGAAACCCTCATCTAAATGGTGGTTCTCTGTGGGTACACTTACATAAAGTTTATTAAACTGTACTCTTAAGATGTGTAAACTTTAAACAAACTTAAAAGCTGTCATAAACCTCACAAATATGCCAAATCGCTCCTCACTGAAACCTAACAAACACATAGATATAGAAACTTTGTTTCAGTTTTAGAAATACTCTAATTTATTAAAAAGTTCTAACAACCTAAATTTGCCAGGATTATTGTAAATCAGAAAGAATTAAACTCTTTATGTGAAGTTCCCCTTAAATGCAAATAAACATCTATACCTTTCTTTATGGCAAGAGATGCATAAACTATATCTGGGTTATCACTAGAAATAAACATTTGTAAAAACCAATAAATGTACATGGAAGACCCCATACATCCAAGATTCTTTTGGAGTCATCAAAAGATAGAGAAAAGTGTTTTTTCTCTATCAATAGAGAAATAGTTTTCTCTGTTGATCTTTTTTTTTTTTTTTTTTGAGACGGAGTTTTGCTCTTGTTTCCCAGGCTGGAGTGCAGTGGCACGACCTCGGCTCACCAGCAACCTCCACCTCCCAGGTTCAAGCAATTCTCCTGCCTCAGCCTCCTGAGTAGCTGGGACTACAGGCGTGCGCCACCACACCCAGCTAATTTTTTTGTATTTTTTAGTACAGACGGGTTTTCACCATGTTGGCCAGGATAGTCTCGATCTCTTGACCTCGTGATCCACCCACCTCAGCCTCCCAAAGTGCCAGGATTACAGGCGTGAGCCACCGCGCCCGGCCTTTTCTTTTTTTTTTAAGTCAGGGTCTCACTCTGTTGCCCAAGCTGGAGTGCAGAGGCAAGATCATGGTTCACTGCACCTCGATGTCCCCAGGCTCAGGTGATCCTTCAGCCTCAGCCTCCCAAGTAGCTAGGATGACCTGGTGCACCACCACACCCAGCTGATTTTTTGTGTTTTTTGGTAGAGACAGGGTTTTACTATGTTGTCCAGGCTGGTCTGGAATTCCTGGGCTCAAGTGATCCACCCACCTTGGCCTCTTAAAGTGTGGGAATTACAGGCATGAGCCACCACGCCTGGCTGCATACACTTTTTAACAGCAGTCTAATCTAAAGGTAATGACTTCCTGCCACTAATTATCAACATGACTTTGATACACATTAAGAAATTGATGGGTGTGTGCTCTTGATCTGCTCTTTGGCCAGCACCCTCTCCTGTGTTAACTCTCCTGTGTCCACAGTCTAACCCATCTCTTCACTTCCCTCACCCTCAAGTGGAGCCTCCACCAAAATGCAGATTTTTACCAAAACTCTTACAGGGAAGATCACCACCCTGGATGTTGAACCCTCTGATACAACAGGAAATGTGAAGGCCAATATCCAGGACAAGGAGGGAATTCCTCTGGATCAGCCAAGACAAGCAACTGGAAGATGGATGTACCTTCTCTGACTACAACATTCAAAAGGAATATACTCATTTTATCTTGTGTTGAGACTTCATGGTAGTTCTAAAAATAGGAAAAAATCTTATACGACTCCCAGGAAGAATAAGCATAAGAGAAAGACAGTGAAGCTGGTGTCCTGAAATACTGTAAGATGGATGAGAACGGTAGAATTAGTGGCCTTCGTCACGAGTGCCCTTCAGACGAATGTGGTACTGGAGTTTTTATGGACAGCCACTTTGATAGACATTATTGTGGCTAATGTTGTCTGACTATTGCTTCAACAAACCAGAAGACAAGAAATTGTGTATACGAGTCCTTTAAATCTCACTATCACCCCACCCTGAGACATAAAAGTCCATGATAAGGGTGATGTAAGGGGCAGGCTGCATAATTCTTTCTACTGTTGCACAAATGTTAAGTGTTGATTCTAGCCCGTCAGCCTTAAAAGGGTTAAAGTGCCTGGCATTTTTAGCCTTAGAGCAGGAGTACAAACTTGTGCTCTAGCCTTGAGCAAACACAATTCAGTCAGCTTCAGAGGGGCACAAATGCAGACAAACCAGATAGCAGGGCGTTCCCCACTACTTCACTGTTAAATGGAGTGCACAGTGCACAACCCAGCACCTCGGGAAGCCAAACTAGCAGGTAACTTTGCATGAGACACCTTTGCCTCAAACCCAAATTCTCATATGAAAAGGATGTTACGCTTTAGAGTAAAATGAATGTGTACCTAGAAATTGAGCATTCCCAAATCAGAAAGGCTAACTGGCTTTAATAACTATTGAAACAACTCATGTAAAATATCACTACTGGGAAACAGAGCATATTACTCATATTTCACAAGTAATTCCCCATGCAATTAGCTAGACTCTAATCAGCTGGATTAGAATCAAGGTAATCCACTCCATGAATTCATAATCATATAATATTATCTGGAGCACTCAGCCACATAAAACTTGATTGTGAATGGCCTCTCCAAGAGCCCATTCAGTTGTACTATGAACTGACTCACTCCATGTAGCGTCGCCTTAACTCTTGAGCTAGCTGAGCAAGGTAACGTTCAGGGACCATCTCAGATTGTGCCGGGTAGTCAGTGACTCACCCTTATTGTACTAAATTCTAAGCTCTGACTCAGAGTGAACCCTATTAGTTGCTGACTGACACTGTACTTGTTTGAATAGAAGCTCACATTGTGAGTCATCTGGTGGTGCACTGAAAACCGATCTGAAATATTCCCAACTGGACAGTGATTCACATTATAATCATATTGGGATTGACTTGACACATGTGATTTCAAAACTAAATTCTGCCAAACTGGCTTGGGAGCAGGCTAGAAAGTCACTCCCTTCTTGACACCCTGTCCTTCTGTTTAAGAACACGTAGCAAGCATCCCAAGATGCAAAATCAAGAGTAGGGCATCCATGCAAGAGGTTTCAAGGGGGTCAAAAAAAAAAAAGAGCAAGATACTCAGTATCCAGTTCACACACTGGAGAAAACCACAGTTTCCTTTTTCAAGGATGTGGGCATAATTCCTAGAAGTACCTTCCCTGGAAGACACACAATCCCTATAAATAACTTTGAATGACCAGATGTTCACTAGAAAGGCTCTGCCATATAATTCTTAAACTGTTCATGTGATGGCTGGACCTTTTTTTTTTTTTTTTTTGATACTGAGTCTTGCTCTGTCGCCAGGCTGGAGTGCAATGGCGCAATCTCGGCTCACTGCAACCTCCGCCTCCTGGGTTCAAGTGATTCTTCCACCTCAGCCTCCCGAGTAGCTGTGACCACAGGCGTGTGCCACCAAGCCCGGCTAATTTTTGTATTTTTAGTAGAGACAGGGTTTCACCATGTTGGCCAGGATGGTCTCGATCTCTTGACCTCATGATCCGTCCACCTCGGCCTCCCAAAGTGCTAGGATAAGAGGCGTGAGCCACCGTGCCCGGCCTCAAACCCAAATTCTCATATGAAAAGGATGTTACGCTTTATCATCCTTTAAGGGCTGGACCTTTAAGCCACCATCTGCCTCTGTCCATGGAAGGTGAATGTCGTTAGATGGCCACATGCAGAAATAGAACAGTAGGATTTCAGCAATTGATACTCAAGTGCCTGGAATGAAACAAGTTACAGGCTACTGCATTAAAATAAAAAAGCTTTTTTTCTCTTTTACTCTCACTAGTCCATAAAATTTCCTTCTGTGTAATTTTGAAGGCCTTTCTAAAAGGCTTTCTTATAGGAAAGACCTTCAAAGCCATCAGGAAGGATATTTTAAGAATTCAAAAATAGCTCAAAAACTATTTCTAAAGCTGTTACGAGATTAATAGAATATGCAATCAAATGTATACCCAAGTGGGGCCTAAAATGCTAATACTGGCTCTGACAGTAGCTTCATCTGTGACCTTACCTTACCTGAGGCAAGTCATGTGGTCATGTCTTATAACGTGAGGGACCAAGATAGAGCTGTGGGACAGGAGTAGCCAGGACACAACTGCCTGGTCTTTCCTGGCGCTATAGATAGCATGGGCTTGTACGCTTTTCCCTTATGTAAACTTCCTGTCTGTTAACAGTTCACTAATCTGTAGTAAACAGGAAATTAGCAGTGTGGTGTGTAAGAGCTCTGGGCAATAAGTCAGAAGTCCTCATTCTCTTTTGGCCCCTAATTAGCGGGACATCTCCCGGCCCAGACCCTTAACCTCTCTCAAGGTTTCCTCATCTGTAAAATGAAGGAGGTGGAATAAGAAACCTGATTTTCACCATTCTGTATTCATATAAGGGGTGTTTCAGCTAAAACGTTTACAGTCTCCGACAAGTTAGCACTTCAAGCTCGTAAGGTACATTTTCAGATTCTTGTAAGCAGGCTGTTCACCAGCCCTGGCAATATAGCGAGATCTTGTCTCTATAAAAAATGAAAAAAGGCCGGGCGCGGTGGCTCGAGCCTGTAATCCCAGCACTTTGGGAGGCCGAGGTGGGTGGATCACGAGGTCAAGAAATCCAGACCATCCTGGTCAACATGGTGAAACCCCGTCTCTACTAAAAATACAAAAAATTAGCTGGGCATGGTGGCGTGTGCCTGTAATCTCAGCTACTCAGGAGGCTGAGGCAGGAGAACTGCCTGAACCCAGGAGGCAGAGGTTGCGGTGAGCCGAGATCGCGCCATTGTACTCCAGCCTGGGTAACAAGAGCGAAACTCCATCTCAAAAAAAAAATGAAAAAAGTAGGCCGGGCGCGGTGGCTCACGCCTGTAATCCCAGCACTTTGGGAGGCCAAGGCGGGTGGATCACAAGGTTAAGAGATCGAGACCATCCTGGTCAACATGGTGAAACCCCGTCTCTACTAAAAATACAAAAAATTAGCTGGGCATGGTGGCGTGTGCCTGTAATCTCAGCTACTCGGGAGGCTGAGGCAGGAGAACTGCCTGAACCCAGCAGGTGGAGGTTGTGGTGAGCCGAGATCGCGCCATTGCACTCCAGCCTGGGTAACAAGAGCGAAACTCCGTCTCAAAAAAAAAAAAGAAAAAGAAAAAAGTAGCCAGGTGCAGTTGCAGGCACCTTAGGTCTCAGCTACTCCAGAGGCTGAAGTGGGAGGATCCTTTGAATCCGGACGTTCAAGGCTGCAGTGGGTCTCAGCTGTGCCGCTGCACTCCAGCCTGGGTGAGAAAATGAGACCCAGTCTCAAAAAAAAAAAGTGGCCGTTTTTAAAATTTTGATGATGGACAGTGTTTCTTTCATTATGCATACTCTTTATAGTATACAAAAATATGCATTCTGTTCCTAATCTTATTTATAGTTTGAAGTTTAGCCAATTATATCAAAATAATAATAGTAATAACAGCTGTTCCTTGGTATGTACCAACCAGTTATAAGAGCTCTATGTTATTAGTTTACTGCATGCTGTCAGCTAGCCCATTAGGTAGGTAGTCTTTTTTTTTTCTTTTTTTTTAAGACAGAATTTTGCTTTTGTTGCCCAAGCTGGAGTGCAGTGGCTCAATCTCAGCTCACTGCAACCGCTGCCTCCCAGATTCAAGCAATTCTCCTGCCTCAGCCTCCCGAGTACCTGAGATTACAGGCATCTGCCACCACGCCTGGCTAATTTTTGTATTATTAATAGAGATGGGGTTTCACCACGTTGGACAGGCTGGTCTCGAACTCCTGACCTCAGGTGATCCACCCGCCTTGGCCTCCCAAACTGCTGAGACTACAGGAGTGAGCCACCGTGTCCAGCAGAGGTAGGTACTCTTATCACTCCCATTTCACAGATGATGAAACTAACTCCCAGATAGGATAACTAGTCCAAGGTTATGCAGTCAGGATGGGATGTGAACCCAGTTACAGAGCTCAAGACCCTCATCGGTTAGGCAGCACTGATATGCGTTACTAACATGTGATAAGAAAGATGTCACTTAACAGAAGATAAACAGGATGAGGCCCAATAGAAAATTAGGTTTTGAGCAATAAAATATTTTAACGAAAATAATAAATTGCAAACCGTGGTTGTGCCAAAAAACGTACAGATGGTAATTTCACTAGAAATGCCCTTGTTAAGTTTGGGGAGGAAGTCAGACCGTTTTGTGAACTTGAACATTTCTTTAGTCAATTTCACGGCCTGGAGCCACTAGAAGTGAAATGAAACCAAGCCACGCCAGGGCCCTGTCACCTGTATCCCAAGGAGGGTGGCTGGAGACTGATGCAGAATCCCCTTGCTCCCCACACTCCGGAGCAATGAGGAACCCGCGTGCAGGTGCCTGATTCTGCTAGCCAGTGGGTGAGGGTCCTGCCGGCACTGAGGGCACCGGGGCTGGGGTTTCGACACCAACCAGCCAGGAAACTGGAGAATGTGGGGAGATCGACAAAGAGTGATAGACTTTTGCCAAATTCTGAGACCGACAGGAATCGAGATTTCCCCTCTAGCGCTCCCCACCTTCCGGACAAAATCCTGTCAACCCCGTTTCCTTCTCCAGCCTGTGCATTGCCAGTGGCACGTGGGCAGCAGCGGCTTCCCCGGGATCCCCTTCGCCTGTCCCCGAGCGCTCTGCACCGCCGCGTCCCTGTTGCTGGGGTTGGTCGCCCGGGTTTTCCTTCGACGCAGTCAAGTCCGGGACGTTCAGGATGCACCTCAGTGCCCACGCGCCACCTATCCCAAAGCCCCTTCGCCACAAGCACGGAGGGAGCCAGGGAGGTCAGAGGGCCTAGAGACCCCCTCCCGGGGCCCACTCTCTCTCGCCCACCTCTCTGGCAGCGGGAGGGCCGCCGCGCAACCAAACCTCTCCCCAAAACGCCCACCCCACTCTCTGCGAGCAGCTTCTCTCAGAGCTCCTCCCCCACCCATTCCTCCACCGGAGCTGGGTGGGGGCATCGCGGCGCACAAAGCCGGGAAAGCCACCCGTGTCCCGGAGCGCCGCTTCCCTAGAGGCCCCTGGCCCTTCCGCTCCCCCAACGCAGGAGGACAGCAGCGCACACAGACCTTCCCCTCCAACGCCCACCTCAGTCCCCCGCGGCATCCCGCACCTCCAATCCCCGCCCCCAGTCTCCCGCTCCCCGGCTCCCGCTTTCCAGTCTCCGCAGTCCCGGCCCCTAGACTTGTTGCCACTTCCCAGGGCAGCTTCGAGAGTGCGGAAGATGAAGCTCCCGGGTTTGCTCCAAGAAAATCTCTGCGGCGCCCGCACGTTAACCTCCTTGGAGCAGGCGAAGGGTGGAGGGCACTTCTGTTCATTTGGTTTTAGAGAGCGTGAACAGAGGCCCCGAGTGAACGCCCACACCTTCTTGGCCCTCCAGGGTCCACGCGTGGGGCGCCCACTTCTCCACCCTGCCCCTCGGTACCCCCGCTCTGATTGCACTTTTCCTAAAAGGAGGCGCTGCGATTCCGGGAGGGTTTCCTTTTCCTTCCCAGCGGCGTTCAAATCTCCGGCCTCGGGCACCCGGCCCCTACCAGGCCCTCTCCCTATCCGGTGAGAACGCCGACGCTTCCCCCGCCTGGACTTTCCAACACATGCGTCGAGTGGTCATGGTCAGTGCCATTTCTAGGGTCTGAAGTCTAGACTCCCGCGTCCTGCACCGACCCGAGGCCGCAAAGATGGGATCGCGGACGCCCTGGCAGACCCGGGACAAATGGGTCCTGGTGGCACGAAGCTCCTCTTGCGACGCGACGCACCCGTAAGCCTCACTCCCCCAAACTCGCACTAATGCTGCGGGCAGGAACCCCCGACTCGCACCCGTTCCGGCCCCGCAGCCAGGGCGACTGCCCGAGGTCCCGACGTGCTGCGCGCCCCTCCCAGCCTCGGCCACTTTCCAGCGCGAAGCCTAAGAGCGAGCCCGAGAGGAAGAAAGAGAGGTCGAGGAACCGGGATACTCACGAGCCCACCGTCCACCCCGCCGGCCGGAGGGGAAGCCCCGGCCGGCTCGCCTCCGTCCGCTGTGCGCATGCGTCCCGCGGATGCCTTCGGCGATCGCCGCGCCGCGGGCTGCCCTCTCTAAGTCCGCGACGGCTCTCCGCGCCTTTCCCCTTCCTTCGGCTCGCGATCTCCGCTCTAGCCCTCCACTCCCGGCCTCTTCCTCCCCTCGCTCTGCCTTCTCCCCGCCCCCTCACTCCCTGTACCCGGCCGGGCAATCCCACGTCTCGCCTCCCTCCGGCGGCGGCGCACTCCACCAAGGCGGGGGCGAGGGGTACTCCCGAGGCCCCACGCGCGGCGCGACTTCCGCCCCGGCCGCAGCCCCACTGCTCCAGCCTCGGATTAGCAAGTCCCAAGAGTGTGGATGCGAAGCCAGGCGCGCGTGGAGGGCGTCCGCGAAGCCCCCGGTGTCATCGCTTTCCCTCGGCGCACGGGGGCCAAGAGCGACTCGAGTGTGCGGGACTGCGTGCTCGGACCTTGTGAATGGAGGGCGCGGAGGGCGGGGAGCGGGGATGGGCGGCGAGCGCGGAGGGGGTGCTGGGTACCCGGAGCTTCGCGTCGGTGGACTGCTCGCCTCTGGAGGGCAGCCCCCCTATCTTCTAGGCCCTGAGCGCCTCTCGGAGCTCTGTCCCCGCCCCACCCCGGCGAAGCCTCCGCCTCCGGCCTTCCCGCCCTGAAAAGCGGCTCTCGCCCCCTCTCAGCCCGCGGGAGAGCGGAGGCCCCACCCGGCAACCAAGCTGGGGGTAAGGGGAGGAACTAACCCCTGACCCCGGATCTCGCTGAGACCCTTGGTAGTCGCCCTCCGCGCCCCCGTTTCAGGGACTTCGGAATCCCGGGAGAGGAGTCGATCAGAGCGTAGCGGGGGAACCCAGCCGCCCAGCTCTCCGGACTCGCAGCACCGCGAGTCCCAGTAGCCCGCGGCGTCCCCTGGGGGGATGGGACCCGTTGAGGCAGCGTGGGTAGTTCCCCGGAGCCGGGAGGGCTAAGCTGAAGCTGGAAACTGACCTGACACAAAAACAACATCACGTCATTTCCTCTCTTGCCTGCGGAGAGGGCAAGAGAGTAGGAGAGCGAGCGCGGGGAGCCGGCGGAGGCGCGTCTGGGGGAGGTTTGGAGTAGGGAGTGGAGAACGACACGCGAAGTTTGAAAAGCAACCTCGGGGAAGAGCGAGGGCTCCCTCGTGTTTTCTGGGACCTGGAAAAGAAATGGCCCGGGAAAAAGTAGCTTAGAGTGCCTTCCTGCGGAGAGGGGCGGTGTCCCTGGAGCCGCCAGCGTCCCATCCTAGGACTTGCACAGCCCTGTCCCGGCCTTCCCGACCTTGCCACCCTCCCCGCTGCTGGCCCCGGCGGAGTGGGTCAGTTGGGGTTAGGAAGAAGCGGGAGAGGCTGCTGTCCTGGGGAGGCTGGGTGTGGGGCGTGGTGGAGACCATGGTACTCACTGGCGTGGGCGAGCTCTGCCCAGCGGTGGCGTCTTCTTCCCTGGGCTTGGTGACTGGACGGGCGGGCCTCAGCGGGCGACCTCCCGAGGGTAGGCCCGACAGTGCCAGAGCCGCCCGGAGCAGGAGCGAAAGGCGGCCTGGCAGCTCCTCGTGCCCCCGCGAGAGCCGTGCGGCCGTCAGGGCGGGAAGCAGGGGGGAGAAGTCCGGGCGCCTCTGGGAAGCCTCGGGAAGGGGTCGCCGGAGAAGGTGAGAGAAGAACCTTGCGAGGCTGGAAAGCGGGCTAGAAAGGAGGCCGAGCAGCTTCGGGGCAGCGGGCGAGTCTGGGAGCTGTGCAGGCGTGAAGGGCTGGGGCGGGAAGAAAGAAACAAAACCAGCAGACGGTTACTGTGGCGTCTGGCCGCTTAGACGGGGCTCTGTACTACAGAATTTTGAGACGTTACTTTGGGGGTGCAAGAGAAGGTCGGTGAAAGCAGAAGGAAGGGCCTACGTTCAGATTCTTTCCCCTTCCACTCCTGTGTTTCCTAACTCCGTCCTACTTCAAGTGTGGTCCGTGGGCCAGCAGCTTCGCCAACACCTCGGAGCGTGTTAGAAATAAAGACTCTTGAGCCCCACCCAGCCTACTGCATCGGAATCGGCATGGTGACATTCCTAGGGGATTCCTGTGCGCTGAATGTGACATGCAGTATACAGAAGGGTCTGTGTCCACATCTCTTGGTTCTTAAGAATTTGGATGAAAATCTTGGTTCACATTTGCACTGTTGCTCTTCCCCTCCCTTCTCTGGTCTTCCCTTGTTCCTCCTGCCCTTTCCGATCTCACTAAGTGTCCAGGGCTCCGCTTGCCAGAGGCAGAGTTGGACTTGGCTACTATATTCCATTGAGATAGTTGTCTATGGGGGGTTCAGATAGTGGCTGAAGGTGACTGACGGGCCCCAGACCCTCCACAGGCTGCTTGGAGGAAGGGACTGGCCAGTGTGGCTGTGGGTATGCTGCTGGAGCAGGGGACACCAGGGCTCCATGTTAGAGCCGCTACTACAGGTGAACCCTCTGTAGGCCCCCTTTCCAAACTCCATATGTCCTTATTCTCGGGAACACTGGCCTTTCCACCTTCCACTTGTTGCTTAGGAGGCCTAAGAAAAGAGGTATTTTTTCCCCTTGAAAAGTGGAGGGAAGTGTTAGTTTAGAAGTCAGAAGCCCACTGTTCTAGACCCAACGTTGCCACTCACTTAGTGGCTAATCTTAGGAATGTATCTTTATCTTTTGAGTCCATTTATAAAGGAGTTGAACTCAGTGGTTATTTAAGGTCACCTGCCTCGTTCAGGCTTTCATCTTTGAGAAGCTTTCAATTTCTTGATACATTAATGTTTAGTGTAAATACAAACCGGAATCTAGCTCAGCCAATGCAAACACCCCCTCATGCCAAACAAAAAACAATTTAATCTGTCTGTGAAAAACAAGAGCGGTGGTTGCCAAAAAAGAAGAAGAAGAAGAAGGTGGAGGCGGGAAGCAGCGAATAAAGTGCCGAAGTGGTGCCGCGCGGGAGGCGAGGGCGGGCGCTCTGGGCTGTGCGCGGGTCCCCGGGGTGCGGCGGCCGCTCTCCAGGGTCCTGAAGGCGGGAGCGGTCGCGGGCGGCCTCGTGGGCCTGGCACGGTTCCCTCACTCCGCAGTCACCAGGCCCGGCCTGTTTTCTTTCGGCGGTGGAAATCTTGTGGGAAGCGATTGTCAGGAGAGAGGGAAGGAAACCTAGCAACCCATTCTCATTCAAGAGGCCCTTTCTGGGAAGCCGCGAGTGCGGTGGCTGATTTGTCTTTCTGTCGTTTGTTTGCTCCTGGGTGAGTTGAACTCGGTTTGCATTTCCGAGTAAGTTCACACTGTTTCACTTCCTCTCGTTACCTTTTCCTGGAGAATGGGATCGTTCTCCTCGTATTCTCACTCTCTCCATTCAGCTGCTCCCCTCCCCCGCTTTCTGGCAAGGTGCTTTGATTTTAGGGGCTGGAACTGGGAGCCGAGGAGGCTTCTGGAGAAGCGCCAACTGCTCGCTCGAGGGGGGAAAGTGGGCGACTTGGAAATCGGCCTTGGCGCCCAGGGAATGAGCTTCGGAGCATTCGTCTCGCCTGGGAGGAGGGCAGGGGAAGCGCTCCTCCAGCTGGAGCTTGGGGTGGGGGCTCAGCCGCCGCCGAGCGTGCTCGGCCTCCGCGGGGCAGCTGGTCCTGGCCTGTACTTGCGGGGGACTACAGGCCTGCGGCCGCGACTGCGTCCGGTTCCGGAGCTAGGGCCCTCGGCGAGGTGGGGAACCTCGGCGGCCGTGGGCGCCCTGGCCGGAGGGACCCTACGCTAAGAAGTCGAGAGAGGACCAGCCGGGTTCCCAGCAACCTAAAGCCAGATTGAGCCCACCCACGACCTTGCCGACCCCACGCAAGGGCTTGAACAAAGCCGAAATGCCGAAAGCGAGCGCCCAGCACTCTTCTGCGACGCACGCCCAACTTCGAGGAGCCCGAGAGAGTTCCAAAGGCCTTTCGTGGGGTCGCAGAATTTGGCGTCTCCTGCTCATGTTTTCACATGGTTTTGTGAGAACGTGCGTACTTGTAACCTCGCTTCTCCCCTCGCCCCAGCCCTTCTTTCCAAGTCACTTGCACGCCCCTGCCCCTTCCTCCGGCACGCTTCATTAGGCATTTTGCTTCGGTCCTGTGCTTCAAGACAGAGACTCTTGTGAGGGAAGTCGTGGAAATGTTCAGACAGAATAAAAGTCCCAAACCTGATCCAAGAAAAACAAAACGCAGCTCCTTTGCTCAGTCGCCGCCTGCCGGCCCCACACTGGCCTCCGGATCAGCCGCCTGTTCGCCTACTGCTCTGCAGCCACTGCGAGCCTGGCGCGGGACCCAGCGGCTTCTCCAGTCAGGGGAGCAGATGAGGGTGAATCAAGCAAGGTGTTGGGTGCTGGAATCCTTCCGCTCTTCTGGCAAGGACAGAGCTAAAGTATCAGTGTAACCATAGAATTCGATCTGAGGAAAGTTATCTGAGGAAGGACTTTCAGCTGCCCACAGGGCTTGCTCTTCAGAGAGCCTTGTCCTCTGTTTAGGCCAGATTCTATTTGACAGTCTGAGGGTTTCAATAATATTAGCCACAAAATGGAATCATCAGGGCTCTATTCCTGGAAGCACTGGTCCTTAGGGATCCAGAAGACTTAGGGAATATTTTATTCTGATTGAACCACCACTTCCCTAATCAATCATGTTGGCTACTGAACAGCAACTAGAGTGCATTTACACAGACGAAAATCACCACAGCCCAAATCTGTATGAACCATGTCCTGGCCATTTCAAATGGAAGGTTTGTATTTATTCTCAAATAGCAGCATTTCATAAGGGAAATATCCGTAGTAGAATAAACGACACCTGTACCAAAATTTTCTGAGCGCCTTTAGAATTAAAGTCACAGTTCAAATAGAATTTGAAGTCAGTTTTAATTTTACGAAATGGCCTATTTCCTCCTGAACTTTATTTTTAAGTTCCACTTTGCTGTGGTTTAGTCATATTATATATTTTAACTTTCTGTTACTTGGAAATGTAATTCTTCCATTTGGATCGAAGAATCTAGCTGACAGTGAAAACTATAAAGGCAAATCTTTCCCTGCACTGACCATAAATTATGCCAATTGAAAGGTGGCAATATAAATAAGCTAACAGATCCTGGCTATTAGAGACACAGGTTAATATTAATTTGAGGTGAACACAATTCTTCATAATATGTTTCTAGTATTAAGGTTCCTTCAGAATCTCAATGTTCCACGTGAAAGTGCAGCTCTTAAAAAGAATATTTCTGCAGCTCATAATCAGTTCTGACTTGTTCCATTCTTTTAATAACTTTAAAAATGTATTTATGCCTGAGGCTTGTGTGGAGATGTCATAAAGAGATGTTGTGTAATTGAGGCAATGGTAACGGGGGAGGAAAGGCTGGAAAGGGAAGTGGAGTGAGCCAGAAACGAGAGTTGCTTAGATGACTTGTATGTCTAGGGAAGAGAAACACTCAAAGGCTCTGTCTGCCCTGCTCCTGCAGAGATAACTGGGTGCTTTCTTCTTACCACAGGTATTACTGCCAAGTAAGGGACTTAGGGTAGGAGATAGTACCCTTTTTTTTTTTTTTTTTAACAGAGTCTCACTCTGCCACCTAGGCTAGAGTGCAGTGATGTGATCTTGGCTCACTGCAACCTCCATCTCCTGGGTTTAAGCAATTCTTCTGCCTCAGCCTCCCAAAAGTAGCTGAGATTATCAGCATGCACCACCACACCCAGCTAATTTTTATATTTTCAGCAGAGACTGGGTCTCACCATGTTGGCCAGGCTGGTCTCGAACTTCTGACCTCATGTGATCCTCCCACCTTGGCCTTCCAAAGGACTGGGATTACAGCATGAACCACCAAGCCCAGCTGGAGATGGTGCTTTGAAAACTTAAAATATGAAAAACGGAAACCTTCTTTTTATTCTCCAGACTTTCTCCTCTTGCATTTGTCACCATCTTAGTAAATGGCAACTTAATTAATTTTGTTCAAGCGAAAAGCATCATTGGAGTATCCCGACTCTCTTTTTAAAATTCTCTGGCCAGATCCAACTATGTCGTATTCACAGCTGTCACCCTGTGTTATAGGTTGACTTGCACCTCCCAAATTTAAATATTAAAATTCTAGAACTTAGTACCTTGGAATATGACCTCACTTGGAAATAGCATTGCAGCAGATATAATTAGTAAGATGAAGGCCACCCTATTCCAGTATGACTGGTGTCCTTATAAAAAGGGGACATTTGTCACAGATATACACACAAAGAGAATGCCACGTTAAGGCAGAAATTGAGGTGATGCATCCACAGGCCGAGAAATGCCAGAGACTGACAGCAAACCACCAGAGGCTAACAAGAGGCAGGGAACAGATTCTGCCTCAGAAGGAATTTGGCCTCAAGATTGCAACATGGAAACCCTGACTGAGTTTCCAACCTTCCTGTCCTGTCCTGTGGACTTCAGAATGAAGACTGCAACATCAACTCTTACTTGAATTTCCAGCCTGCTGGCTTGCCCTACAGATTTCGGACTTGACACCCTCCACAATTAAATGAGCCAATACCTTAAAGTAAATCTCTCCCTACATAACACACAGATGTGCACACGTGCACACACACACATGCACACACACACGCACATTCTCTGGGGAACCTTGACTAGTGCACATCCCTCATTGGTCTTTCTCCTTCCCTTTGCCGTGTTTCTTGTCATAGTCTCATCTCAACACTGAAGCAAAGGTTATCCTTGAAAATGTCACTGTACAGCTGCAGACTTTCTTTCTCTTTCTTTCCTTTCTTTCTTTTCTTTCTTTCTTTCTTCCTTTCCTTTCCTTTTCTCTTTTTTTCTTTTCTCTTTTTTTGAGACAGAGTCTTGCTTTGTCACCCAGGCTGGATCACAGGGCTCACTGCAGCCTCTGCCTCCTGGGTTCAAGCAGTTCTCATGCCTCAGCCTCCCAAGTAGCTGGGATTACAGGTGTGTGCCATGACACCCAACTAATTTTTGCATTTAGTAAAGATGGTTTCACCATGTTGGTCAGGCTGGTCTTGAACTCCTGGCCTCAAGTGATCCACCTGTGTTGGCCTCCTAAAGGGCTGGGATTATAGGTGTGAGCCACTGTACCCATGCCAGCTCCAGATTGTCTATTGACTTCTTATTTCAGGGTAAAATCCAAAATCCTTGCTCTAGCTCCCAAGGAACTACATGAATGGTTCCACTCTGCCTCAGATTTCTTCTTCCTCTACAGTTCCTCTCTGCAATATAGTTTTTTTCTATACCACTTGTCACCATCTGATATAGTATATATTCACTTGTTAATCTGTAAGAACTAAGCAATAATTTTGTCTCTTTTGCTCATTGCTATCTCCATAGAGCCTAGAACAGTGCTTGGATGGATAAAGTATTCAATTAATATTCTTTGGATAGATGAATTAAAAACAAACTCAGATATCACTCAGCCATAAAAAGGAGAGGAATTCTGATACATGCTATGACATAGATGAACCTTAAAAAACCTGATGGACCTTGAGAGCTTGTTTGGAGGTTCTAGCAGGGGAACGCAACTACTCATATACCTTTGACCAAAGACTGGTCGTCCTCTATCGGGGATGGTCGTCCTCTTCGACCGAGTGCGCAGCTTCGGGAAGGACACACATGGAGCAGTGAGGGAGGAAGGGGACACCCGCCTAGCCAGCCAGATCAGCCGAATCAACATTGGTGATCAATGGGGTCACAGATGTTGCAGCCAGATCGCCCTCACATCCTAAAAAACATGATCTTAAGTGAAAGATGATAGACACAAAAGGACAAATATCGCATGATTCCATTTCTATGACATGTCAAGAAGAGGCAAATTCATAGAGACAAAGTAGAATAGAGGTTACTAGAGGCTGAGGAGAGGGGAGAATGGAGAGTGATTGTTTAGTGGATACAGAATTTCTGTTTGAGACTTGTATTAGGCCATTCTTGCATTGTTATAAAAAAAGCACCTGAGACTGGATCACTTATTTAAAAAAAAAAGCAATTTAATTGGTTCATGGTTCTGCAGCCTGTATGGGAAGCACGGCACTGGTATCTGCTCAGTATTTGGGAGGTCTAAGGGAGGTTTTACTCATGGTGGATGACGAAGTGGGAGCAGGCCTGTCACATGGCAAGAGGGGGAGCAAGAATGAGCACAGAGGAGGGAGGTGCTGCATGTTTGTAAACAGCCAGATCTCCTGATAACTCACTCAGTATCATGAGGACAGCACCCAGCCAAGGGATCGGCCCTCATTACTCAATCGCCTCCCACCAGGTCCCACCTCCAACACTGGGGATTATAATTCCACATGAGATTTATGGAGGACAACATCTGAACTACGTCAGGAAGATAAAAGAGTTCTAGAAATAGATAGTGCCATTAAATTGTATGCCTACAATAGTATATTTTATGTTATTTATATTTTGCTACATTTTTGGTTTTTTTTTTTTTTTTTTGGAGACAGAGTCTTGCTCTGTTGCAGGGCACCAGGCTGGAGTGCAATGGCACGATCTCGGCTCACTGCAACCTCTGCCTCCCAGGTTCAAGTAATTCTCCAGCCTCAGCCTCCTGAGCAGCTGGGACTACAGGCACCTGCCACCATGTCCAGCTAATTTTTGTATTTTTTAAATAGAAATGGGGTTTCACCCTGTTGGCCAGGATGGTCTCGATCTCCTGACCTTGTGATCCGCCTGCCTTGGTCTCCCAAAGTGCTGGGATTACAGGCGTGAGCCACCGCGCCTGGCCATATACTACAATTTTTAAAAAACCTCAAGATGTGAGCTGAGAGGAGCCCAAGAAGTCCATCCAGGGAGAAAGGATGGCTGAGTTAATTACTCTTCATTCTGTCATTGAGTTTGCACCTCTTGGGGTTCTCTCACCTCATTTCTGCTGCCACCATCAAGGTGTTTGTAGGAGAGACATTTCCTGGTTTCATTCTGCTCCTAGCGTTTGGTGGAACATAGATTGTGACATGAGGGGGTAGAAAGAAAACACCAGAAACAGAAACCAGACCAGGAAGGGTCTTGTAAGTCTCTCACTTACTCATTCTTTCAACAAACATTTCTTGTGTGTCTCCTGTGTGCCAGGCACTGTCCTAGAGGCATGGGCTCCATGAATGAGAAAGAACATGACCTGCTCTCATGATGTGGTGAATGGGAGGACAGTAAGGGTCTGTATAGTTTGAACAGGGCAACCAAATCATGGTAAGGATTTTGGATTTTATTTTAAAAGCAATGGAAAATAGGCCAGGCATGGTGGCTCATGCCTGTAATCCCAGCACTTTGGGAGGCCGAGGCGGGCAGATCACGAGGTCAGGAGATCGAGACCATCCTGGCTAACACAGTGAAACCCTGTCTCTACTAAAAAGAAAAAAATTAGTCAGGTATGGTGGCACGCACCTGTAATCCCAGCTACTAAGGAGGCTGTGGCAGGAGAATTGCGTGAACTCAGGAGGCAGAGGTTGCAGTGAGCCAGGATCGCACCATTGCACTCCAGTCTGGGTGACAGAGTGAGACTGTCTCAAAAAAAAAAAAAAAAAAAAAGCAATGGGAAATCATTGAGACGTTTTCCAGCAAGAGAGACATCTGGTTTATATCTTTCAAGACTCCTTTGGCTGCTGTGAATTAGGGAGGGGCCAAGGGTAGGAATAAGAGAGAAGATGGTGACTTGGGCAGGTCATGTAAATAAAAACATAAAGAAATGAGCAGGTTTGGCAGAAGTTTTAAAGATAGAATTAAGAGGACTTCAGATGGATTGGAAGTGGAGGCTGAGAGAAAGAAATCAAAGATAACTTTGAGTAGTTGAGTGGCTTACGGAACGGAGAGGACTGGGAAGGAAAATCAAGACTCCTGCTAAAGACAGATTTTTCAGATGCCTATGAGTCATTCAAATGGAGATGTCAGGCAGGTTGAAGTAGAGGAGGCTTGAGCTCAGGGTACAGAGGTCCGGGTGGGAGTCTAGGAGACATGAATTTGGAAGCCTTAGCATACAAAGGTATTTAAAGCTACTGAAATTGGATAGGATCCCTAGAGACCAGGAAAGAGACAGAGAGAGACAGAAGACTGAATCAATTTTTTTTTTTTTTGAGACAGAGTCTTGTTCTGTCTCAAAAGTGGTTCACTGCAACCTCTGCCACCTGGGTTCAAACAATTCCCCTGCCTCAGCCTCCGAGTAGCTGGGACTACAGGCGCGTGCTACCACACCCAGCTAATTTATATTTTTTAGTAGAGACAGGGTTTCAGCATATTGGCCAGGATGGTCTTGATCTCCTGAAATCGTGATCCGCCCGCCTCGGCCTCCCAAAGCTGAATCAATTTAAGTAGTTTGAACCATATCTAAGTGGAAAAGGAGATTCCCTGACAACATTTAATCAGGAAGTCAACACAATTGTGTGTGTTTTTGAAAGATCTCTGTCCTCTAGTGTTACTTAGAAGCAGGTGTGACTGTAAGGGAGACCAGAGACAGGCTATTGCAATGATGTTTTTGTTTGTGTGTTTGTTTTGAGACAGAGTCTTACTCTATCACCCAAGCTGGGGTACAGTGGCACTATCTCAGCTCACTGCAACCTCCATCTCTCAGGTTCAAGCAATTCTCCTGCCTCCGTCTCCCAAATAGCACCATGCAGGTCCTGCCAAAGGAGGGAGCACCTGTGCTTTTGTGTCAGCTTTCCCAGACGTGGGGCAGATAGGGGAGTAAGAGTCATGGTGACTAGAAGTTGCCAATGACCAAACATTTAAAAAAATTGATTCTGTATCGCAGACTCATTATTACAACAATATGAAGAATAAAATATATACAGTATAGTGAGTCTTGTCAGTATACTGCCCACTGCCAACCACCATTCTCTCACCCAAGGCAACCACTCTTCACTTTTTTCAGCTCCTTTGCCCCTTTGGCAGCACCCGCAGGAAGTTCAAACCACGAAAGTCCTGGCCCTTGCAAAGGAGAACCCTCCACTCAGTCCCATGGTGAACCCCAAGCCACGCTCCTGTCTCTGCTGTCTTGGCCAACTTTGGGTCTGCTTGGGGTCCTGCCCTGCTCTGCTCAGAGAGCCTCGATATGTGATCAATAAACCTTACCATGCTCTCTTGGTGTGTGTACCCTACCAGTTCTGAAAACTGTAAGGCTATGTTGTTTTAATTTTGTGTTGCTTTGTTTGTTTGTTTTGAGACTGAGTCTCATCCTTTTGCCCAGGCAGGAGTGCAATGGTGCGATCTCGGCTCGCTGCAACCTCCACCTCCAGGTTCCAGTGATTCTCCTGCCTCAGCCTCCCGAGTAGCTGCGATTACAGGCACCTGCCAGCACACCCAGCTAATTTTTGTATTTTTAGTAGAGACAGGGTTTCACCCTGTCTTGAGCTCCTGACCTCAAGTGATCTGCCCACCTCAGCCTCCCAAAGTGCTGGGAGTACAGACGTGAGCCACCACACCTAGCCCCTATTTTAATTTTGAATGTTCCGATAAATAAATGTGAATTAACTAAACAACATTTTAAATGACAGGAATAGAGTCCATGTGCCAAAGTCCTAAGATTCCATAATCTACCTTTCTCTTCACTTTTAAAATCTGCTGACTCACTAAAAGAAAAACAAACATGAAATAAAGTAAAGCTCCTAATTTTATTCTGCAGCATTCTATATCTCCAGAGAGCAGGACAAGAATTATCAATATCAGAAAACTGAAACATTTCAAACTCATTTTTGAAGCTTCAGGGTGTTTTTCTGGGATCCTCAGATCTATAAAAATTGCAGTTGTTGCCAGGTACAGTGGCTTATGCCTATAATCTCAGCACTTTGGGAAGCTGAGGTGGGCAGATCACCTGAGGTCAGGAGTTCAAGACCAGCCTGGTCAATATGGTGAAACCAAGTCTCTACTAAAAATACATAAATTAGTCAGGTGTGGTGGCATGTACCTGTAATCCAGCTACTTGGGAAGCTGAGGCAGGAGAATTGCTTGAACCTGGGAGGTGGAGGTTGCAGTGAGCAGAGATGGCCCCACTGCACTCCAGCCTGGGTAACAGAAGGAGACTCCATCTTAAAAAAAAAGTTGCATTTGTCCAAACTACTATATTTTATCATGGAGGCTTGCAATTTTAAAAATTCTGTATGTATGTCTATATCTAATATAGACATACATATATATTTACCAAAGAAGCTATTCCTAGACAATAGTAGACAGAACCCTATAAAAACACCCACTATGTTTTGTTTACTTATCTTTATTATAAAAATATTGGCTTTTTGTGCCCTTAGGTATAAACATTTATAAAATGTCCCTATAAACGTTATTTCAATAATTACTCCCTCCTACTCCCAGCTATTCCATGAGTAGAGTGCAGACCAGTGTGGCTGGATGACTTCTGTTAGTGCTGGTAAGGAGTAGAACTGGCCCCCCGCCCCGCCTCCTGGCTGTCATGCTCCTTTACATGTTCAGGAGACACAGTCATTGTTAACTGATGCTGATGACTGTAATCTATGACAGTGATATTGCTGGTTCATATTCTCCCAATGCCTGTTTATGATAGTTTCTAGGAGTAATTAAGTACCTTTGACCACATTCATTGTCTTAGACCAAAGTTTAAATCTGTCCTTCTCACAGTCAGCAAATAATAGGAATTCAATGACTAATTACCAAACCTACACAGAAGGTAGAATTTAGACTTGAATTCTATAGGTACTAGCTCAGTTAGTCACGTGGCTGCTAATTCTCCACTTTACTTCGTAAGTTGATTAGTTCTCTGAATAATATAAAAATAATAAAAAAAATGACACAGCTTTGGCAAGGTGCGGTGGCTCATGCCTGCAATCTCAGCACTTTGGGAGGCTCAGGTGGGCAGTCACTTGAGCACAGGAGTTCAAGACCAGCCTGGGAAATGTGGCAGAACCCCATCTCTACAAAAAATACAGAAAATTAGACAGGTGTGGTGGTATGCACCTGTAGTCCCAGCTACCGGGGACTGACTGAGGAAGGAGGATCACCTGAGCCCAGGAGATTCAGGCTGCAGTGAGTTGGGATCACACCACTGCACTGGTGATCTGAGACCCTGTTTTGGGGGTGGGGGGAGAAAGCAGAATACTACTTCCATAATGGTTGGATTTACCTAAAGTTAGGAAACAGTATTTTAGATATTAATGGGGCATTAGAAATGACAGAAGCCCCTGACATTTTGCATAGTAAAGAATACACACCAAAGCGAAGACACTTAGCAGAAGCTGCCTCACATAATGCCAGACACTTTTGGTAATTAAACCCATGGAGTTCAGAATATTGTTAGTCTGTAAAACAAGTTAACAAGGTTCATACCGTAGTATTTCATCCTAAGGTTTTTTGAAGATGGATGTTAGTGACTATAAGAAATGAAAAACCGTCTCATCCAAATCTGAAGAGCTGCTAGAAGCAGATGCAGGCATGAAAATGTAGCGTGAGAAATGTAGAGCACAGAGTTGCTCAGAATAAATGTTTTAAAAAATTAACTTCTCTTTTTTGAGAGGCATGAGGGAGAACTCTCACACTGCCACCATTTGAGTTGTCACGGTTTCCCAGGCTCTGCTGCTCTCCTGAGGCACTGGTGAAATGAAGGGAGACAGTTGGCTAAAGCACAGAGCAGTGGAGGCAGGCTCAGGAGAGGGAGACCTGACCACAAATTGCCTTTGTGACTTTGGATCCATCTGTGTACTTGCCCGGACCTGGACCTCCTGGTCTGTGCCATGGGGTTTAGTGAAGATGGTCTTTAGGGCTTCTAACTGAGCTTGTGTCTGGATTCAGCATGGGGCCCATTCTCTGAGACGTAGTGTCCAGTGCCCTCTCTTAGGACACACACACATCCCAACCCCAAACCTTCCACCTTACAGAAGATGCAGAGCATAATCCCCAGAGAGAGTTCCAGAGCCAACCTGCCTCCCCAAGCGCGCACTTGTCAACATCCCAACGGTGACTTCCCAGCTCTCTTAATTAAATGACAGTGGCCAGCTAAACAGCTTCAACCTTTGCCCCTACACAGCGCCTCTGTCCACTCCACTCCACTCCATTCCCCACCTTACAGATGAGGGATGTGTCTAAAAGGTAAGTGTGTCCTGTTCTTTCCTTCCTTTTAGCTTCACAGGGGCTCCTTATTTCTCTGCAGGATGAAGTTCAGGTGACTTCACGTGGCATAGAAGGCCTTCTGCGATTTGCCGGGTACTCTGTCTACCCACCTTTCTGCCACCTATTCCTTGGTACTCAAAGCACCATTCACATTCATGTTCCTTCCATTCCTAAAATCTCCTTGTTCATTCTCATTCCTGGGACTTTGTGTCAACTACTCCTTCTGCCTGAATCACTCTCCTCTGCAGTGTCTTCTTCCTGTTCCCCAGGGCAGTCTCCTCTCCTATTTATCCTTCAAGTCCCAGCTTAGATGCATTTCCCTCGGGAAGCTCTCTCACGTGGGGGTTTCCTGAATGCTCTGTTTTGTGATAGTCTGTTTTCCCATCAGGCTCTGAGCTCTGTGAGCCTCAGGACTTTGTAATATTCAGATCTGTGTCTGAAAACCCTAAGCAGTCAGCTAGGCAAAGTGGCTCACTCCTGTAATCCCAATACTTTGGAATGCTGAGGAGGGCAGATCACTTGAGGCCAGGAGTTCAAGACCAGACTGGCCAAAACAGTGAAACCCCATCTCTACCAAAAATAGAAAAAACTAGCCTGGCATGGTGGTGCACACATGTAATCCCAGCTATTTAGGCAGCTGAGACATGAGAATAGCTTGAGCCCAGGAGACAGAGATTGCTGTGAGCTGAGATCACGCCACTGCATGCCTGGGTGACAGAGCAAACTCTCTCAAAAACAAACGAGAAAACCTAAGCAGTACTGGGATATAACATGTACTTAATGAATATCTGTTAAATGAATGAACTTCGAAATGGCATAACCTGGAGTTGATAATGGTTGAAGCTGGGTAATGGGCACATAAGGTTTTATTATGCCATTATGTTTAACACTTTCGTATTAAAATATTTTTTAATAGATGGAGTTTTAAATTTCCGCACAATGCATCTCATCTCCTCCTCCATTACAGAGGCAAGAGACTGTGGGATAGAGGCTGCCGCCATTGCATGAGTTGACCCTGAGGTTGTGAGGTTTGTTAAAATGGGTGTTCAGAGAAGGCGTGACACAAGAGGGCCACTCCATTTGTCCCCACAGTCCTGGGCCAGATCTCCCGATTTCACACTGATGGAGCCTGAAAATCAACAAACAAGATGGCAAGAACAGGGAACACATTGTTCTCTCCAAAGTGGACAATTTGTGACAGGCTCAGGAAGGCTGCCTGGGCTTTACAGCTTTTCCACTGGTTCCTAATAAACCGGGCTTTGTGCAAGTTTCGCTCAGGCCATGCGGGGCCCTGTCATTCTAAGGCTTTCTCCTTCCTCCGGCCTGGCTGCTGGGAGAGCTTGTTAGTGGGCATTGATTTCTTTGAGTTGGACACGACTGAATTAGACTGCTTTCCTTGGCATGTTAAAGGGATGTTTTTCTTGGGTAAGTTGGAGGTTGGCACTGCCTTGAAATTAAACATTTTGGGGGCCATTCAGGATTCTTAATGGTCATTAATTTCTTTCAGAGCATATGAAACATTTGTCTGAAGAAAGATTTTAGCAATTTCAGTTTGAAGACATCAAGAAATACTGTATGATCTCTGACCTTAATCAGATGAAATCTTGTTTCATCCACATGGTAGAAAAAAAAATTAGGGAAATAATGCATTTCTATCACTACTAATCAACTGGCCAATCAATATTAACTGGGCTCCTGTCCTGTGCCCAGTAGGTTCGAGGTCCACCTGCAGATGGAAATAACTAGATGAACAACTATTACGGAGAAACTGGCTACAAACCCAGCCCATAGGGTTCCAAGAGGTTCCCGGGAGGTAGCACAGGGCTAATGAAAAGCCGGATCCACTGATGCAGGCTTTAGAAAACACCCAAAAGTATCTGAGGTTTTTTTTTTTTTTTTTTTTTTGAGATGGAGTCTTGCTGTGTTGCCCAAGCTGGAGTGCAACGGTGAGATATCAGCTCACTGCAACTTCTGACTCCTGGGTTCAAGTGATTCTCCTGCCTCAGCCTCCTGAATAGTTGGAACTACAGGCAACTGCCATCATGCTTGGCTAATTGTTTTGGTATTTTTCTAGAGATGGGTTTTCTCCATGTTGGCCAGGCTGGTCTTGAACTCCTGACTTACCTCAAATGATCCACCTGCCTTGGCCTCTCAAAGTGCTGGGATTACAGGCATAAGCCACTGTGCCCAGCTATATCTGAGTTTTTTTTTTTTAAAGCCTATGTCTTTATAGTTTTACCAGCTTTTTTACATGCCTTGTCTTATTTGATTTGTTTCAAAGCAATCCATTCAAATTATATGTGAGAAGTATTACTGTCTTTATTTTATTTATTTATTTGTTTATTTTGAGATGGAGTCTTGCACTGCTGCCCGGCCTGGAGTGCAGTGGCGCAATCTCGGCTCCCTGCAACCTCCGCCTCCCGGGTTCAAGTGATTCTCCTGCCTTAGCCTCCTCAGTAGCTGGGATTACAGCAGCACACCATCATGCCCAGATAATTTTTGTATTATTAGTAGAGACAGGGTTTCACCATGTCGGCCACGGTGGTCTCGAAACGCTGACCTCAGGTGATCCACCCGCCTCAGCCTCCCAAAGTGCTAAGATTAGAGGCGTGAGCCACCGCGCCCAGTCTTGTCTTGATTTTATAGAAGATAAAACGAAGACTCAGAGAATAAAATCCAATGTAGGTAGCTCTGAATTCAAAACCAACTCTTGGCATTTCAAAGACGTTGCCCTTTATGTCATCACCCTGCTTGGTGCAGTCTGTACCTGTGTCAGCCAAAAGGGTGCTATCACTGAGCTTTTCACTCGGTAAAAAAGGACATCTTCAAATACACAAGCTTCAGCTAGTTCCAACTGGGCCTCAAGCAGTACTGGTTTGAAGTGCTGCGATGCTCAGATTGCCACCAGATGTCACCATTCACCGTTTTTCTACTCCCTGCCTTTAAAAAGCATTAGCAAAAAAGAGCCCATCTGGTGGCTCTTGCGCCCAGGAGAATGCTTGTTGCACCTGGGAGTGAGGGGAGGGCTGTATTCCAAGAATGGAGCAAGGGGAGAAGGAATTTGAAAATGTCATGAACTCTCCAGTTCCCCGAGTTCCTAAAATTTCATTTCCCCCTCCCCTTGTGATTTCATGGATCTAAAAGCCCAGCCCATTTCCGTTGGGTAAACCAAGGAGAATTATAACTTGGCTTTTGGCCAAAACTGCTTAGAAAAGGAGGAGATTTTCTTTTCTTTTTAGAGACAGGGTCTCACTCTGTCACCCAGGCTGGAGTGTAGTGGTGTGATCATAGCTCACTGCGGCCTCTAACTCCTGGGCTCAACTGATCCTCATGCCTCATCCTCCTGAGCAGCTGGGACTTAGGGGCATGTGCCACTCACCCAGTTAATTTTTAAATTTTCTGGTCGAGACAGGATCTCTCTTTGTCGCCCAGGCTGGCCTCAAACTACTGGCCTCCTCAAGTGCTGGCATTATAGGCATGAGCTGCCATGCCTGGCCCTTCGGCTAAGTTTTTATAAAGGAGGAGGTTTTGACCTGAAGACAGAACTGAGGAACCCTGCACTTTCTCTGTGATCAGAAGTAGAAGCCAGTGGTATTTGTTCCATGCTGGAGTGTGGCTTCTGAGGAGGGGCTGGAGGTAGCCCTGAACCCCAAGTCTCCCACTGGTTCAGATTTTATATGGTCTTAATTACACTCCTCAGGTTCATTCTTGTGGATCTAATATGAGTGTTCCTTGTAGATTTCATGAGCAGGAGTGACATATGAATTCACTTACATCTAAGTGCATATGAATTTGAACTTTTACTTCTTTTTTTAAATGGAGAAACTAGGCTGGAATGAGAGAATGAGGTTCCTAAGGTATGTCTGTGGATGTTCAGGAAGAGTCTAAGGTGAGGGTTGGGTGAGAGAGAGGGGAGGCAAACTTCTCTTAACTTCTAGTTTGGCCCAGGCTAACAATCAGGGGCCTGAGGGATCCTCCTTTGCCTCTTGTTTCTCGCCCTCTCCTCCCCTTCACTCTACCTATCTCCAGGGGTAGCAAAAAATGCATGTGGGGCAATGGCTTGCCCCAAAAAGCCCAGACTCCCCATGGGCCAACAAATGATGGGAGATGTCTGGCTTCTTCAAAACTGCAGCTCTGGGAAAGGGGGAGCTTACAGATCTTACAGATACTAATAAGTTGTTAAAAATAGCCTGGCACAGTGGCTCACACCTATAATCCCAGCACTTTGGGAGGCCAAGGCAGGTGGCTCACAAGGTCAGGAGATTGAAACCAGTCTAGCCAATATGGTGAAACCCGGTCTCTACTAAAAATACAAAAACATTAGCTGTGTGTGGTGGTATATGCCTGTAATCCTAGCTACTCGGAAGGCTGAGGCAGGAGAATTGCTTGAATCTGGTGGGAGGAGGTTGCAGTGAGCCAAGATTGCGCCACTGCATTCCAGCCTGGGCAACAGAGCAAGACTCCATCTCGGAAAATAATAATAATAATAATAATAATAATAATAATAATAATATAAGGTAAAAGTATTTTTAAGACAAGGCAAAAAGACAGAAAAAGGAAACAAGGAAGCAATGGTACCTGGATTTTATTTGCTGATCATAAGCTTATTTTTTAATCCAGCAAACTTGTTCTTCAACAAAACTCTGTGTAAAATTAACTGCATGTTCTCCTGGGATGGTGTTGATGGTAATAATGCTTTCTCTTCAAATGAAAACTTCAAAAATATATCCTGCAGAACATAATCCTCTGGGCAAATGGTCACAGATGAAAGCCTTAAATCCAGCTCGCAGAAGCAAAGAGAGCAGATTTAGTAAAGAATTCAGAAATGCAGGGTGACATTGGTAATATCAACTGTTTGATCATTTCCTTCAAGAAATGTTTTATTCATTTCATTTGGTCACATTTTGCTCAACTATTTTTATGCAATTTCACACTATATATTTTCCAATGACCCACACTGGGTCAACTGGCATAACTCAAGAAAGGATAGAGTTAAGGATAGAAGAACTTCACGGCCCGTGTCCCCTAGGGACTGAGGGTCTGTGGCCTCCAGACTTTAGTTTTGTGGGGTTCATCCACAGATACTTTGCAGAATGTCTGGTGATGGGAATAGGAGGTAAACAGAGAAGATGTGTAGATTTATCTCTGAGGCGTGATTATAAAGCTTGCAGGTGATAGATATAAAAATGCCAGGCCTCCAACATCTAACCCAGGGCTGTCTACTTCAGATGTCGTAGTTGATTTGGAAATCATATAAGCTTGTTCAAAGTTGCAATCACTTGGCTGGGCGCGGTGGCTCACACCTGTAATACCAGCACTTTGGGAGGCTGAGGCAGGCGGATCACGAGGGCAAGAGATCAAGACTATTCTGGCCAACATGGCAAAACCTCATCTCGACTAAAAAACACAAAAATTAGCTATGTGTGGTGGCGTGTGCCTGTAGTCCCAGCTACTCAGCAGGCTGAGGCAGGAGAATCACTTGAACCCAAAGGTGAAACCCCGTCTCCACTAAAAAATACTAAAATTCGCTGGGTGTGGTGGCACATGCCTGTAATCCCAGCTACTTGGGAGGCTGAGGCAGGAGAATTGCTTGAACCCTGGAGGCAGAAGCTGTGGTGAGTCGAGGTCACACCACTGCACTCCAGCCTGGTGACAGATTGAGACTCCATCTCAAACAAAAAACCCACAAAGTTGCAATCACTCAAAATATGTGCTAGACAACCCCTTAAGATTCTCTTACTAACTACAGAACAGTCAGGATGGATGGAACTTTTTTCTCTTTCTCTTCCTTCCTTCCTTCCTTCCTTCCTTCCTTCCTTCCTTCCTTCCTTCCTTCCTTCCTTCCTTCCTTCCTTCCTTCCTTCCTTCCTTCTTTCTTTCTTTCTCTCTCTCTCTCTTTCTTTCTTTCTTTTCTTTCTTTCCTTCTTTCTTTCTTTTTTCTTTCCCTCTCTCTCTCTCTCTCTCTTTCTTTCTTTTTCTTTCTTTTCTTTTTTGAGACAAGGTTTCCCTCTGTGGCCCAGGCTGGAGTGCAATGGTGTGATTTTGGCTCACTGCAGCCTCTGTCTCCAGGGTTCAAGCAATTCTCCTGCCCCAGCCTCCCAAGTAGCTGGGATTACAGGTATGTGCCACCATACCTGGCTAATTTTTGTATTTTTTAGTAGAGATGGGGTTTTACCATGTTGGCCAGGCTGGTTTCGAACTCCTAACCTCAAGGGATCCACCTGTCTTGGCCTCCCAGAGTGCTGGGATTATAGGCAAGAGCCATCTCACCCAGCAGAGCTGATGAATCTTGAGACAGAGACCACATCTATACTGGGCCAGATCCTCTCTCCTGGGAATTTGGAATGAGAACATGGAGCCACAGCTATTAGAGGCAGTTTGCAGGTGTTAAACTGTCTTTCTAGTGTCTTCTGCAGATTCCTGGGCTGAGGTTCCTGGGCTGCTAGCCTTTTCTCATAGAAAGGAATTAAATGGTTTGTAGAGAACTTAGAAAAACAAGTTTACTCCCTGTAATAGTTTGGCTGTGTCTCCACCCAAATCTCATCTTGAATTGTAGCTCCCATAATCCCCATGTGTCATTTTGTATCTATCACCCACAAGGTTTATAATCACGCCTCAGAGATAAATCTACACATCTCTGTTTATCACCTATTCCCAGCACCAGACATTCTGCAAAATATCGGTGGATGAACCCCACAACACTAAAGTCAGCAGACCCTCAGCCCATAGGGGACATGGGTCATGAAGTTCTTGTGTGACCCTCTGTCCTCTCTCGAGTCAGAAAATTGACCCATGTGTCATGGGAGGGACCTGGTGGGAGGTAATTGAATCATGGCGGCCAGTTTTTCTCATGCTGTTCTCGTAATCCCAGCACTTTGGGAGGCCAAGGCAGGCAAATCATGAGGTCAGGAGTTAGAGACTAGCCTGGCCAACATGGCGAAACCCCATCTCTACAAAAAAAATATATTTTTTTAATTAACTGGGTGTGGTGGTGGGCACCTGTAATCCCTACCTCCTTGCTATTTCTTTTTGTCCTCTAGTCACATGAAATTTGGACAGTTACAAAAATGTGTTGAGACTATGTCTTCCATATTTTAGTTCATTTCCAGTCTTATTTTGAATAAAATTTCTATCACTTGAATATAAATTTTTACAATTTTTAGTGTTGAGAATTTAAAATCATATAAGCCAAATATAGTCTTATGAAAAAACATATTTGGTTAAATAATTGATGTCAAATCAAATTACTTTGGTAGTCTGTGATTTGGGTTTCTTTCTTATTTGAATAGATTCCAATTGTCACTATATGCTTTAAACTATTATCCTTTCAACATATTTGCTTCATCTTAAAATTTCATTTTTCAGTCATTTTAAATGCAGGAGCTATAAAACCATTCTATAGATGTTTCTAAAAGAAACTCTTAAATGACACAAGCTTGATCTGGATCACCTTTTCTCATAGAATGGAATTAAATGGTTTCTAGAGAACATAGAAAAAGCAAGTTTACTCCCTAATATGGTTTGGCTGTGTCCCCACCCAAATATCACCTTGAATTGTAGCTCCCACAATCCCCACGTGTCATGGGAGGGACCTGGTGGAAGGTAATTGAATCATGGGGGTGGGTTTTTCCCATGCTGTTCTTGTAATATTGAATAAGTCTCATGAGATCTGGTTTTATGAAGGGCAGTTCACCTGCACACGCTCTCTTGCCTGCCACCGTGTAAGACATGCCTTTGCTCCTCCTTTGCCTTCTACTGTGATTGTGAGGCCTCCTTGGACATGTGGAACTGTAAGTCCATTAAACCTCTTTTTTTTTAATGCATTACCCAATCTCAGGTATTTCATCATAGCAGTGTGATGGATTAACACACTCCCTGAGGTTCCCAATATAGTTTATCCACATCTTTATCTTGCAAGAGGGTAAAGCTTTAATGTAAATTTTCTAAAGCATTTGCAGTGATTTTGTGGCTTTGTGAAGACTGGCTTGATTTCAGCAGGGAAGCCAACATGATTTTTTGAGATCTTTTGGACAATGGAAATGATACCAGATATATTTTTCCCTAACCATTAAAACCACTTAAAATCTGAGAGTTGTAAGATCAATGAAAAGATAAACAAACCAGCATACTAAAGCTAGCCAGGATTTTTGCAGTATGCTTCTTTGATTTTCATATGGGATTTTTTTGCCATTAAAAAAAATTCCCTTTAAAGGTCAAGATGATTTGCACAGTTACTCAATGTTTGCTAAGTAGGGAACACAGCAGCTCCCACTGTGGTGTATAAATAAAATTTGAAATGTTTATTTGTTATTTAAATTCAAAGGTACATTGTAAGCTCTAGTATTTGGGATTCTCAAAAATAAATGTATTATGTTAATTTTCAAAATGTAAAAAAACTGAGTGACTATCTTGATGAACCCTCATATTCATTACCCAGTTTCAATAATGAACAACATATTGCCAATTCTGCATTATCCCTTATGCTCCTCCTTCCCTGGATTATTTTAAGGCAGATCAAAGATCACATGTCTCTTCTGAAAACACTTTCAGTACTTCCTACTAACTCTGCCCCACTCCCCATGGTTTTTTTTTTAACTAAACACTATACTAATGAGGATCTAAAAAAACAAAAACAAAGACCAAAAAATGTAACCCCAGTTCCATTGCCGGATATTTTTCAGACAGTCACGGAGGCATTGCACATGCTACAGGTTAAAAGAAACGGGGCCACATTAACTGTAGCAAACAATCTTCTGAGCTTGCCCCAGCTGATCACTGGAGACCCTTCTCTACCTTCCTTGCTTGGGGGCTTCTCAGTTGCTTCTAGAACCTCTAGGGTGAATCAGCTATCACATGCCATCTTCCTTTTCACTCTTCCCTACCTCTGTTTCTTCAGCACTGCCACCTCTGGCTCTTTGCGATATTACCTTGACTTTTTCCAAGCCAATGTATACATGAAAAGCACAAATACACATTATGCTCTCTTTCAGGTATGTGCATATACACGTTTTTAAAAGGATGTGTGTGTGTGTGCGTGCGCGCGCGCATCAAAATACATCCATTTTTGATATAAGGAATGCTTTACTTTTTATTTACAGTCACTTGAGTTTTCTATTTATGACCTCTCTTGCTACCAGAGGGCCTTACCATAGTGAGATACTTGTCCGTTTCATTGATAGAATGGCTTTCCATTTTTCCTGTTCAGAGTCTCAATCAAATTGTAAGCGGAGTAGATAGGTGTTCAGATCAGTGCCCAGTGGACAGTGCAGTGGAGGCTGCTGGTGCTTACTGGGCTCTCGGGTTCCTCTATGTTTCCAAGCCTGCTTCATAATTAAATTGGTTGTGGGCCTGGTTTTGTCAAAAACAATGGGAGTGTGAGTGTAATTAGTGGGATCACTTCCCTCTGACATGACTGGGGTTTGTTACTGGAGCATGATCCAGATTACCTGACTGCTTTAGACAGGTTGTCTGAGTTGGGCTACCTAAATTGAGGTGCCAATGTTTCTTGCCTAGTGTTTTCATCAGTGAAGGTGAAATGTATTTCTGTTATTCATGAATACATCATTCACTTCTTAAATTTTATGAAAGTTATATGAGGGATTTTGAAGGTTACCTTTGGCTATTCACTTTTTAAATTTATTTTTTATTTATTTACTCACTATGTTGCCCAAGCTGGTCTCAAACTTCTGAACTCAAGTCCTCCTTCAGCATCTCAAAGTGCTAGGATTACAGGTGTGAGCCATCATGCCCAACCTTCCCAAAATGCTGGGATTACAGGTGTGAGCCACCATGCCTGGCCATCATTTACTTTTAAATTGATCACCATTTCATTTATTACTTTGAAAGGCATTAGCTGGTACCTTAGGTGCTTCATTAATGTAAGAGATTGTCCAAGTTAGCTATATAAGAAAAGTCTCTGGGATGATGATAAGTAACTTTTATGACAAGCTGAAAGCTATTTTATTTTTTTTCCTTTTTTTAAAATTTTTATTGCATTTTAGGTTTTGGGGTACATGTGCAGAAAGTGCAAGATAGTTGCATAGGTACACAGATGGCAGTGTGTTTTGCTGCCTTCCTCCCCTTCACCCACACTTGGCATTTCTCCCCAGGCTATCCCCACCCCCGCTGTCCCTCCCACACATGATAATTGCATATATTTATGGGGTACAATGTGATGTTTTAATATTTGTATACATTATAGAAACCTTAAATAAAGCTAACATACCCATCACCTCATCTATTTTTTTTTTTTTTTGTGATAAGAAAGTAAAAAAATCTACTTTTTTGCAACTTTGAAATATACACGTTTACAAGCTGAGCATTCCTTACACAACATGGTTGGGACCAGCAGCGCTTTGGGTTTCAGATTTTTTTTCAGCGTTTGGAATATTTGTATTATATTTGCTGGTTCAGCATCCCGAATCTAAAAATCCGAATCTGAAATGCTCCAATGAGCATTCCCTCTGAATGTCATGTCTGCACTTAAAAACTTTCAGATTTTGGAGTATTTTGCATTTTGGACTTTCAGATTACAGATGTTTTAAGCTGTGTTAACTGCGGTCACCATACTGTAGAATAGATCAATACAATTTATTTCTCTAATCTAACTGATACTTTGACCAACATCTCCCCTTTCTTCATTCCCCCTTTGTTTGGTTCTTAGTGTCACATGGATTGTCCTAGGTTGCGAGCTTAGAGGCTGAGTAATTGAAGACGTTTTTTCACTTTCCCAAAGATCATACCCAAGGTCTTCCTTATGATCTCCATCAAAGGAAGACCATGTAAGTACTGCTCACTGAGAACCCAAGGTCCCGAGCCCTGGGCCTGTGGAGTCACAAGGCCCACATCCCCCTTGCTGGAGGACAGCCAGTGAACAAGTGCATGCTCCGGGCAGAGAGAAGCATGGCTGACTTCCAAATGAGCCTGTTCCTCAATAGGTTTGCAAATATCTCAAATGTTAAACTAATTACTATGGAATTATTTTCGGAGGGCCTTCAGAAAATAAGAAACAATAATATTCTTTTCAGTGAACTTCCTTTTTCACAAATGGAGGCAGGACAGAATTATTCTGAATACACTAATGGAAAGGTATTTGGCCAACAGGCATAATTGCTCCCTTACTAAGCAGTTTTTCCTTTCTTCTTTTGTCTATCCTTTTCATCACACAAGGCTCCATTGTCTTTGTAGCTGCCCTTCCGTGCCTTGAGATTTATTTTCTCCTTTCTGAGTATAAGGTTTCAAAACAAGTGCTTTGATCATCTGCTCAAGGGATCACACGTCTGGAACAGTAGGCAGACCTTCTAAGTGGTCAGACCACTTAGAAGCCAACACTTTCAGAAGGGCATTGACTTTGGAATGGGCTGAAAAGTAACATTTGGAAACGGCTCTCCTGTCTAAGCTCTGACCGTGTTTATTACTGAAAAAGAATGCACACACATAAACATATATATTTATGTGTTGACTTCTCACTAGAGCGGCTGTAATGCTTTCTCTTCCTTATGTTGATTTGTCCAGAAAAACTGCTGGCCTTGGGTTCACCCAGCCTCCCACTTGCATTCCTGCCATGAAAAGAAACAAAAATCCTGATGGAGCGAAAAAAAATCTAATCAGCCCAGGCACAGTAGCTCATGCCTGTAATCCCAGCACTTTGGGAGGCTGAGGTAGGTGGATCATCTGAGGTCAGAAGTTTGAGACCAGTTCGGCCAACATGGTAAAACCCTGACTCTACTAAAAATCCAAAAAAAAAAAAAAAAAAAGATTAGTCCCAGCTAGTTGGGAGGCTGAGGCAGGAGAATCACTTGAACTTGGGAGGTGGAGGTTGCAGTGAGCTGAGATTGCACCACTGCACTCCAGCTTGGGCAACAGAGCGAGACTGAGTCTAAAAAAAAAAAATTAAAAATAAATAAATAAGTAATCTGATGAAGACAAGTATGTGAGTGTATGTGCAGGTGTGTGTGTTGAGGGGGTAGTAGTTTATTTTGTAGTAAATTAGTGGCCCATGTTAGAGTATTTTGGGCAGAATGCGTACAGAAAGTACTATTAAGAAGGCTGACTTCAAGCTCAGGAAACTACAGTCCACTTTTTAAATCACTGTCAGAAGCTATCAAATATATATTGAAATAAGTGTCAGAAAATCCAGGTTCAAATCACCTCTCAGCTGAATTCACATATGCAGTCAATAGTGTATCCAAACTTATTTTCTCATCTCTAAAACAGGTCAGACCACATCAATGCCATGAGCCCACGGATCCAGATGAAAAGAACAACTGGAAGAACCACAACAATAAATGCAGGCAATTTGTGTGTCATAGTCTCAGTTTAACCTGCATCTAGAGGTTTTCTTTAAAACAATTTTTATTTTGAAATAATGCTGTAGTTATAGGAAATCACATACGCACACACGTACAGAGTGGTGCCGTGTACCCATCACCCAGTTTCACTCAATAGAGACCGCGTAACTGAAGGACAATAGCAAAACCAGGAAATGACGTTGGTACCATTCACAGAGCTTATTCAGATTTCGCTCATTTCTGTGTGCACGTGTGTAGTTGTATGCAGTTTTATCACATTACACATGTAATATGTGCAACTGCCACTGCAGTCAAGACACAGAACTGCTTCATCACCATTAGGGTTCCTTTAAAGTGTGACCCCTTTGTAGCTATATCCACCACCCTACCTTTATCCCTAATCTTTGGCAACCAAGAATCTGTTCTCCATGTCTATAATTTTATTTCAAAAGTGGCTTAGATAGGCTGGGCAGGGGGACTTACGTCTGTAATCCCAGCACTTTGAGAGGCTGAGGTCATATTATTTCCTTTGGACTGTGAGTTCTAACTAGCACTTAGGCAGAGGCATTCAGTAAAAATATTTAAAATCAATGGACTCATTAAAAACTATATATTCTTCTGTGATACTTAGAAATGAAAAAAATTAAAAACCCTATATAATCATGCATGTGTTATTTAAAGAAGGTATCTACTCATCTTTAAAAGAGAATAGGATAGAGGCGAGGCATGGTGGCTCATGCCTGTAATCCCAGCACTTTGGGAGGCCGAGGCGGGTGGATCACTTGAGGTCAGGAGTTCGAGATCAGCCTGGCCAATCTGGTGAAACTCCATCTCTAATAAAAATACAAAAATCAGCTGCATGTGGCAGTGTGTGCCTATAGTCCTAGCTACTTGGGAGGCAAAGGTGAGAGAATCGCTTGAATCCAGGAGGCAGAGGTTGCAGTGAGCCAAGAATGTGCCACTGCACTCCAGCCTGTGTGGCAGAGCAAGACCCCATCTCAAAAAAAGAAGAGTGGCTTGTATGGAATCATACACATATATATAGCATGTGATCGTTTGGAATTGTTTTTTTCTCCCCCCTCAGCATCATTCCCTGAAGTCTATCCAGGTTGTTTTGTGTATCAGTAGTTCATTCCTTTTCATTGCTCCACAGGACTCCATGGTATGGATGTACCAGTTTGTTTAATCCTGCGTATCAGTAGTTCACTCCTTTTCATTGCTCCATAGGACTCCATGGTACGGATGTACCAGTTTGTTTAATCCTGTGTATCACTAGTTCACTCCTTTTTGTTGCTCCATAGGATTCCATGGTATGGATGTACCAGTTTGTTTAATCATTCATCCCTTGAAGGGCTTTTGGGTTGTTTCCGGTTTTTGGCTATTATAAATAAAGCAGCTGTGGACACTGGCAAACAGCGTTGATATAAATGTAGGTTTTCCTTTCTCTGGGATAGATGCCTAATGGTGACATTGCCAGGCCATACAGTAGCTGTATATTCCGTCTTATGAGAAATTGTCAAATTGTGTTCCAAACTGGCTATACTATTTTACATTCCTATCAGCAATGCATGAATGATTCAGTTTCTCTACCTCCTTTCCAGCAGGTGGTGTCACAATTTCAGCTATTCTAGCCATTTTTATAGCCACTATTTTTTTTTCATTTTAGCCATTCTGCTGGGTGTGTACTGATATTTCACTGTGGCTTTAACTTGCATCTCCCTAATGGCTGACAGTGCTGCCTATCTTTTCACATATTGATTTGCCATCTGCATAAGCTCTTCAGTAAAATGCCTGCTGATGTCTTTTGCCCAGATTCTTGTTGAACTCTTTGCCTTTTACTCTTGGGTTTTGAGAATTCTTTATTCTAGGTTCAAGGCCTCTGGCAGACATGAGGGTGAAAGTATTTTCCTGCCATCTGTACACTGTCTTTCATACTCTCAACAGTCTTTGGCACGACAAAAGTTTTTTAATTCTAATGAAGTCTGATTTATTCATTTATTTTCTTGAAAGGATCATGATTTCTTGATGTCTGTGTACTCTTTGCTTAACCCTAGCTCATAAAGATTTTCTCTCATTTTTTTTTCCTAAAAGTTCTATAGTTTCACATGGTGTTGTACATTTAAGCCCATAATCCATTTGGGGGTAATTTTTACATAAACTGCAAGGTGTAGGTTGAGGATTTTTGGAGAATTTCTCACTGACCCCTGGACATATAGACACATTTTAGCCCAAGTTCCCTCTCTCTGCCTCTATATGTATGTTCTTAGACCTTATTTCACATCTACCTTAAATTTTGCTGCTTTCATTCTAACACTAGGCTTCTTCAATTGGTCCTATACTGATCATATTCCTTCCCTAATATCTTACTGATTGAAAGAATGTACAATTATTATGTAGGTATATTATTGACATGAGTCACACTGATAATGTGCTATATGCTTGTCTTTCTCAACATAAAGTAAGTCTCCAGAAAGGAGGGAGCATATTTTGCTGTTTCTCTTTATTTCCTACAGCTCCTAGCCCAAAGTTTTGCAGTTACTAAGGATTCAATGATATCTGCAGACTCAAAATGAGTTGAGTGTTCCCATCCTTTACATTTGCTAGAAGGGCACGTTTCCTCTTTCTGTATTGAGATTCAATATAAAAATATTTTTTCTTTTTTTTTTTTTGTTAAAAAGATTTTTTTCAAAAGGCAAAACTGAGTGAAAGAGCCAGTAGCATCCCAAGTGGATTTCTCCCTTCTACCCTCACCTGCTGCTGTGCAGGCTGGAGCCTATGAGCAGGTTAGTGAGGTTAGGACAGAAGTTAGGCTGCTCAGCACCAGCATGTGTGGTCGATTCTGGGAAGGTGCAATACTGATTCTTCAATGTTTTTGCATTTTGTCTTTGATTCCACTTAGAGCATACCTGTCAACACACTTAGAACTCTGAAATTATGTGTGTGTGTGCACGTATATAAATACATACATATACAACAGCGCACATATGCATCGTACAGTGGGTGGATTTGTTGTTGTTGCTGTCTGTTTCCTCAAAGTAGCCTCCATGTCCTGTATTTCAGAAATATCTTTTGCATGTGTTGCCGACATTAAGATGTCCATTAATTCAGAACTCTTGGTCACTACATCCCATTTCATTGCAGTTTCCCAAACTCCAAGTCCTCAGATGATAATTTGTGTTGACCCTTTTTATTTTTATTTTCTTTTCTCTCCACTAATGCCAAATGGTTAAAATAACATTAGCAGAAAGGGCAGATCTAGAGAATTACATAAAGAATTTGCAAATAAATGATTATTATCAGAATATGAACCATGGCACAAGAACAGGTGAATTTTCTGGTGTTAAAGTATTTGAACAGTTTTGTAGTTTTGCAGCATTTAATTCTGAGTGTGCGCATTGCTCATTAAACATTAACACATGTCCATATTCTGTACCAAGTAACCTTTCAGGAGATAGTTCTATTAATAGCTAAGAGGATTTACAGGCTCGCACTGTATTTTCTTCAAAGACACATATAACATCCAGCAGGAAAATTGTCACTCTTTGCATAAATAATGTAATTATCTACTGATAGAAACTCATGCTTAGGAAATTCACCTCAGCAAACTTTGAATTTGGAAAAATCACCCCTTAGCTCTTTAATGTTCTTATGTTCCTTTATTAGTTTATCAATTTTTTTCCCTAAGAATTATTTTAGAAAGCAGTCTATAATTTTTCTTTCAGTATTATTATATGGGATATAATATTTACATCAGAGAAAGATATCCAAGGGCTAATACCAATAGCCACAAAATCTGTCTAGATTTGCTGAGTGTTATAGCCTGAAACATGCAAACAAACAAAAAAGCAATAAACTATCATTTGTTTTGGTAAAGGGACTCTATAGATAGGAGAAAATTAGATAGATCAGGTAATTATCTTCTAGGTTCTAGGTTTCCCTTGGGGTTGGTTTGAAAACATTTTCGATCAAACATTAAGATAAGTGAGTAATGGCACTAAAGCTTGCCTATAGTTTATATTCTTTCTGGATAAACACTTTCCCTTGACAGGAAAGGATCATGGATTGTGGAGATCATCTTACCTTGATGTCAGGCACAGCCCTGGGGTCTCCATTTTCTGTGGTTTGGTGAATGTCTGCGTTATATCTCTGAGCCCTAAACAGGGGCAGAAACTGTGTCCATACAGATGGCCTGGAGAAATGTTTCTGGAGGCACTCCTGGCTATCTTGGGAAAGCTGGGGCATGTTTTTACAATAAAGGCCCCAAATGCGTCCTGTTGCCTGGTTTTGCCGATATTAGCACAGGATCCACTCTGTTTCTCTTCGTTTGGCTAATGCTGGGCTGGCTCTGAGTCTGTGGGGAGGCTCCTTGGAAAGTTACACTAATGAAAGCAAAAGGATCATCTGCTTTGTGGATCAGTAGCTTATCCACAGATCTTTAATCTTCTATTCTTGGTAGAGCCGCTTATTTGAATGTCTAGGTACTGTATGTGATGAGTGCCCTCTAAAGGTAGAAATGTATTCTTAATTCAAATGTAATCCTAAATCGAAACTGAAAGAAATGATCCAAGTGATATACAGCTTAGCATATAAACTGATTTCCTGGCAAAAATTCTGTATTAGTGGTATGTGATAGGCAATAGTACTTGACAATCTTGGGCTGTGCAATTGACAGACAGGTGGTTGGCCCAATCTTTCCGGGTTTCTTAAAAAGTTATTTTAATAGCAGTCAACTCTTTAGCTAGAAACTGATGCAAAACTCATACCCAAACTTAAACTCAAGGGTCATTATACTTTTTATGTACATCATGTGGAATAAGTTAAATTGATTTTCTTATGAGACAACTAGACAATAAGTAAGCCAAGAATTGACTTCTAACACTATACTTCATATTTATAAACTGCTTTATAAATATAAGATTATTAAGCAGAAAGGAAAAGATAGAATACCTTTCTGTCAAGAGGTAACTAATGCCCAAGTAGCTTCTGTTGGGTTTGAGGGTGCACAAAGATAAGGGATGTATATTACTGGGGTCTATAAACTGAAAAAGTTTCCTTTTGTAAAATTGCTTTATAGATTCAAGGCAATCTCTATCATATCTCAGCTCCTTTCTTCTGCAGAAGTTGACAGTAGATTCTAAACATTCATATAAAATTTTAAGGGGCTGGGTATGGTGGCTCATGCCTGTAATCCCAGCACTTTGGGAGGCTGAGGGGGACAGATCGGGAAGTCAGGAGTTTGAGACCAGCCTAACCAACATGGTGAAATCCCATCTCTACTAACAATGCAAAAAAAATTAGCTGGGTGCAAAAAAAATGGCAGGCACCTGCAATCTCAGGTACTCGGGAGGCTGAGGCAGGAGAATCACTTGAACCTGGGAGACAGAGGTTGCAGTGATCTAAGATTGTGCCACTGCACTCCAGCCTGGGGGACAGGGTGAGACTATATCTCGAAAAAGAAAAAAAATTACAAGGGACCTAGAATATCCAAAACAGTCTTGAAAAAAAAAGTTGAAGGATCACACCTCTCAATTTTAAAATGTAGCACAAAGCTACAGTAATTACCATTGACATTCTTCACAAAATTAGAAAAACTATTTTAAAATTCATATGGAACCAAAGAAGAGCTCGTATAGCCAAGATGATCCTAAGCAAAAAGAACAAAGCTTGAGGCATCACGCTATTGGACTTCAAACTATACTGCAAGGCTACAATAACCAAAACAGCATGGTACTGTCACAAAGACAGACATATAGATTGATGGAACAGAATAGAGAACTCAGAAATAAGACCATCTACAACCATCTGATCACCAACAAACCTGAAAAAAAATGAAAACAAAAACAAAAAACAAGCAATGGGTTCCCTATTTAATAAATGGTGCTGGGAGAGCTAGCCATATGCAGAAAATTGAAATCACACCCCTTCCTTACACCTTATATGCAAATTAACTCAAGATTGATTAAAGACTTAAATGTAAAACCCAAAACTATAAAAACCCTAGAAGGAAATCTAGGCAATACCATTTAGGACATAGGCATGGGCCAAGATTTTATGACAAAATTGCCAAAAACAATTGCAACAAAAGCCAAAATTGACAAATGGGACCTAATTAAACTAAAGAGCTTCTGCACAGCAAAAGAAACTATCATCAGAGTGAACAGGCAACCTACAGAGTGGGAGAAAATTTTTGCAACCTATCCATCTGACAAAGGTCTAATATCCAGAATTTACAAGGAACTTAAACAAATTTACAAGAAAAAAACAACCCCATTAAAAAGTGGGCAAAGGACTATGAACAGATATTTCCCAAAAGAAGACATTCATGCAGCCAACACACATATGAAAAAAAGCTCATCATCACTGATCATTAGAGAAATGCAAATCAGGCTGGTGTGGTGGCTCAATACCTGCAATCTCAGCACTTTGGGAGGCTGAGGTGGGTGGATCACCTGAGGTCAGGAGTTCAAGACCAGCCTGGCTAACATGGTGAAAACCAGTCTCTACTAAAAATAAAAAAATTAGCTGGGTATAGTCCCAGCTACTCAGGATACTGAGGCAGGAGAATCGTTTGAACCAGGGAGGCGGGGATTGCAGTGACCCGAGATTGCACCACTGCACTCCAGGCTGGGTGACAGAGCAAGACATTGTCTCAGGAAAAAAAAAAAAAAAGAGAGAGAGAGAGAAATGCAAATCAAAATCACAATGAGATACCATCACACACCAGTCAGAATGGCAATTACTAAAAAGTCAAGAAACAATAGATGCTGGTGAGGTTGTGGAGAAATAGGAATGCTTTTATACTGTTGGTGGGAATGTAAATTAGTTGCACCATTGTGGAAGACAGTGTGGGCAATTCCTCAAAGATCTAGAACCAGAAATAACATTTGACCCAGCAATCTCATTACTGGGTATATACCCAAAGGTGTATAAATGATTCTGTTACAAGGATACATGCACACATATATTCACTGCAGCACTATTCACAATAGCAAAGATATGTAATCAACCCATATGCCCATCAATGATAGATTGGATGAAGAAAATGTGGGACATATATACCATTGAATACTATGCAGCCATAAAAAGGAATGAGATCATATCTTTTGCAGGGACATGGATGGAGCTGGAAGCCATTATCCTTGGCAAATGAATGCAGGAACAGAAAGTCAAACCCCACATGTTCTCACTTATAAGTGTTAGCTGAACAATGAGAACACGTGGACACAGGAAGAAGAACATCACGCACTGGAACTTTTGGGGTGGGGTTGGGGGAGGGAGAGCATTAGGAAAAATAGCTAATTTATTCTGGGCTTAATACCTAGGTGATTGGTTGATAGGTGCAGCAAACCACCATGGCACACATTTACCTATGTAACAAAGCCGCACATCCTGCACATGTAATCAAGAACTTAAAAATTAAAAAAATTTTTTTTAAAGGTACAGTAATTAAGACTGTGTGGTACTGGTATAAGGATAGGTATGTAGATGTGTTTATCAATGAGACAGAACTGAGAGTCCAGAATTAACTCAAACACTTGTCAATTGATTTTTGACAAGGTGCCAAGACAATTCAATGGGGAAAGAATCGTTTTTTCAGCAAATGGTGTGAGGATAACTGCTTATCCACATGCAGAAAAATTACATAGGACCTCTATTTCACACTCTTTTAAAAAACTAATTCAGGATGAATCATAGATCTAAATGTAAGAGCCAAAACTATGAAACTCTGAGAAGAAAACATAAGGTTAAATCTTTGTTATCTTGGATTAGGCAAATCCTTCTTTGATACAATATCAAAAGCACAACTGACAAAAGAGAAAATAGGTAAATCGGACTTAATAAAAATTAAAAATTTTTCTGCTTTAAAGTACATCATAAAGAAAGTGAAAAGACAACCCACAAAATAGGGGAGAATATTGCAAATCATGTAAATAAGGAACTTGTCATCCAGAATACACAAAGCTCTTACAATTCAAAAACAACAACAAAAAGCCCACCCAATTAAAAATGGGTGAAGTGTTTAAATAAACATTTCTCCCAAGAAGATGTACAAATGGCTAAATAAGCACATGAAAAGATGTTTAGCACCATTAGATGCCAGGGAAAGGAAGTCAAAACCACAGTGAGACACCTATTCACACCAAAATGGATTTGCTTTAACTGAAAACACAGATAATGACAGTGTTGGTGAAAATGTGGAGACACTGAGTCTTTCATACATTACTGGGGTGAATGCAAGGCCTTGCAACCACTTTGGAAAACGGTTTGGCAGTTCCTCAAACTGTTAAACACAGAGTTACCATATAAGCCAACAATTCTACTCCTAGGTATCTGTTCAAATAACATAAATGAAACCTATGATCACACGAAGACTTGCATATAAATGTCTAAAAAATTGAAACAGGCCGGGCGCAGTGGCTCATGCCTGTAATCCCAGCACTTTGGGAGCCTGAGGAGGGCGGATCACTTGAAGTCGGAAGCTCAAGACCAGCCCGACCAACATGGAAAAACCCAAACTCTATGAAACATACAAAATTAGCTGGGTGCGGTGGCACAGGCCTGTAATCCCAGCTACTGGAGGCTAAGGCAGGAAAATCACTTAAATCTGGGAGGCGGAGGTTGTGGTGAGCCAAGATCGTGCCATTGCTTCCAGCCTGGGCAACAAGAACAAAATTCCATGTCAAAAAAAAAAAAAAAAAATTAAAACAATCTGCATGCCCACTAACTGGTAAACAGATAAACAAATTGTGGTACATCATACAATGGAATAGCATTTAGCCGTAAAAAGGAATGAAGTGTGAATACATGCTGCAACATAAACCTTGAAAATTTCACGGTAAAGTGAAAGAAGTCATCCACAAAAGACCACATATTGTATGATCACATTTATTAAAGAAATCTCCTGAATAGGCCAATCTTGAGATATAAAAAAATTAGTATTTGCCGAGGGCAGGGGGGTATTTGGAGAGGAAGTGAGTGACTACTATGGGTAAGAGGCTTCGTTTTAGAGTGACAAAAATGTGCTAAAACTGATTGTGGTGATATATGTATAGTGCGATGAATGTACTAAAAACCATTGAATTGTATCTTTTAAATGGGTGAGTTATATGTTATATAAATAATATCTCAATAAAGCTGTTAGATTTCTTAAAAAGAAAGGCAACTTCCTCAAGCGACCAAGTGTTTAGAGTGGGGCAGTAAGTCTCATGCACTATCACAGTTTCAGGAACTGAGCTGCAGTATAGCTGTGTTTTCTAACATCAGGTCTCTCGCAGGCTGCAGTGAAGGTGTTGGCTGCTGACATTTCAAAGCTCAGCTGGGCTTAGTTTCAGGCTTACCCATGCAGTTGTCCATATTTGTTTCTTTGATGCCTGGACTAAGGGCTTCAATTTTTTACTGGTTGTTCACTGGGGGCTATTGTTGGTTCCGCCACATCAGCTTCTCTATGGTTCACAACATGGCAACTTGCTTCATCAGAGTGAGCAAGTGAGAAGAACCTGGGAGAATGCAAGCAAGACAGAAGTTACAGTCTTTTGTAACCTGATCTCAGAATTGACATCCCTTTACTTTTGCCACTTTTCTGGTCCTTAGAGGAACATAAGGACCAGAAAGTGTAGATCCAGCCCACACTCAAGAAGAGAAGATTGCATAAGGATATGAGTCACTGGGAGGTTGGGATCAGTAAGAGCCATTTCAGAGGCTGTCTACCACATGGACCATATTTTTAAAATGTCAAGTTGTGGGAGGTTGTCCTTATGGGGCCAATGGTGCAATGCAATGAAATTAACTTACCTGCGAAATCTGAAGCGTGGCTGCCATAAGAATTCAGGACACTGGAATGGAGTGTAAGTGAAAACCTGTGTAATTGATGATAGATGTGCTTTGGCAATACCAAAGCAATCAGAGCACTTTGTGAAGGGGTCATGATGTCACTATTCAGTGCTACTGTTAGGCCAGCTTCTGTTATTGTTCCCAAGGGCACTGCATGAAAGAATGGAAAACCATTCTTCCATAAAACTAGCAATTTATTCAGTGAGCTATACAAACTTCTCAAAGTCCTTGTGTAACTGAAGGTAGGCTGGTAGCATAATCTTCACTTGGGGTGGTAAGTTTTCATGACAAACATTTTAAAATGGGATTTTCTTTGACTATAACTTTTCTATTTCTGTGGGCAAATATAAGTTCAATTCATACTTGGAAAGAAAAGATTGGAAATGATTATGTTTATAGCAGTCCATATATTTCATACTGAAGAAATTCCCTTGAGGAAATGGATTATTACTATTATTTTTTCCTGTCCATATAGATTTATCTAATTTCCCTTATGTCATTTCTTAATAACAAATCTGAAGCTCGATTTTAAAGAAATTACAAAGTAGCTCAAGGCTACCTTGCCTATGCTATAATGCAACAGTCCCTAAACCTTTTGGTAGCAGGGACCAATTTCCCAGAAGACAATTTTTCCATAGACAGGGTAGAGGGTGATGGGGCTGGTTTCAAGATGAAACTGTTCCACCTCAGATCATCAGGCATTAGATTCTCATAAGGAGTGTGCAACCTGGCTCCCCTGCATGTGCAGTTCATGACAGGGTTCATGCTCCCGTGAGAATCTAATGCCGCTGCTGATCTGACAGGAGGCAGGAGGTAGAGCTCAGGCGTTAATGTGCGCTTGCCCACTGCTCACCTCCTGCTGTGCAGCCCAGTTCCTAACAGGCCATGGACTCCACCGGTCTGGGTCCCAAGGTTTGGGGACCCCTGGTAAGATACATTATTAGGCACTTGGCTCTCATGCATGAAATTAATGTCTTTATGAAAGAGACTCCAGAGAGCTCTCTCACTTTCTCTCCACCATGTGAAGCTACAATGAGAAGTCTGCAGTCTGCAAGCTGGGAGAATCCTCCACCAGAACTGAGCATGCTGGCTCATAAGTTCTGGACTTCCAGCCTCCAGAACTGTGAAAAAATGAATTTCTGTTGTTAATAAGCCACCCAGTCTATGGCACTTCGTTACAGGAGCCTGAGTGGACCAAGAAAAGCCTCCTATAGAAGGGTTAAAGAAATAATGTTAAGAGAGATAATACACCTGCCTCTCCTTTCTCCCTATGCCAGACAAATTGGTAATGCTGTGATGCTCAGAGAACACCAGCCCAGGTGACCTGTGAAGCAGCCCATCTGCTCACTGCACAGTTCCTGATTTTGTTCCATATCTTTGTGCCTCCCGGAAAAGAGGGGAAGGGGAGAGCCTTCTGAGACTCGCTGTATTGCCAGTCTGTGGCTGAGGTGACACAGAAAGGGAGTGCAAAGATCAGGCCTCCTTGCCAGCTTTGCTTAGTTACACAGAAAACATGCTCTGTTTCAGCTTTTAGGAGTTTATTAGCACAGGATTGGTTTCTGTTTCTTCTTTATGAAAGTTTTCCCCCTTAGATTTGCTTTCAAAACAACACTCAGACTTTCACTTCTGGCTAAGATAGAATGAGTGACCTAGTACGATCTTCGACACTGTTATATATCTTTATTCGTAATCAATGCATGATTTCGATTATTCTGACTTTAATTTTACTAAAAATTAACATTTTTAGTAAAAATGTGGTTGTAGTTATAAATCCCTTTCAATTTTTTTTTTCTTCTTTTGAGACAGAGTCTCACTCTGTTGCCCAGACTTGGAGTGCAGTGGTGTGATCTCAGCTCACTGCAACCTCTAACTCCCAGGTTCGATTCTTCTGCCTCAGCCTCCGTAGTAGCTGAGACTACAGGCACACACTACCATACCCGGCTAATTTTTGTATTTTTAGTAGAGATGGAATTTGACTATGTTGGCCAGGCTGGTCTTGAACTCCTGACCTCGTGATCTGCCCGCCTTGGCCTCCCAAAGTACTGGGATGAGGTGTGAGCCACCAGCCCCAGTCCTTTTCAGTGCTTTTTAGGGAAAACATACTGTCATATACCTCACCTTCAGGGCAGTACATTCTGCTTTTAAGGCAAAGACAGTTGCTGAGGCCTGGACTAGGGGAAAATCTGGGCTCCAGATGGGACTGTCGGATAAAATACAGGATGTCCAGTAAATGTGAGTTTTAGATAAACAACGAATAACTTTTTAGTATAAAAGTAAACACTGCAATGGGATTTATTATTTGCTAAATATGCAACCCTAGGTCAAAAGAGCTTTTCTGACCCACTTCTCAGCCTTAGTTTTCTATTCGGCATAACAAGGCCTGCTTAATGGAGCTGTTAAATCCAAATGAAAATTTGAAAGCGCTAAATCAAACTTTTTTTTTTTTACTTTTTTTCTTTATTTTTAAATTTTTTTTTTTTTTACCCACGGATACCCACCCTAAATACCTATGGTGAGAGACCCATGATCCAATCGGCAGGAATACCTGTGAGCAGCAGGAAGCTACAGAATAAATCAAACTTTTCAAAAGAAGACGGTTAAAATAAGAGCTTTCTGGCCTCGCTAGCAGCTTCCGGGTGGGGATCTTCGGCCTCCCCTAGGCGAGGCCTGGGTCTGGAGCCTGGGGGTACTCGCGTGCCTGCCGCGCTCGCCGCCTCCCACCTGCCCTGGCTGGCTGAGGCCCGAGCCTTGCTTCGCTCCCAGGCCCAAGTTACGGACTCACGGACTCCGGCTGCCCGCGCGGTACACGGCCCGCCGCAGCGCCCGCCCCTCCGCCGGCTGATTTGGACTCTCCCGGCTTCCGCCTTCGCAACGGTCACGTGCCTCCGATCACGTGACCGACGCTCTGTCATCCTACTGCGGCCGCGCTGGTTTCCTTCTACCTGTGCTGCCCTCAAAGACTCCTTGGTGCGGGACCCGTTTCACTTTTTGCTCCCGGAGTCTCTCACCGCTGCTTAGACCTCCGGAACTGACAGGAGACGCCGACTTGGCTCTGACTCGGCGCCCCAGCCCGGCTGTGGCCCCGGAGCCCCGGACCGCCGCACCCTCCCTGCAGGCTTTGGGTGCACTGTGGGGTCCCCAGGGTTCGCAAGGTACGGCCACCCTCGGTTTTTTTTTTTGTCTCAGGCTCCGGACCCGGTCAGGCGCCCCTGCAGTTTCTCCAGCTTGCCTGCTGCGTGCTGCTGTCCTGCCGCTCGGGCCCCTCCGTCCTCCTTCGGCCCCCGGTTCCCAGATTGCTTTTCTTCCAGGCCTCAACTAGGTTTACGAAATCCTGGAGCGTTTCTCGCAGGGAGAAGAAACTTGAGGGAGGGCAGGAGAGTGGAGGGAGAGGGGTAAACGTCCCAGGACTGGGCCATGGCCCTGGCTTGCTGGGGGGTGCGAGTCGTTCAGGGACTTGGGTGACTGTCCAGAGACACCTTGAACTACCCCGGGCGGGCTGAGCCTCCTTGGCTGCGGAGTTCCAGCCTGGCCCGGTTGAAGCCCGTTTTTTTCTGGTCTCGGTCGTTCCGCGCGGCCCCGTTTGTTTAGACAGCAAATCTTCAGATACAGAGTTTAAGTTCCAAATTGACTAAGGTCACTGGGAACCCGGAATAGAATTTTTGGTAGGATTTTAGCTTCTTTGTGACCAGGGCCATCAATTTATATTTTGCAGATGGCAACCTGTATTTTGTGTTGTGATAAAATCAGTCGTTTGTATCTGGAAGTTTAGGAGTGAGAATTACATAGAATTTCATTATTGTAGGTTCATGTTGTTTGACCAGATCGCCATTGTTGGCTTACCTAAATTGTAATAGGTATTTGTTCTAAAAATTTCTCTCCGAATTGATTTTGCAAATACTATAAATTTTGTTTGCAAAGGAAAGCACTGTCTTCTAAGAAATTATGTTACCACTTTGTGTATTTTGAGTAATTTTAGAAAGGACTTAACAATTTTAATGTGCCACTTCAAAATGATGCTTAGTAAATGTTTATAAGGTAGCTAGCCTTATCTGTACTACACATATTCTTATTGTTTATGAGAAAAGTTAACCACAATTGTATAAATTTACAGTATTTCCTCATATTTATACCTATTCTATTTAATCATGATTTCTGATTTCAGTGTATAAGTGATTGCTTTAAAAATCTTATTGCAGTGTTAGTGCCAGTAATGAAAAAATCTTGTCTAGAAAAGCAAAAGCCTGAAGAATTCTTTTATGGAGCAGTGGACAGAATTAGAAATATAATGATACTTTCAGACTTAGGACATTTAATATTTGAGTTGAATGCCTGGGGAGATTAACGTGATCATGATATTAACAGTGTAAAAGAAACACCTAGTATTGTTTTCTTTTCTTTTCTTTCTTTCTTTTTTTTTTTTTTTTTTAACCTTGCATCTGAATTGAAGATCTCTTAAAAGACATTCAAGGTTACAGTTTAGATGACCAAAATGGATATCCGAGGTGCCGTGGATGCTGCTGTCCCAACCAACATTATTGCTGCCAAGGCTGCAGAAGTTCGTGCAAACAAAGTGAACTGGCAATCCTATCTTCAGTAAGTTCCGATTTGCTGTGAATCATGGTCAGTCATATGCTTTTGCCTCAGTCTTCTTCATGGTCATGCTTCTATGAGAGAAATACTGGGAAAATATTAATAAATGTGGAAGAAACACTTCCTCCTCAGAATAATTAGCTGTTTTAGGGAGTTAAGTGTAGTGTGGTGGAAACAGCTTGGCGCTCTAGTGAGAAAACAGCTGCTCATAGTACTTTTGACCTTCCCTGGCTGGCTGGAAGTACTTTCTGAATGAGCAGGAAACACGGGAGGAAGGTTTTGGGCTGCGGAGCGGGGAGGGGATGAAGGGAGAAACCTGCTAGACTAGTCTAATGTGCCCTGGCGGTCAGCATGGGGGCAGATGGCCTTTCTACAGTAGTGCTTACAACAAGTAAGAAGCATAGATGTTTGAATTGAGGGACTTGGGTTTGAGTTTTGATTCTTGCTATTAGTTTGGTGATCTTAAGCAAATCATTTAACTTCTCTAAGGTTCAATAAAGTAAAATGTGAAATGGGGAGACATACTCCACAGGCTTATTGCTGAAATAATGTATTTTAAAGTATTCCCACAGTAGAATACAAGCATTAGTATGTTGAATACAGTAAATTTTAGTTCTCCTTCTTTCTTGGGTGTATTCATATTTAATGTGCTGGTGTTAGTATTCTGTATTTGTCTGTAAAGTGAGCATTCGTGTATTCTTGACCATATTTTATTGACTTCATATTTATTTTGGTATATTTATAACCGAGTAATTAAATAATTCGGTTGATTTGCATATGCATTTTGAAAAACAGATTGAGCAATCTGTAGTTTTATATTAGTGTTAATTTTATATTAGTATTAATAGTTTGTGTTGTTGTAGGAGGAATATATAGTATACAAAAACAATCCTTTCATTTCTGTTAATTTAATCACTCATCAAACATTTCTTGATTGCCTACCAAGTTTGAGGCATTTTTCCAGGCTTTGAGGCCACAAAAATTCCATATAGAGTACTAACCCTAAAGCAACTCATACTCTAGTAGGGAAGTCACATGTATTAATAGATTGTTTTAATTCAGTATGCTAACTGTGGCAATAGAAGGAGGCACATGGTCTGGCAGGTGCACATAAAAAGACAACTAATTCTACCCTCTGGAAGTTTTCCTGAAGGGGATGGTCCCTGAACTGAGTTTTCGAGAATGAGGGGTATTTAGCCATGTGGCAAGTAGGAGCAACTTTGGGAATAGAACAGATAGCATGAGCAAAGTCAGGGAAGCAAAATCAGCACTCTGGGTGGGAGCTGTACATGTTATGGAGGCAGGCGGTGCAGAGAACTGAGGCTGGAGAGGCAGCCAGGGGCTGATCGTGAAGATGCTGTGTGTGGGTGTGTGGTTGGAAGGAGTTTGGACTTGATCCTATCAGTCATTGCTTTGCAAGCTGATTTTTAAGCCATGAAACCAATGGTTGATGTGGAATCAGCCTGTAAAACCGATGAAAATGGTAGAATGAAGGTGGGAGTGTGTGTCTTAGAGTCCTCTTCTTGAGACCATTCACCATTTTCCAAGGAGCCGTAGGTGTTGGAAACTAATGAATCTTGTAGCTGGGAGTTAGAAGACTAAATCTGTCTCTTGACTGAATTGTTCTAACAGCATAAAGGGTGAATTTGTGGATGATAAGCCTAGAGGTAGAGAGAGGCTATAGCAGTAATTAAGGTATTGGAATAAACAGAATTGATACATTTTAGAAAGTTCTCAATGATTGATTTGGTGTGTGAGGGTGAAAGAGAAGTCTTGGATGACTTCTGGATTCCTCCTTTAAGGAACTGGGTTATTGTGGGGCCACTGAATTAAGAGGAGGAGGGGAGGCTTGCTGATATTTTTTCTGTTCATTAGCGTCTGTGTAATTGTTTAAATCCCCTGTGAAATTGGGATTCTGAGCTCTGTTTCCTAATTTCTTTGGTCCAGAGTGCATTTAGACTAGAGGGCAGGGAGTTTCATGTTTATAAAGCCTGGATCTGTTTATAGCCTACATGGAATCATATTGTTGATCATAAAGCACTGGAGGTCTGGCCAGAGCTCCCCCTAACATTGGTGTTTAGAGTGTTTTTAGTTACATGGAATTTTAAAAATTGCTTTATTTCTGTTCTTCGTTACCCATGGCCTGTGATATATGTTGTATTTTCCCGTTTTCCTGTATATGTCTGTCCTTTGTTCTGCTGTCCATCTCAGAAATTTCTTTTAGAAAACCCTTCCACTCTGTAGGTGTGTGGGCAAGTGTTCACCAAATGTTAACTGTGTGCCTGTTGAGCTTGTTCATGTGTGGGCACTAGTGAGTGTGAAATGTGTCTCTCATAAAAGAGCTTACAGATTGTTGGAGGCTGGATACAATGTGAAGAATCAGTGAATCTTCTATCACATTCTGTACTGAGATAATAAGACCTGTGAAAGAGCTCCCTAGTGTCGAGAGCTCAGTATGCTTTTGTCCCTCACAAATTAACCTGTTATTATGAAAATGTGGTGTTTGAAATATGCATTTATATTTGATTAAGCTTTTTCTTAATAACTGGACAGTACATAAATGAATGGGTAGGGTCTGTATTTAGAGATTAGGGTGGAGTTTGCTGTGGGATTTGGAGTCCCTGAGGAGTGGAGAAGGTGGGAAAGTTGAGCTGCGTGTCTTCTACCTCCTGAGATAGTCTCACCATTTTCAAAGTCAGCATCCTCACCACTGGGGAAGATAACAGTGGTGATGATACTGACTTTGAAAATGGTGAGACTATCTCTGGACGTAGAAGACAGTGAAGATGATTGAGTGAGAGGGAACGTGGGAGTCTCGACTGAATCTCTCACAGGAAGTAGTTTGGAAATCAAAAGCAAGGTTTCAATGATCGAGTGCTGGGGAGGAGCCTTGAAGGGTGAAGAGCCAGTGATGAAGCGACCCCTGGAAGATAAGGAGGGAAATAACAGAGTGTGGGGTCAGGATGGGCAGTTGTTCTCCAGAAAAGAGGAAAATCAGCTTTTCCCTCCCTTTTTTTGGTCTGGATGGAAAGAATAAGCTAGAGAAAAATGGCCGTAGAAATTCATAGAAAGTGGCTTTGGACTTGATAAATTAGAAAGTCATGTGAATTGTTTGGCTTGAAAGGGGGAATAAGAGTGGGACTCTGGGTAGTACTGAGAGGTGACATTTTACTGAATGCTTCCTATTTGCCAGGTACTACTCACCACTTTATGTGAATTTAATTTCATCCTCAGTACAGCCCCTTAGAGGCAATGTGATAATTCTTCGCATTTTGCAGATAAATTAGATGAGGTTGAATTCAGGTCTATCTGATGCCAGGTCCCTTGCATCAGCCCTTGTGGTTTGCTGTCAAGGAGAGAAGAGGAAGACTGAAAATTCCTCTATCACTTACATATTCATCTCTTACTGAACAAAACATCTTATTCTTACTTTCTAGGGGACAGATGATTTCTGCTGAAGATTGTGAGTTTATTCAGAGGTTTGAAATGAAACGAAGTCCTGAAGAGAAGCAAGAGATGCTTCAAACTGAAGGCAGCCAGGTGTGTAATGAACACTGAAGGCAGCCAGGTGACCGATGAACATTGTATAGTGACACCGAAGGCAGCCAGGTGACCGATAAACATTGTATAGTGAACACTGAAGGCAGCCAGGTGACCGATAAACATTGTGTAATGCACAGTAAAGGCAGCCAGGTGACTGATAAACATTGTATAGTGAACACTGAAGGCAGCCAGGTGACCGATAAACATTGTATAGTGAACGCTGAAGGCAGCCAGGGGACCGATGAACATTGTATAGTGAACGCTGAAGGCAGCCAGGTGACCGATGAACATTGTATAGTGAACGCTGAAGGCAGCCAGGGGACCGATGAACATTGTATAGTGAACGCTGAAGCAGCCAGGGGACCGATGAACATTGTATAGTGAACGCTGAAGGCAGCCAGGTGACCGATGAACATTGTATAGTGAACGCTGAAGGCAGCCAGGTGACCGGTGAACATTGTATAGTGAACACTGAAGGCAGCCAGGTGACAGGTGAACATTGTATAGTGAACACTGAAGGCAGCCAGGTGACCGGTGAACATTGTATAGTGAACACTGAAGGCAGCCAGGTGACCGGTGAACATTGTGTAATGCACACTGAAGGCAGCCAGGTGACCGGTGAACATTGTGTAATGCACACTGAAGGCAGCCAGGTGACCGATAAACATTGTATAGTGAACACTGAAGGCAGCCAGGAGACCGATAAACATTGTGTAATGCACACTGAAGGCAGCCAGGTGACCGATAAACATTGTGTAGTGAACACTGAAGGCAGCCAGGGGACCGATAAACATTGTGTAATGCACACTCGCCTGTGTCGTCTAAAAGTTTAGAAAAATCTTAGTGATAAGTGACTTTGGGTTTTCTTGTTAATTTGGAAGAAATTTTATATTGAATATGTTTACCTTCATCCTTTTCTGCATTTCTAAATATCTTCTTAGAATATGCTCCCAGAAGGCACATTTCTGGAAAAGAAATTAGTGTTTCAGAGTATATTATGTTTTAAAAGTTGCTTAACTTTTTTTAAGATGATTTTTCCACTTGATATTCTTACTAGTAATGTTTGAAATACCTAATGTAATTGAAAATCTTTGAATTTGCTAAGTTTAAAGGGACATCTTATCACATTGATGACATGGGATTACATTATTTTCCTGTTGATTCATTAAGTATTTATATCTGAAAAATTTTTTGGGGGACATTCTATTTTTTTTTTAATCTATAGGGTTTTATTACATTTTGATATACAGTCTTTTTACATACAAAATCTATTACTGTTTGCCTCATTTATAGCAGACTTTACTATTTATCTTTGAAGTGTTGTGGGTTTTTTTCATATACAGTGGTTTAAAATGTTGAGTTACATATATTGATGTTTTACCTTCTTTTGTGATACATTTATTGTAGAAAAATAAAATACTATAAGCAAAAGAGAAAAGTCAATCTGCCTAATATTTCTCTGTTCAAGATGACTTGTTGACCCTTAGTGTATACCTCTCTAAATATTTTTCGGTGCATATAACTTACATACTTACTTCTACAAATGTGAACTTTTTACAAAAGGGGTTATATGTATATAGCTTTGTTTTCTTCGTTTAACTGTATATTCTTCTCTCCCCTACTATGCCTGTAAAGATATTTCTGTGGTATTTAAAATAATTAATTATTAGTTTCCATTTATGGAAAGTTCCATTGTGTAATTTTCCATTTAATGGATGAACCATAATGATCTAAACTGATTCTATACTCTTGCATATTTTGGCTGCTTCCATTTTTTCCTGTTTTGAGATGAACATTTAGTAATCTCCTCATAATAAATTTTAGAAATGTTATTATCTGGCCTGTAATCCCATCACTTAGGGAGGCTGAGGAGGGCAGATCACTTGAGGTCAGGAGTTCGAGACCCGCCTGGCCAACATGGTGAAACCCCATCTCTGCTAAAAATACAAAAAACAAAAAAATGAAGTGTAATTATTGATTAAACTATTTGAGCATGTGAGAGTTTTTGATATAATGAGAATGCCCTCTTGTTAGATTGTACCAGTTTGCAGATCCTGCCAGCAGAATATGAGAGGGCCCGTGCTCCCCTGCTCCAGCACCCACTCTGGGTTTAGCCATTCATCTTTTGGTCATTTTGATAGGCGAAAGATAGTATCTTTTTTTTTTTTTAAAGACGGGGTTTCACCATGTTGGTCAGGCTGGTCTTGAACTCCCAACCTCAGGGCCTTGGCCTCCAAAGTGCTTGGATTACAGGCGTGAGCCACCATGCCCGGCCGAAAGATAGTATCTTAATGTAATAGTGTTACACATTGTCAGATGGTTTTTGGTACCTTTTGTATCCATATCAATTGCTTCTGTACTGTCATGTTGACTCATAAACATGTTTTGGTAGGTGTTGGACTGTGTATGCAACGGTGGTCCTATAAGATTATACTACCGTGTTTTTACTGTACATTTTCTGTTTACATTTAGACACACAAATACTTAGCATTGTGTTACAGTTGCCTGCAGTATTCGGTACAGTTACAGACTGTGCAGGTGTGTAGCCTAGGAGTAGGCTCTACCATAAAGCCTCGGTATAGTAGGTGCTACCATCTGGGTTTAAGTACACTCTAGGATGCTCACACCACAAGGAAGTTACCTAATGGTGAATTTCTCAGAACTATCCCCATTGTTAAGTGACACATGGCTGTATGTTTTTTATTTACTTGTCTGTGGAAGTGTTTTTAATCTTATTGATTAGTCAGATTCCTTTATGTTTTTAGTATACCAGCTTTGTGCATGCCATATTTTCCCAGATTGTTTGTTGAATTTTTAACTAGGTTTATGAGGCTCTTTGGCATATTGAAGTTGAAGTCGTGTGATGAAATCTAGTTCTTTCCTTTCTTTGTGATGTCTGCTGTTGGTGTCATCCTTTGAAAAAGCTTCCCCAGCTGCGTGTACAATGGAGCATGCAGCTCATCCACTATTCGTTCAGTACGTGAACACTGAGTCCCTGCCATGTGCCTGGTGACACTGGAGATGTGTGTTAATAAGACTTTTCCCTTAAGTTAGGAGTTAAAACAGCCCTTTCTTTTTTATTTCCATTTTTTAAAAACCTGTTTCTTATTAAGTGTGCAAAAACAGTTCTTTCTTAATTGCAGTGTCTGGTGTGATGGGCCTTTTATGGGGCAGATGCCAGGAAACTTTTTATCTAAACAAAATGGCAGTATATCTGCAAAGACTTCTGACAGAAATATCATGGGTAGCTTGTATCTTTTTTTTTTTCTTAAAGAGGTTAAAGTGTTACCACTTTAATGTTTTGATTAAAAAAACCCATTATTTGTTACTGTTAACTTTTTGCATTCAGTATGGTGAGTGGACTCTCTATCCATGGAAGACTTGATTCATAGATAAGCATAAGTTCTAGGATGAATATGATTTTGATAAGGTCTCCATTTTTTATAGCATGGCTTTTATCGCATGTTCTTTGTTGCATTGGGGATTTATTGAATGAATGGATACTGAGTGAAATACACTTCACTTTATACATCCTTGGGGTGGGGACGTTTTTCAAAGTATGACTCCAAACCTCTTACTGAATGATATTGCACACTTAAAACCATGTTTTTTGAGGGTGATTTAAGGGATTTTTATAGAGTGTTTTGATTTGCACCCTATTTGATTTATATGCTAAGTTTAAACCTGGCCCCATAATAAGGTCCAATTCTGCCACCTATCAGAGGGGCATGGTTGGCTGAAGGAGCCCCATGTACAAATTGGTCTGATTCTCAACAATCCTGGGGAGGTTGCTAGGTAGTATACTGTTGGCCCAGTTTATTGTATTATGGAGAGGTTGTCATACAGCTGATATGCTGTAGAATGGAGGCAGGACAGGGCCTTCTGATTCCAATCTCCAGTACTCTTGTTGCTCTAGTGTTCTTTTCCCTTTAAGTACAACAAATGAAATACTCAAAAGTGGTTATAATTTTGCTTGCCTATATAACTTCATGCTGTCATGGGTAATCAAAAGAGATTAGTGGCTAGGTATATCTATTTAAAAATAGTAAACATTCTGAAAATTATCACTAGAAATGATTATAAGCTGATGCAAGTCATTGTAAGATCCTCCCATACTTCATCATAATATTTGTAAAAGGTATACGTTTTCTGTAAGTAAAATTTATTGGTTAATAGTTATTTGTATTCTAATTTACGTAAAGAGAAACAATGTTTCACTGAAGTTCCATTAAAATATTGTGTTTGCAAATAAAAATAACGTTAATTTCATTTTTTTTTAGTGTGCTAAAACATTTATAAATCTGATGACTCATATCTCCAAAGAACAGACTGTTCAGTATATACTCACGATGGTGGATGATATGCTGCAGGTAGGTGTATCCTTTACTTAACACATTTGGTGACTTCATCTTTTTGTGTACCTCACAGTAGCAACATTTTTGGTGAGATTTCACTTAATAACACTGGTACTCTTCTAGAGTGTGATAATATATTTTTCTCATTTATGTGGGTTGTAATTTGCTATTAGAGCTAAAGACAGATACCCACACACAGGCTATTTTTGTTTTTCAGAATACCAAGTAATCAGTATGTATATTTTTCCGAGATACCTGAGAGTGTTTTGTTGAGTGCCAGCAAAGCTTTGTGAATCACATGAGGTTTCCTGGATACCCCGTGTACTTACAGATGCTATGGCTCCTTATTCAGTCAGTCAACACGTTTCAGTGCTCATATGTTCTAGGCCAGTGCCAGACCCTGGAGGTTCGGTGCTTTCATTCCTTTTGGGAACAGTTTTTTATCATCAGAAACTTTTCAGGTTTTGTACAGTTCCTATTTTATGCTTTACTATCCCTGAACCAAATTATAGAGGACTCATTTATTTATATTTATATATTTTACACTAGAATATAATCTAGGCTTAGATTGTTGATATGTAGAGCAGTTCTTTTGAGATAGGTCTTCCAGCTGCTGAGTGTCTCAAGAGACTTGAAGGAAAGAGTCAGTCTGGGTATTTAGGGAGGGTGATTCTGTTAACTTACAAGGAAGAAAAAATTTACTGATGGCCTACTTTTCACCAAGCACTGTACTATAATTGGAAATACAAAGGTTGGGCAGAATGGTGCTGTCTTCCTAGGGCTCATCATGTCCTTTACAGGAATCTAGTGATTTTATAACATGAGGAAGGATCAATATCAGGCCTGTCTGAGAATGACCTTGGTTTCTCTGAGCACTTTTTCATTTAAAACAGTAAGGTTTAGAAAAAAGTGAATGTTAGGATCTGCCCTGGTTGTGTTGGTTACTGTATGGGACTGCGCCTAGAATGAGGGAGTTGTGAGTCGGCATGCGGACCGTGGTTGCTCAAATCCCCAGTGACTGTTCACATGTTTCTCTCTGTAAATTAACACCATGACGTGCTGGTAGCTTCTGTTACATGTCAGCGGAGCACCACAGGGTTCTTTCTTGTCTCTCTTTTCCATATGTGTTCCTCTTCTGTAACAGTGAGATTGTGAGTTGCTCTTATCCTCAGTGTATTTACTTGTTTATTCTACACTATAATACACAGAAAATAGTTTCAGAGTTGGGGGCTCATGCAACTCAATCAGTGAGGAAAGCAATGTGGTGAGTCTTCAAAGAGCTAAAAACAGAATTACTGTTTGACCCACCAATCCCATTGCTGGGTAGATACCCAAAGGAATGTAAATTGTGCAGCCATAAAGACACATGCACAGTATGTTCATTGCAGCACTGTTCACATTAGCAAAGACATGGAATCAATCTAAATGTTCACCAGTGGCAGATTGGATAAAGATAACATACATATACTTCATGGAATACTATGCAGCCATAAAACAGAACAAGATCATTTTCTTTGCAGGAACATGGATGGAGCTGGTGGTCATTATCCTTGGTAAACTAACACAGGAACTGAAAACCAAATACCCCATGATCTCAATTATAAGTGGGAACTAAATGATGAGAACACATGGACACAAAGAGGGGAACAACAGTCACTGGGTCTACTTGAGGGTGGGGGATGGGAGGAGGGAACGGATTAGAAAAAAATAACTATTGGGCACTAGGCTTAGTACCTGGATTATGAAATTATCTGTACAACATACCCTCTGACATGAGTTTACCTGTATAATGCACTGGCACATGTACCCCTGAACCTAAAATAAGAGTAGAAAGAAATATGTACACATAAAAAACAAGCCTTTTACCTAGAGTTCAGTATTTGTTTCTAGTTTTTTGTTTTAAACTGAGGGTGTATAGTCAGAGTGTTGTGTTCAAGTTTCAGAGTGGTTATTTTTCATCAAATACTGTAAGAGTCATTTGTTTCTGTTGTATTTTAGTTTTTCCCTCATCCGTGTATATTATTATTATTATTATTATTATTATTATTATTATTATTGAGATAGGGTCTTGCTCTGTCGCCCAGGCTGGAATGCAGTGGTGCGGTCTCAGCTCACTGCCACCTCCGCCTCCTGGGTTCAAGCAATTCTACTCCCTCAGCCTCCTGAGTAGCTGGGTTACATGCACCTGCCACCATGCCTGTCTCATTTTTTTATTTATTTTTTTAGTTGAGATGGGGTTTCACCATGTTTGCAAAGGTGGTCTTGAACTCCTGACCTAAAGTGATCTACCCACCTCAGCCTCCCAAAGTGCTGGTATTACAGATATGAGCCACTGTGTTCAGCCCAATATAATTTTTTTTTCTGTGAACATAGATAGCAGACACATGTATATTTTCTCATTTACCCCTCTTATTTCTACAAAACACTAGATATAGTCTCTTATTTTTTGCCTGTTTCACTTAACCAAATATGTCAGCAGTCATTACTTGTCATTCACAGAGATCTCACCTCCCTGTTCTGTTTTGACAGCTACATGGTACCCCATTAGTGGATGTAGCATAGTTCACTCAGCCTCTGATATATTAATGGATGTTGTGGTTGGGTAGAAATCATGAAGCAGAGAATAACCTTGTGCAAATATATTTTTGTGCTGTTGGGTATGTGTTTCATGGTAAATTCTTAGAAATGGATTACTGGGTAAGAGGGAACTGCATATGTAGTTTGTTAAGATATTGCCAGATGTTTTACTTTGCATTCTCATCAGCAGTGTGTGAGTGCCTGGTTCCCTGTAACCTTCTCAACAGAGGATATTGTCAAGCTGTTACATTTTTGCCTATCAGAATGGTTTCCAAGGTTGAACATCTTCAGATGATCTTAAAGGTTGCTTTTACATTTTTTCCCTGAACTGTTTGTTCATGTCTTTGCCCATTTTATTTTCAAGAGTTCTTTATATATTGGGCATTGTTGAGAAATGCTGAGTGTGTGATAAATTATATTGTTTGCTGAGAACAATGGCAAGGAAAACCTGGCTGGCCCCCTGCCAAGTGGAAAGCTGCTTGGGGCATTCTAACATAGTAAAACGGTGTATGTATATCATAATGCCAGTTAAAACAAGTCTTTAAGCACGGGGTATGTGACCCTGCCCCCTGTGGCTCCCTCGTGGAGAATACTGTTTAGTTTGTCTGTGACTAGTGGTAAGCAGGCACCAGCTGCCTACCTAGTTTATCTTGGGTCTATGAGAAAACACAGAACACCTGTTTGTTAATAGTAATCACCTGTTCAGAGAGAATAACTACATGGGTCAGTGTCTGCTCAAGGCCCTCAGCCCAGAATGCTGTCAGCACTCTGAGGCTCTCAGCTCAGAAGGTTGTTGGCCCCCCGATAGTCCCACTTTGCTGCTCTATTTGGGTGTCTGCTTCTTCATGCCTTCAGTGCCGCTTGGGTGTGTGGCGGGGGGTCTCTACAGCTGAGCTGGTCTCGGTAGGGCGCATATCTCTGATATAAAGTGCAAATATTCTTTCCCTGTTTGTTATTTACCTTTTGTCTTAGCTTATAACATTTTTCACAGGGTAAAACAATTTTATTTTTGTTTTTTATGTGGTCTAATTTATCAGAATTTTTTTAAAATCTAGATTTTGAGGAATAGAAAACTTTTCCTTATACCTGAGTTTATAGTGGAATTCACCAAGGTTTTTTTGTAATACTTGTATAGTTTCATATTTAGTTAGACGTTTGGCCTGCTTAGAGTTGGTTCTTGTCTATGGTGTAAGGCATGTGCCTAATTTTATTTCCAAATGGCCATTCGGTTGTCCTAGCACTATTTATTAAAATGTCAGTCTTTGCCACAGTGTTGGAGATGCTGCCTTTAGCATTAAACCTCCCTGTATAACTGGGTTTATTTCTGTACCTTTTATACTGTGCTTCTGGAATGCCTGTGTATTCATGTTCCAGCACCACCCAGTTTTAATTAGAGGATCTTATGGTTAGTTCCGTTTGCAGTTTTTTTGCCCCCAGTATTACTTAGGTATTCTTGATTGTTGTTTTTTTCCTTGTATGAAATGAAGTGTCAGCTTATATGATCTATGAAAAAGTTTGTTGGTATTATTACCAAGTTGTGTTAAATCTGTAAGTTACTATTAAAAAAAAATCAAAGCAAGGCCTGGCACTGGCTCCAGCTTGTACTTCTAACACCTTCGGAGGCTGAAGTGGGAGAATTGCTTGAAGGCAGGAGTTTGAAACCGTCCTGGGCAACATAGTGAGACACTGTCTCTTTTTAAAAAACTAGTAGTAAATTTGTAAGTTGGGGAGAAATGATGACATTTGTCAGCAATGGTGGATGCCTCTCCCCTTGTACTGAATTTTTCTAAGGACAAGGTATGCCTTTTTTTTGTTAGGTATATGCCTGTGACTTCAGGAGTGTTGTAATTTTCACATAATGGTTTTGTAGCATTTCTTGTTAAGTTTATGCCTTAGTATTTTATCTTACTATTACTGTTAAAGATAGCATTTCTTTTCCATTTTATCTCTGAACTTTTGTTAATATATATGAAAGTCATTGGTCTCTGCATATTTTCTGTTTTGGTACCTTAGTGAATTCTTTTGTTTGAATTACTTTAGTGATTGAATTTTCCTCTAATTTATAAAGATATATTCTGCAAAAACAGATTATTTTACTTGTTTTTCAGTTCTTATGGGTTATAAAATAGGTGATTTTGCTTCTTTTTAAATTCTTGTGGGTTATAAGAACTTGTCAGTTCTTATTTTTTGAGAGCTGTGATTAAGAATAGGTGTTGAATTTTGTTGAAGGCTGTTATTCTCCGGGCAGCTACATAGATAATTGAATGACTTTTTTTCCCCTCTCCTTAGGTATATAAATATAGTGAATTATAGTAATGGATTTTCTAATACTGAATCAACCTTGCATTTGAGGTTAAATCCCACTTGGTTATATGTCTTTATTTTCTTGATATGATACCGAATTCTCTTTTCTGTTATTTAGGATTTTTGCCTCAGTGCTCATATGTGTTATTGGTTTATAATTTCATTTTTTTTTTTTTTTTTTTTTGCTTTCTTGATTTGGTTTAGGTATTAGCATTATACTTGCTTTATAAAAAGAATTTGGAGATTTTTCTTTATTTGCTTATGCTTTGCAATAATTTATGTAGCATTAGGACTACAGTGGCCAAGTTTTGGTAAAATTCCCTTGTGAATACATCTGAACCTGTTGTTTTTTGGTTTGTAATTCTTTGATAGCTTTCTCTGCGTCTTCTATGGGAGTTGGTCATTTGAAACTTTCTATCTCAAATGGTGATAATTTGATAATCTGTATTTACTTTGGAAATTATTATATTGAAGCTTTTACATTTATTTTCATAGAAGACTGTATGTAATCTTACTAAATGTTATGCTTCAAAATTTTTTTCTCTATTTCCATATTATGTCCCTCATGCCATTTCTTATTTTGTATGTTTGTGCTTTCTGCTTTTTTTCTTAACTAACTAGTGTTTCTCCCCCATTTTGTTAACTTTTTTCAGTCAGGATTTTCATAATTGGTCTATATAGTTTTTCTGTTCTCTACCTTAATTTCTGCTTTTGGCTTTATTATATTCCTCCCTTACTCTTTTTTGTTGTTTACCTTGTTTTTCTAGCATTTTGAACTGGGAATTTAATTTCCATTCTTTTTTTTTTTTTTTTTGAGATGGAGTTTCACTGCTGTTACCCAGACTGCAGTGCAGTGGCACAATCTCGGCTCACTGCAACCTCTGCCTCCTGGGTTCAAGCAATTCTCCTGCCTCAGCCTCCCGAGTAGCTGGGACTACAGGCGCACACCACCATGCCCAGCTAATTTTTGTATTTTTAGTAGAGACAGAGTTTCACCTTGTTGACCAGGTTGGTCTCGATCTCTTGACCTCGTGATCCACCCACCTCGGCCTCCCAAAGTGTTGGGATTATAAGTGTGAGCCACCACGCCCGGCCTTTAATTTCCATTCTTTTATTAAGAAGAAATAAATATTGGCTGGGCACGGTGGCTCATGCTTGTAATTCCAGCATTTTGGGAGACTGAGGTGGGTGGATCATGAGTGCAAGAGTTTGAGACCAGCCTGGCCAACATGGTGAAAATACAAACACAGTGTACTAAAAATACAAAATTAGCTGGGTATGGTGATGTACACTTGTAATCCCAGGTACTTGGGAGGCTGAGGCAGGAGAATCACTTGAACCTGGGAATCACTTGAACTGCAAAGGAGGTTGCAGTGAGCTGAGATTGTGTCATCATTACACTCCAGCCTGGCCAAAAAAAAAAAAAGAAGAAATAAGCATTTAAAGATATACATTTTCCTTTGATTACTGATTAAAGTATATCTCTTCAGATCTGATATGTAGTGATTTAGGATTTTCTTAATTCAGTTTCTATGTTCTCTTTCACAGAGGGTTGTTTAATATTTATATTTTAATTTTCAGGTAGAAATGCATTAAAATATTTTGTTACTGATTTCGAGCTTTATCATGTTTTAAAAACATTTCTACTTTATGGAATTTACTGATTTTTTTTTTTTTTTTTAGTTAGTATATGATCATTTTTGTAAATGTACCAGGTGTGCTTGAGAAGATGTATTCTTTCTTATGGGGTGTAGGTTTGATTTATATTTATAAGATCTATTTTATTGATTATGTTAATAATTAGGATGTAGGTTTTCTATACCTTTACTTTTTGTCTACTACTTTTGTGATCTGCTTTTTTTTTGTACTATGAATGGTATGTTAAAAGTCTCCCCCTTATAAATGCATTTTTTTCTTTTTTTACTATTTTTTCTAATATCTTTTGTAGTTTTCACTTTATAAAGGTGGATGCTGCATTTGGTGCATATATATGTACACATTAGTGTTACATCTACAGTAAATTGTGGCATTTATCATTAAAAAGTGTCCCACTTAATATATTTTGGCTTAAATTCTCCTTTGATACTGCTGTAGCAACTCAGGGCTGCTTGTCTGCGTATCTTTCCCTTTCCCTTTTTTAGGTGAATCATTTTGTTTTAGGTAAGTCTTTTGTATACAGTATAGATTTGGGTCTTGCTTTGCAAGTTGAAAGCCCTTTTTTTTTTTTTAAATTAAGCCATTCACATTTATGAATATTACTAAGGAATTTGGTCTCAACTGTTATACTGTGTTACAATTACTGTGTGCATTACTGTTTTATTCTCCATTATGTGTTTTGTTTGCATTTTTATTAAACTTTTTGGCATTTAGGAAGTTTTCTATTTGTTCTACTGGTTATCTTTGTATTTATATCCCTTTACTGCCATTAATCCCCTATTTTACTCCTTAATTATTTGGTTCGTCATTTTTAATAGTATTTTTTTGATTTGCAACAATGAACTTATTCTACTTTTCCTCTCTAATTTTTTAGTGGCTATTTTTTACTTTGTCAGAACATACAACATTTACATATTATCATTCTATACTTGTTCCCACCTTTGTTTTGTTGTATTAAATTTTTACCACTGGTTCTTTTGCTCAAGTTTTCCCAGGGATCTCTTGATTAAACTTGGCTGATAGAGGATCTCTGCTTCACAGTTCTTTGACTTTTGAGTCTGTTCTCTGTTGAACACCTTATAATTTAGTTTTAATTTTTGAGAACGTTTTGCTCTTTTCTTTCATTTCTTTCCTGAATTCAATCAGCTGCTTTAAAATTTTCCTTTGTTAGGGACAAATTCTCAGTTGTAGTTTTGAATTTCCGAGTCAAGGTGGCAATTTATCTTTCCAGATGTTGTTTGAGGATATTTAATTCCGTTGCATTGTTATATTACACTTTTGTTTTGTGTTTGTATTTTTGGGAGATGAATTTCATCACCTGAGGTCTTTTGATTTGCATTGTTTTGGTTTCTTTTTTATGGTAGTTTTGTATTTGCGTGGGGTTCTTTCATCTATTCATGTCACAGATTTGGGTGGTGTACAAAATTTGTCATTCAGGAGTACCATTTTTTTTTCTTTGAGACAAGGTCTCCCTTTGTTGCACAAGCTAGAGTGCAGTGGTGCGATCTCAGCTCGCTGCAGCCTCCACCTCCCAAGTTAAAGCTGTTCTCATGCCTCAGCCTCCAGAGTAGTAGCTGGGATTATAGGCGTGTGCTACCACGCCCAACTAATTTTTATATTTTTAGTAGACATGGGATTTCGCCATGTTGGCCAGTCTAGTCTTGAACTACTGGCCTCAAGAAATCTGCCTGCCAGGCTTGGCCTTCCAGAGTTCTGAGATTCAGGTGCGAGCCATTGTACCTGAGATGGAGTCTTGTTCCATTGTGTAGGCTGGAGTGCAATGGCATTATCTTGGCTCATTGCAACCTCCACCTTCAGGGTTCAAACAAGTCTCCTGCCTGCCTCCTGAATAGCTGGGACTACAGTCATGTGCCACCACGCCTGGCTAACTTTGTTTTATTTTTAGTAGAGACAGGGTTTCACCATGTTGGTCAGGCCGATCTAGAACTCCTGACCTCAAATGATCCACCTGCCTCGGCCTCCCAAAGTGCTGCAATTACAGGTGTGAGCTACTGTACCTGACTTTTTTTTTTCCCCTTGTGATATGCAGTTTGTTTTATTCTCTCTCTCTCCCCCCACACCCTTCCTTGCTTTCTTTTTTTTTTCTTTTTAATTGAGATGGAGTTTCGCTCTTGTCCAGGCTGGAATGCAATGGCATGATCTTGGCTCACTGCAACCTCTGCCTCCTGGACTCAAGGGATCCTCCTGCTTCAGCCTCCTGTGTAGCTGGGATTGCTTGTGTGTGCCACCACACCTGGCTAATTTTTATATTTTTAGTCGAGACAGGGTTTCACCACATTGGCCAGGCTGGTCTTGAACTCCTGACCTCAGGTGATATGCCTGCCTCGGCCTCCCAAGTGGTGGGATTACAGGCATGAGCCACTGTGCCTGGCCTTTTTTTTTTTTCTTTTCATTTTCTCTTTTCTTTTCTTTCCTTTTCTTTTTTTGAGACAAGATCTCACTCTGTCTACCAGGCTGGAGTGCAATGGTGCCATCATAGCTCACTGTAACCTCAAACTCTTGGGCTCAAACAGCCCTCCCACTTCAGACTCTTGAGTAGCTGGAAATATAGGCCTCACCATGACACCTGGCTAATTTTTGAAATTTTTTATTTGTAGAGATAAGGCTCTCATTATATGCCAAGGCTGGCAGTTTCTTTAATAGTTGACTTTCTTTTGGTGGGAGGTAGATTGTATGTCCTTGGATTTTTTTTTTTTTTTTGGTCTCATTTTGTCTTGCAGAACCCTAGTTTTCACTTTTGTTTCTTTTTCTTTTTGCCACCCAATCTTTTAAAGATGCTGCTGCTGCTGCTTCTCTCCCCTTCCCCACCCCTCCCCTTTCTCCTCATCACTTCTGAACAGAATGTTTTTGAACAGAATTGCTTATATTTCCTCACATGCTGAGTTTTTAGCACATGATTTTGAGGATTAAATTCTTTTCTATGTCTGGATATCAACAGCAGTTGCTAAGTGTACCTGACCGGAAGGATTTCTTTATCCTTCTCTTAAAGCTTTGTGACCTGGGTGCCTCTCCCAATGAAGCAATGATGGCTCAACTGAATTTTGGGTTCCTTGATAAAATCATTATTACAGCTATTTCAGTTGTTACCGTAAACAATAATGACTCATAATAGCCAGGAGACAGTAGGCTATTCCTCGAATAGGTAATTATTAGTGTAGACCAATATTAACCAATAAAAACCACTAAATTTAAAAGTAATTAAATGTTAATCTGAAAATAGGAATTTTTGTTTAGGCAATTATTTGCTTTTAAAAAAGTATTACTACTCACACAGCACTACTAAGGAAATTACTCATGCAACCAAATACCACCTGTTCCCCAGTAACCTATGGAAATAAAGCAGAAGAAAAGTATTACTGCGGATATGGTGGTGTATAAAAATATTTTTTAAAAAGTATTGCTATTTAACAGCTATTAGTCATTTAATGAACCAGAAAGTGGATCTCAGCCAGTGATATGTAGAGAAAATTTAGATGAGAGGTGAAGTTTTCGTGATTGGAACTAAGAATTCCCTCCTGTGTCCACTGGCAGTATATGCTGTTTTCTACTGTTTATTCCAAGTTTTCTACCATGATATGCTAAGAAGTAACCTTGAACATTTGCAATTCATTTAATTCCATTTGCCCTGCCTGTTTGTTAGTAGTCTAAGGCGCATTTTTTTTGGTACTCTTCCTGCTTCCTTCCTGGTTTTGATTTCCCTCATGTGGTAGCCAGGTGCTCACGCTAGGGTGTCGGTGGTGGGTGTAGACCTGCTACATTGGGAGTAGCAGGTCAGAGGGGCAGGCCAAGAAGTGTGACTTATAGTCTTATACTTTGTGATTTAAAATAATCATAATCAATAAAGGTGACTTCATTAGTACAATATCTGTCCCTACCACCATCCCTACCGCCTGCCCTGTAATAATGACAGAGTGACAAATCACACATACACACACATTGAAAAAAGAACACAGACTGATGGGAGGTTGAGAAGTGGTGCATAATTGTTACATTCTTTAGCAAAATGTGTTCTGATTGGTGATATCACTTTTTTTTTTTTTTTTTAGGAAAATCATCAGCGTGTTAGCATTTTCTTTGACTATGCAAGACGTAGCAAGAACACTGCGTGGCCCTACTTTCTGCCAATGTTGAATCGACAGGATCCCTTTACTGTTCATATGGTAAATTTGAATTCATTGGATTCTTTTCTTTTTAATTTTTTTAAAGAGGGGGAGTCTTACTGTGTTGTCCAGGATGTTCTCAAGCTTTTGCACTCAAGCAATCCACCTGCCTCAGCCTCCCAAAGTGTTGGGATTACAGGTGTGGGTCACTGCACCCAGCTAGATTTTTCTTTTTTAATGCAAGAAGAAAGGGATTCATTTTAAAATTTTTATTTTATATTTTTAAAAAGTGCCAGATAAAATTGTGATCACATTCTCATTTAGGTAAGAAAGAAACCTGGGCCTTTTATGACTTAGTAACCTGTCCGTTCCCATAGGAGTAACTACTATGACATTAGCTTTTCAATATTGTTCAGTAGAGACAGGACATTGGTAGTTGGAGGGAGATAGGTTTGCTCTGACACGGTTAAGGTTTTGTAGACTCTAAGGAATGCATCAAAGCCTGTGGAGAATTCTCACATGTAAATAGCTCTACAGTGTTTGTAGCAGGATTAACCACATTTTACTACATAGATTAAATTTTACTTTGAAGCAGCTACTGTGTTTCATTTTTATTTTAAGTAATTACTTGATTGCTTTTCAGTATCTTAAATACACTCCTGTTTTAAACTTAGGCTGTGGCCGGGCGTGGTGGCTCAAGCCTGTAATTCCAGCACTTTGGGAAGCTGAGGTGGGTGGATCACGAGGCCAAGAGATCAAGACCACCCTGGTCAACGTGGTGAAACCCCGTCTCTACTAAAAATACAAAAAATTAGCTGGGCATGGTGGCGTGTGCCTGTAATCCCAGCTCCTCAGGAGGCTGAGGCAGGAGAATTGTATGAACCCAGGAGGCAGAGGTTGCGGTGAGCCGAGATCGCGCCATTGCACTCCAGCCTGGGTAACAAGAGCGGAACTCCGTCTCCAAAAAAAAAAAAATAAAAATAAATAAATAAATAAATAAACAAACAAACTTAGGCTGTGTTTGGAAGTCCTAGTACTGCAGAATCTTTCATGGAGTCCGAAAGCAGGGTTGAGAGAATAAACCTTTGTACAAACAAGCCTTCTCTGTTCCCACTGGGGAGTGGGCTATGGGGATGGGGATGGCAGGAGCTGGTTGGGGGCACGTGGTAGCTCCAGAGGCTCTTGTTTCGGTAGATGTTTTTACAGTTTTCAAATCAAGGGCCACTGGCGGAGAAACATTTTTGAGCATGTGTGTTGTCTCCCTCCCTCTTCTGCATGTGTATGTATTCATACAGTATATTGTATTCATATAGCATATTTATATGTTGTATACGTTATGAAATATCCATAAAAAGAGAAATTAAGGAGGACTGATGAAATAAACTGTATTTTAAAGAACACTTTTTATTCTTTAATATATTTCAGTAATGTATTTCCCTCTTTAAAATTGTAGAGACTTATCTTCACTGTTCGGTTTAAATGTCCTCCTGATGCTGTAACAAAACTGACAAATACATTAAACAAATACACACTTAGTCAAAAGTTCACTATCACTGTGCAGCCAAATCCATGTTAACTTCTTGATGATTTCATTTACTTTTGGCCAGTCTTACACATTCTGAGGGGCAGACTCCCACTGGTTGACCATGTGCTGATGAAGAGCTTATGCTAGGAGTAAATGTCAGGTCTCTTGTTTCTTGGTCTTCTGCATGCACCGCTGGTACTATTTTCAATCCTTGGCCTCCTAACAGTAATTCTTTTAAGTCAGTTGCCTATTTTGTGACAGTAAGATGAGTTTAAACTAGATAATATATCTATAAATTCATTTAGCTGGGCATGTGAAAACCTCAGCATGTCACAGCTCAATGAGTGACTAAAGGCACCCCAGTTAGTCCCTGTGTTATAGAATGCTGAATACACCAGAACGCTTAAGTATCTGACATTCTGACCTTGGAAGTGCACCAGTCAGTCTGATTTGCTGTATTCACATGTAAGAACAATGAGTCTACTAGCACAGGAAATTATTTTGAGGTTAGCTAGGGTAGCCTTTCATTCTCTACTGGGATGAATTATTGCTGAATGATTTGAAGTTTTAAGACAGTGATTTGCTCTTAGTACTGATAGAATATTTATTGAATCTCTTTGTGTGTGAAGAAGTAGTACTTTATATTGCCTATTTAATTAAAAAAAATAATGGTTATATAGCGTGAAGAAAATGGAGAAATCTTTGAGGAGAAAGGATATTTATGTTGGGAGAGGTAACTAATATCTAGGATGTATATTATCCCAAGAAATGGATTTTTAAGTATTAGAACTCTCAGGGGACTTGAATGAGTGTGGGAGAGGCTGGCAATTTGTTGTAGAGTTTGCTTAGAATTCTGGCAAGTGGTTTGGTGACAGTCTGCTTCTAAGAAAGATTTTTGTGTTCTTTTTTTTTTGGTGGTCATATAATGAATTCCAGTCTTTTGAAACTCAAAATAATACAGGGAGTGTCAAGACATTCCTAAGACCCAGCTAATTTTGGTTCACTTTGACAGAAATACTTAAAAATATATTTTAAATGTTTGTTTCAAAATATATTTTTAAAAATGAAATATAAACTATTTTTAGAGGAGTTGAGTGTTGAGAAATTGTGTAGCAAAATGGTTACAAATCCTTTTTTTAAGGTATATAATGTGATTTTTAGAATTAATGTTGCAGTCAAATGTATTTCTTACTCGTTTTCAGGCAGCAAGAATTATTGCCAAGTTAGCAGCTTGGGGAAAAGAATTGATGGAAGGCAGTGACTTAAATTACTATTTCAATTGGATAAAAACTCAGCTGAGTTCACAGGTAAAATAATTTTTTTAAAGTCTCTTTAAAAAGAATGTAACATCCATGTTCTTTTAAGCTTTTTATAGTAAATATGTTGAATTACAAAAATGTTTTATTAAAATAATGCCAATTTGAACTTGACAAGTAAACCAAATTACTCTTAGATATGGTAGTGTGCTTTGCTTTTTCTTTCTTTGACTGGCTTCATTTCAATCCTTTCTGTCTTTTCTGCCACTTGGGGTTTCTTATTCGTGCTTTTCAGGGGTCAGGGAGTACCTTTCTTCTAGGTGGCTGCCAAGATGACAGAGGCTGGAGAATTGAAAGGACCCACACAGCTCCAAAGGGCACGTGCGTGTGAGGCTTCAATAAAGGAAAAGAAACGGTGCAGCAGGAGAGAGCGTGCCTCGGGCTGAGAGACTTCCAGGTGCAGCTCCCTCGGCTGCCCCAGGATTGTGAACCACCAAGATTTGTGCAAGAAATCTTGGTTTGGGGAGAGCTCTCTGAAAGTTTCGAGTGAGATCTTTTATGCCCTTTTGATCACATAACCAGGCTAAGCTGTCTAACCACGTACACTAATAAACAAACTTGTCCTGGGTGCCATCAGGGGCATTCCAAACTGCAAACAGCATGCTCTGGATCATTATTATTGAATCTGTTTGTCCTTGTCTGGCCGAGTCCCTCCCATGCTTCCAGCTGTCCCTGGGTGAGCCTGGAGCTGCCCAGTCCAGCTGTGAAAGGATGCTGTCACACACACTGGCTTGTTCTCACAATTTCAGTTTCAGGGTGGGATTGGTTAGGCCTAATGAACAATGTGGAGGCTGACTGCTGGTCATCTTGGTTGCTTGTAGGCCTTTCTAGCTCTATGTCTCTGTGGAGGAAAGTAGCTTGCAGGTGTAATGACTGAAAAAATGACAAGTTTTCAGTTTAGTCTTCATGTTTCCTCAGAACAGGGCAAAAGACAGGACACAAGTGATGGCTCTGTGGAGTGTTAGTGTCAGGCTTACAGGGATGAAGTGTAGGTATGAAGAGGTTTTGTGGGATTGATACTCAGAAGAGGAGAGAACTGAAGGTGGACAGGGAGGAGGATTCTGGAGATGAAAAGGTAGAAGGGAATGAGATTTTGATGTGAGGGTGACCTGTCAGAGGAGTGACCTGTCAGAGAAACAATATTGTTAGCTTACAAATAAATATCTATTTGAAATTTTTTGAAAGTTGTCGTTTAGATTTCAGGTGACTTTATTATTTTAATAGATTTTAGTTTGAAGTGTAAGAAAGACACCATATTGTGTTTAGATTTACTTTTTGTGTCATTGCTGCCTGCCTTTTTTGGGGGAGCCTAATTGCCATTTATATATTTGGATAGAGATACTTTAGAGTTTGTTGAACAAAATTCTTTTTATGTTAATAGCATCAATTTTAACTGGTTTGGGGCTTGGTTTTTAAAAAGTGTTTTTATAAGAGCCACCAATTTGCAGATTTCATTGAGTTTTTGAGGTATTTAAAAAAACAAGATATTTAAAACAAGATATGTAAGAAACAAGCTTGTGGAAGTGAGATTTAAAATTTCTAAATATAGAATATCATTTGGGATCAGAATGTTTAGTTATATAGGATATACCACTCCCTTTTTTTGTACTTTGAAATAATCTCTCCCCTTAAATAGACTTCATTCCAGGCCTGGTGCAGTGACTTAATGCCTGTAATCCTAGCACTTTGGGAGGCCAAGGCAGGCCAATTGTTTGAGCCCAGGAGTTTGAGACTGGCCTGCGCAACATGGCAAAACCCTGTCTTTACAAAAAAATAGAAAAATTAGTTGGGTGTGGTGGTGTGCATCTGTAGTTCCTCCTGCCGCAGCCTCCCAAGTAGCTGGATCACCTGCATCTGGGGAGGCTGAGGCTGCTCGCACCACTGTACTCCAGCCTGAGTGACAGAGTGAGGCTCTTGTCTGAAAAATAAAAACAAAACTTCATTCTGCTGTAATGTTAGCTTTCGGGTATAGTCAGTGTCTAAAATAGTTTTCATTAGAATTGAGTTTTTATAGATCAATGCTCTTCAAGTATTTTCTGCATCTTTTTCGTGCACTCTTTTTATCGTAGAGTCTTTGGCTTTAAGTTGTGGACTTTAACTTGTGCAGTGCCTCTGCTTTGCGGGTCCTTCTGCTGCGGGGGACCTCGTCTGGGTACCCAGGTGCGGCCTGGCCTTGCTTCCTAGTCTGGTTACCGCTTCTGCTTGGCCCTCATTGCACTGTCCCTCTTGCTGCAGGCAGGTGCTTCTTCGTAGCCTTCTATCATGATTAAAATCCAGCCTCTTTGCTTTAAAAAGTGACAGTCATTTCTGATACTACTTGCCACTTTGCTCAGTTGTCATGTGATAGTGCTACATCTGGAGTGTCTTTTTTTCTCTATCAAAAGTGTTTTTCTCTCTCACAAAAAGTACCACAATTTCATAGTTTTAATAGGAATAAACTTTCAAAAGTCCAAGTTAGTTGCAAGTTTAGATGTTTTGCTCTTTGACCTTATAGTGGCCTTCAAAGCATTTTTGGGTAGTTTGGAGTGTTGCATCTGGGTTATGGGGACTCATGCCTGCACTTCGTAGTTATTGAATAAAACTAAATAAAAATTTCCTTTCAGAAATTCATTATTGCTTTTCTCTTGCACTTTCTGCCTTAAATTTTCTTTGGTCATTTCTATGTGACATTTCAGATTTTGATTGTCATTATAATTTGTTAGCTTTGCTGTGGGTAGTCAAGTTGCATATTGTACCTTCCTGACATCAGGCACCTATTTTTAAAAACCTTGCTGCAGAATATAGTGTGGATAGTTCAGTTTAAGGCAGTCATCTTATTGGAAAAACAATCCAGTAAATAAATCTTAAGACTTGGAAATTCGCACTAGCTTCACTCATGAAATTTACCTTTAGCTTAGTAGTCAGTTTATTATTGTTCCATTTTTAGCTATTTACTGGTTAATATATTGTCTCTAGAAGAGTGTAACGAACTCTGGAACATTTTATGTCATCCCCTTGCTTTCTATTGAGTAGGATTAGGAATAAAATTATAGGGGAAAATTATGACACAGAATTAGGAGAAAATGTGCTTAGCTCCCTTTCGTAAGCTGATAAATTAGGATAAAATTAAAACAAAACTAAATAATGAGTTATTTATTTTGTAATAGAAACTGCGTGGTAGCGGTGTTGCTGTTGAAACAGGAATGGTCTCTTCAAATGATGTAAGTATATTCCTTCTTAATTCACTGGCCTCCTAAACATTCCAAAAATAAATTACTTTGAGTTATAGAACTTAAAATTTTGAAGGTGTTTACTAGTTTCACAACTGTCAATCCATGGTCACCTCCAGCCAGGCGATTGTATTATAAACTATACATAAATATTGGTGGTTTGTGGGGATCATCTTTTCTGTGGTAGTCATAAGACTTGTTTTTCCCCATTACTCTGTTTTCCAGGCCACTTTGTTTCAGAACTGAGAATCAAAGCAAAAATCTGAATTCAGAAACGCAACTGGAGCAAATAATCATAAAGTTTTTCTCTTTAATCTTCAGTTACCTGATTAAACTGACTGATATCTGTCTAATCAGTAGGTGAACTAAATGTTGGACATTTAAAAGAAATTCAGTTGCTTTTTTTTGGGAGGGGTGGGGGACAGAGTCTCGCTCTGTCCCCCAGGCTGGAGTGCAGTGGCACAATCTCAGCTCACTGCAACTGCTGCTTCCTGGGTTCAAGTGATTCTCCTGCCTCCCGATTAGCTGGGAATTACAAGCATGTGCCACCATGCTTGGCTAATTTTTGTATTTTCAGTAGAGACGGAGTTTCATCACGTTGGCCAGGCTGGTCTCAAGAACTCCTGGCTTCAAGTGATCTGCCTGCCTTGGCCTCCCAAAGTGCTGAGGTTACAGGTATGAGCCACTGCACCTAGCCAAGAAATTCAGTTACTTGATGGCACTAAAACTGGCTGCGCCACTGTGAAGCTGAAGGCTTTGTGTGGCACTACATGGTGGCCAAACCCCTTGCCCGACTTTTTTTCTTTTTTGACCAATCTCTTTCCACATTTTTGTAGAGCCAAAAGATTAAAGGTTAAAACTAATTATGGTTCCCCAAGTTACTTTCTTGGCTAAAGTTATCGTTTCCATTTGGGAATGACTTAACTTTGCTGTGCTCTAGGAATAGCTCAGGAATTGGAAGTAAGATTGGACAAATAACGATGTTCATGATGAGAGTCATTTGAGAGAAAGATAGGGAAAAAGGAGACAGAAACAGAAGTACATCTAGCTTCATTTGTTGGAAATATTGCTAGGAAATTAGGAAGTGTCTTTGAAGGGGAGTTTCTGTAACCTGCCTGCAGTAGACCTAAATGAGCTCTGTAGGAGCCATTTAATATCCATGTTGGTTATCTGAATGAATGCTATGGGTATGTATGTTCTAAGATCATAGATAGCAGCAGAATTCATTTTGAAACTGGGCTTCTCTTGGAGCAAGGGTTGAAGTGTTTGATGACTAATATGTTAGGCCAGAAAATGGCTATTAGCCTCTGAAGTGGAATCAGAATAAGATGTAGAACTAGTTGTGTGGTCTCGGGGCCTGGTAGGGTTAGGAAATGGTGGGTTGGGGAATGGTGAGTAGGAAGTGTCGTTTCTGTCAGAGGCAGATGTTTACATTGTCAATCTTTATTTTGCTTAAATTGGAAATCTTTATTTCATGTGACTTGAATTTCTACCAGTTTGAAAAATTATTTATCTTGTTTCTTTTAGACTTATAGACATATTTAAGTTATTAGAGCTTAAATAAGGAGAAACAAACTCTGCTGACATGACATTATTATTTTGCTATATTCTGTGCAATGCATTAGAAAACAAAATTAATTGAATTGATGGTGTGTTGGTTTAAAGTGGTTTATCTGGTAGATTCTTATAAATCCCAAGTGGAATTCACATCAGGAGTGATTGTGAGTTAGGAAAAGACGGCCTTTGGTTTCTTATCTTCTTCCCTTGAGTGCCTCTCAACCCTGAACATATTTTGGACTCTTACTGAAGCTCTTACTTTTTTAGATGGCTGTCAGCTTGAAAAGCAGACCTCCATGTATTGAGAGTAGAGTGTCAGCCCTTCCTTTCATATTTGTATTTCCAAAGGGGAATCTTAATCTAGGAGCTAATATTTATTGAGCACTTACTATGTCCTTAACACTTAACTCATTTTACATTTTCATCTCCTTGAATATTTACACTTCCTGTTCAATGTAGGTCATATCATTAGCCACATTTTATGAATGAGTAGTAAGACTGAACAGAAAAACATACCAACATTCCTGATGTCACACAGCTAATGAGTGGCAGAGACTCTGAAGAAATGAATTGCTTAGAGAATTACTCATGAGGCAGCTGAGCTGGAATTGGATCTTTAAGCATTCCTCAAGTCACATTGCTTACACATGACTTTTTCAGGTATCAATATCATATCTTTAAATCCCTTTGGGTTTTCAGAGTGGGAAAAAAGCCATTTGGTAAACTGCATTACAAATTATTGCCACTTGATGTCAGTATAAAACAAGGTTTATACTGCAAAATGTTAAACATGCTTCAGCAGTCTTACCTTTTTAAAATGGCCTCAGAAGCATCATCTTAAATTTTAAGTGGATCATCAAAAACATTCCTTTTTTTTGAGATGGAGCCTCACTCTGTCATCCAGGTTGGAGTACAGTGACATGATCTCAGCTTACTGCAACTTCTGCCTCCCAGGCTCAAGCAATCCTCCTGCCTCAGCCCAATACCCCCACCAATAGCTGGGACGATAAGCACATGCCACCATGCCCCACTAATTCTTTTTGTATTTTGGTAGAGACAAGGTCTCACTATGTTGTCCAGGCTGGTCTTGAACTCCTGAGCTCAGGCAATCCACCTGCCTTGGCCTTCCAAAGTGCTGGGGTTATAGGTGTGAGCCACTGTGCCCAGTGAAACGTTTTTATACAGAAGTGTAATTTCCTTAAAGTGCGTTATGTTGTCTTCTAATTGTGAAAGTAGACATCAGATTATATGTACTTTAGAGTTCTTTACTGATCCTTAAATGTGAATTGTAAGCCTTTTCTTCTGAGGAAGGCAGTAGAGGGAGGAAGTGGATTTTTATTCTGATACCCTGATGAAAGAATACTGTGACTCCTTCACACACTTTGGAAGGTTTGGAAAGAACCTGGGGATTTGTTTCTTTCTCTGTTTTCCTTTTTCTTCTGCCCAGCTTCATTTGTACAGTATGCATATGCAGGAGAAGGATACATGAGAGAGCCCACATATGTCTGTGTCCTGCTCTCTGTGATTTTTGTTGCGGAATCAATCTGGCATGAGTAGTTGCTAGATGAATGCTGTGTCACTGCTAGTGACTTAAGTTGCCAGGCCCTCCTTGTTTGTTTCATCTTGCCTCTTGATTTAATGGAGCAGTCGTGTCCCGTAGAACTTTCTGTGATGGGAGAAATGGTCCCTGTAGCCGCACTGTTCATTATGGCAGCCCCTAGCCATATGTGGTTCTGGAGCCCTTGGAAGTGTGATTGAGGAAGTAAATTTTCAATTTTATTTAGTCTTAAAAATAGCTTTATTGAGATATATTTCACATGCCATGAAATGCAACCTCTTGCAGTTCAGTGGTTTTTAATATATTTACAGAATTGTGAAACCATTACCACTGTCTAACTTGATAACATTTCAACGTCTCAGAAAAACGAACCAACCAACCCGGTACACATTAACAGTCTTACCCATTCCCGTTCTTGCCTCCAAGCCCTGGCAACCACTAACCTACTTTCTGTCTTGGGATTTGCCTCTTTTGGACATTCCATAGAAATGATATTATACATGGTTTTCTGTGACTGGTTTCTTTCATTTAGCATAATGTTTTCAAGATTCATCTGTTTTAGCATGCAGTAACAGTATTTTAGATTGAGAGGAAAAAGGACTTAGTTTTTTGTTTGTTTTTTAAGTAGAGATGGGGGTTTTGCCACGTTGGCCAGGCTGGTCTTGAACTCCTGATCTCAAGTAATTTGCCCACCTTGGCCTCCCAAAGTGCTGGAATTACAGGTGTGAGCCACTGCGCCCGGCCCAGAACTTAGTTTTTTTTTTTTTTGGTCTTTTGACCAGATTGCTTCAATTGTTTTTTGTGGCAGTTCTAATATTCTTGTTAATGGAGGCTAGTTTCACCGCTTCGACTTTGTTTTTAATTTAATGCTGTGCTGATGTAATACTTGTCACCCCTTCGGAAGAGGTAGAGGACTTCCTTCCTTTAGTTCTTTATTGCTTTGACTATAAGTCCATCAGCAGTGCTGAGTAAGTAGCAGAAATCAGTGGGCCACATCTGTAATTCATGTAGTGCAGTCCTGTTCTTAAATTGTAGTCTGCTCTAGCTGGTGAGTTGTGAAGTCTGTGGGGACCAAGAGTAACTCACAGAATATTACACATAGTCCCTGACCTATGATGGTCCAACTTATGATTTTTCAACTTTACAGTGTGCGAAAACCATAGACGTTTGGTAGGAATAGTACATCAAGTATCCATACAACTATTATGTTTTCTGCTTTCAGCACAGTATTCAGTAAATTACATGAGCTGTTCAACACTTTATTATAAAATGGGCTTTGTATTGAATTTTGGAAGGATTGCTGGAGATATATTCTGAAATGCAAAAGAAAATTAACTGGTAAAATATTTAGTTATGACTTCCTTTTACATGTCATTTTCAAAGTATAGCACTGATAACAAATTAAGCTAACCTAATACTATGTATTTATTATGTTCTCGGAAGTTTCATACAAAGCAATAATTTATAAAGTAAATCGCCTTTTTTTTTTTTTTAGTTAGGCCCACAATTTTTTTCTATCATAAAGATTCCCACGAGTCATGTAATTGTATTACTGGATTAAGCACATCAGATTGAAAGTAATACTTTGAAGATTTATAAATTTGTAAACCAGTAGTGAAAATCTTTTTTTTTTTTTTTGGTAAAACTGTATCTTAATTTAGATATGACTGTTGACTGGAGGATCTCTTTTAATCAGTGAACTTCAAGAGAATTCTTGGGGTATATATGTATTTTCGTTCCTGAATAGTGATGATAATAGTACTTTACAATTGTTTAGTGTTTTATAGAAATTGATTTCAGTTTCATAGCAGTTTTTTTTTTCCTTTTCCCAGTTTGGTAGAGCTGATGTTATTTTTCCTTTTTTTTTTTGCTAACAAGAAGTTTTCATGAAGTTAAGTGATTTGCCCAACATTATGTGACAAAACTTCTGATTCCTGTTCCAGCATTCATTCTGTCCTTCTCCGCTCTATTCCTCTTTTCCTTTATTTTCTCTAGTTCTCTTTTATCATGTCGTAACTTACATAAAGGAAAATGCGCCAATGTTAAATGTTCAGTGAAATAAATTTATACCTCATAATTCCTCCTACAGCCTTCACCTCAACTCGCACAAAGGTTATTATTATGACATCTGTTACCATAGAGTCGTGTTGTCTGATCTTCAACTCCATTTAATGGAATCATATACGGTATAAACTCTTATGTGTCTGAACTTTCTTGCTTAACATTGTGTCTCTTAAATTCATTCATTGCCTTTAGCAGTAATTCTTTTTCATTGCAGTGTAGTATTTCATTATATGAATATTACTCATTCTCCTATGAGTATTTGGGTTGCTTCTAGTTTTTTGACTCTTGTGAATAATCTTGCTGTGAACATTCTTGTACATATTTTTTGGCAGATGTATACCTTTATGTCTGTAGCATCTAATTTTAGAATAGAATTGCCGATTAATGGGGTATATGTAAATTTAGTCTTAGTGGGTCTTGCCAGTTTTTTCAGTTTGTTTGCCCTTGAACAAAGTATGAAAGTTCCATTTGTTTCAGTTCTTTGCTGACACTTGGTATTGTCCTGTATTTTTTTAAGTGTCTGTATAGAAGCAAAACTCACACATACACACATGCATACAATCCCCTTTTAGTTTTAAGAGAAAGAGAGTGGTTTAATAGTCATGAAACATATTAATTACTTTTAGAACTTTGGTCAGCATCTTTTCATTTCACGTAAAACTGCTTTCTAGGCCATATTTTAGTCAATTATATGTTTGAAAAGTTTATCTCCGTGCTTCATTGATACCAGCGTTCTGTGCATTTTCTCCATGTCTCTGGAACAGATGCCTTTCACTGCAAGCAGACTTGTTTTCTCAACTGCTGACAATTTCAGAATTTAGATGAACACTGTTTTTATCCTTTTTCACTTAGTTTGTACTTAAATCCTAGGATTATGAAGATGAATATTGAAAATTTGTAAACATTTTTATAACATTTGTTTTACTTTGTACACACAGTATCATTGATATTTTTATGTTTCTTTTATTGCCTACTTATTTTTCAGTTCCTCAGTTACTGAATTTGTAATTCTGTAGTGTATGTATCTCTGAGACACATTCACTAAGAAGGTGAATGCTGTAGTTGCTATTTTCTCTGTGTTGTGACTTTCACTGTAATACAGTAAGAGTTTGCATTTTCAGCAACATTGGATAATTTTTCTAAATCATATTCTTTTTAATGTGTTAAGAAGTGAACATAGTGTTTTTCTCTCGACCATTGAGGTTTGCTGCATAGCAAGTGCATGTTGTGGCAGGTTCTTAGCCCAGAATGCTTGGCACAGGACAAAGAATACCACCTCAAGCAGGAGGAGAGTTGACTTCTAGTGTCAATCTAAGATTAACTCACCGTTTTCTTTTTTTTTGAGACAGGGTCTCACTTTTGCCCAGGCTGGAGTTCAGTAGCACTGTCTCTACTCACTGCAACCTCCGCCTCCTGGTTCAAGTGATTCTCCTGCCTCAGCCTCCTGAGTAACTGGGACTATAGGTGCATGCCACCACGCCCAGCTATTTTTTGTATTTTTAGTAGAGACTGGGTTTTGCCATGTTGGCCAGACTGGTCTCAAACTCCTGACGTCAAGTGATTTGCCCGCCTCGGCCTCCCAAAGTGCTGGGGTTACAGGTGTGAGCCACTGCGCCAGGTCAACTCAGTATTTTCATTTCAGCAAATTATATCACCTGTTTATGTCTTGGGTTCCTCTTCTGAAAAAATGGGTATCATAATAATGAGCTGTTGGCATCATAAAAGTGGACATTTTTATTTCCTCTTTAACTTCAGTTTAAGTGAAAAACAAGAAAGTGATGCAGTCTACTTGGTGTAATTGGAGGCAATAATTTAATCGTTTACCAGTGCTGTTTCTGTCTACACTGTGAAAGTAATCTCTGGAGTGGTATGGCTACTGCCTGATCGTGTGCATTAGGAGAGAGTATGTCAACTTTAGGACCAGCACCTTTTATATGCTCATTTGTAACGGGAGTACTGAAGCTAAAATAACAACCAAGAATCCATCCTTGCGTTGCGTTATGTATTTCAACATAGCATGGTGGGTAGCCACAGAAAAGAAAGACTTACCCTGAAACAGAGAATTTTTGTGATAAGAGGAAACTGATGTTAAATGGAAGAGAAGAGGGTGCTCAAGGTTGCCTTTTTATTCATTCGTCTAGAAATCTTGCTTGGTCATCTCTCTAAACAGGAAAGATGGGATTCGTCTTCTTTAGAGACAGTTTCTACCTGATAACTTAATTGGAAAAGAAAGTATTGTTTTCATTATGAAATATTGTTTTAGAGCTGAAAATGCACTATTTCATTAATTTTTGCTAATGTTTTGAGTTTTCAGGCAAATTGTATTACTAGATACATGTATTTTTGTGGAACTAAATTAACTGCTTTTTAGGTACGACCAAAGATAACCTTTTCTTGATAACGTTTGACTCTTCTGCCACAAGTACTTATATTGTTGTGTTTTTGTGTTACAGTGCCTGGAATTTCTCTGAAGTGTTAGGCTTTTATGAATAGTATTTAAATTAGAACAAAGTTTAGTAGCATGTATGTTAGGTTCTGTAAATTTATATAACACTCACATTTTCCTTAAAAAGTTCTTTTTTGTGTTTGTGAAATTAGCATGTTCATCTTAAAGGCTATTCTCTGAAATTTCCTTTCCTTTCTCCTCTACTTTTATTTATCTTTTTGAGATGGGGGTCTCAGTTTGATGTCTAGGCTGGAGTGCAGTGGCATGATCTTGGCTCACTGCAACCTCTGCCCCCCTGGTTCAAGTGATTCTCCTGTGTCAGCCTCCTGAGTAGCTGGGATTACAGGTGCCCAGCACCATGCCCAGCTAATTTTTGTATTTTTAGTAGAGGCAGGGTTTTACCGTGTTGGCTAGGCTGGTTTTGAACTCCTGACCTCAAGTGATCTGCCTGCCTCAGCCTCCTGAGGATTAAAGTGCAGGGATTATAGGTGTGAACCGTCATACTCAGCCTCCTTTCCCTACTTCTTAAAGTTATAGGGCTTATTGTACATATTTAAGGAAAAGTCCTCGTCAGATGTTCCTACTAGCTTTGGTAAAATGAAAAGGCATGCAACTTTCTGGGATGATTATTCCTATTTAAGTTTCAGGTTTAAGCACAGTTTCTAAGGGACAGTGTTATTGAACTGATGGTTTTAAAAATCATAGTCTTTTTCAAGTGAAGTTTTAAATTATTGAGTTTCTCTGTATGTCTAGCTGTGTTGTGAAATGAATTATTTATTTACTTTTTTTTTTTTTTTGAGACGGAGTCTCTTTCGCCTAGGCTGGAATGCAGTCATGTGATCTCGGTTCACTGCAACCTCTGCCTCCTGGATTCAAGCAATTCTTATGCCTCAGCCTCCCAAGTAGCTGGGATTGCAGGCACGTGCCACCATGTCCAGCTAATTTTTTGTAATTTTAGTAGAGATGGGTTACGCCATGTTGCCCAGGCTGGCTTCGAACTCCTGAGCTCAGGAAGTCCACCTGCCTCAGCCTCCCAAAGTGCTCGGATTACAGGCTTGAACCACTGTGTCCAGCCTGAATTATTTCCCTTAAATCTAACAATATTCAGGGTGCTTGGCAGTCTTCTCATAAGGATGAAGAAATTGCATATTGAAAAAGTTCAGTAACTTGTCTGAGGTCATTCACATACAGGCCTATCTTGACTTACTTTTTTTTGCTAATTTTATTGCTCTTTGATAGGTCTGTAATTATGTGGAACAGTATTCTCTATATATAGTATCTTTAAGGCAATAATATGCTTATCAAACTGTATTAAATATAAAGTATTTCATTCCTGATTTTCCCAACTGTGTGTTAAGTAGTCCTGACTTGTGTGGGTTTAATTCAGGAGACAAAATTGTGTTTATTTCTAAGAGGTAGAGATAAAAGCAAACATGAGAATTAACTTTTTGAAAAGAGGTTAGGGAATTTTGGATGCCCAGATACTAATTCCAGTAGGTAATTAGACTTTTTATTTAGAAGTGTGTCTGATCGCATGACTTTACATGTTTTCCGATTTAAAAACCCTGAACTTCTTCTTGTGCAGAGTTCACAGTACGTACAATGCGTGGCTGGGTGTTTGCAGCTGATGCTCCGGGTCAATGAGTACCGCTTTGCTTGGGTGGAAGCAGATGGGGTAAATTGGTGAGTGCCCTTTACTTTTAATTTAAAATAATATTTATAAGCATCTCTCCTTGACATTTTCAAAGAAATATGGAATAATCTAAAAGAGGTATTTTATTTTTTGCATATCTGTTTAACAATTGGCTGTACTAGCCTTCTTGGAAGTGAGTAACTATCATACCCCTTCCCTGGCTTGATCTGTGCTTTTATAAGAGGTTAAGGCCTCTTAAGAACCTGAGGTTTAACAGGACAGATTCCAGGTACTCAAAATATAAAATAATTTAAAAAATATTTTATGGTGAATATAGGCAAAAATCAACAAGAAAAGTTCATAACCAGGAAAGAGTGAATATAAACCTTTCTTTCTAATGCCATATAATTTAGCCCAATCTTGGTGGGATTTTAATTTGCAGGTATAGAAACTTCGAGGAGCTGCCTGTTCAGACTTATACAGACAAGCAACTGAAAACCTAAACATAGAAATCTTGTTTTACCATTAGAAAATCAATTTATTTATTCATAATGAGAGCTCTGACTGCTCTTAAACCAATTATTCTTTTCAGTTAGCAAGGCATTGTTTCTCTGTTAGAAAATCTACAGAGAAAGTTAGGTTATCAACAGTAAGTTACTTGGTGGATGAGGATTTAAAGCAAGTGTTGGACTGTTACCCTGTATCTCCAGTGTGGGGTATACTTGTGAAACGGACCCAAATATTCTAGATCTTCTCAGTCAATATTTGTATGCAATTTCTTAGAATGAGTTACTTTTGCAAATAGGCTTTCTTAGGAATTATATTTGCATTGTCACAACTATTCAATATTCATTAGTTTAGCAAGTTACTAGTTATTTTTCTATTACTCAATAAAATTTTAGCTTGTTCTTGTTTATTGAATCCTTAGTTAGGAAAAATAGCCATCAAGTTTGCCATCTGGGTCCAAAAGACCCCTTTCAAATATATTTTTAGTCATTTTGTGAAAAGTTAACCGAACTAAGAATAAAGAGAGTGAAAAACAACTATTAGAAATTTTAATAAAAATTAAAATATAGCAAACCTTTTTGTAAAAAGTACCTTTTGGTACACAAATATCATGAAAGGTGACAGAAAATCATCACATGTCCTTCAGTGAAATGGTCTAGGTTCTTGCCACAGAATACTGTCTGGAAGTCTTTGATGTTCAGTGGCTAACTAGATGAGAATACTATATTTATTTTTTGTCCTTAGAAATATATTCCTCACTTATCAGTTCTTGAGTTTGAAAAAATTCACTTACAATATAGCTATCTAGACACTTACAGTTTAAGATTTCACTTATTTGACCCATTTCACCGTTATTGTTAGAGAATAGAGCGCAGTCTGTTTGTTTTCATCTTCTGAATAACCTGATAATTGTGAAACACTTTCCTCTGTTGGTCATTATTATGGGCAGAAAATAAAAAACTCTGAATTCTCAGCTGTGTTCACACTGTCCGGGATTAATTAGAAAGACTCACGGACTTAGTATATAGTTGAATTCACAGATAAGATTTATTACAGAGATGTGGTGAGGATGCACAGCTGTGTCGTAAGGGACAAAGACACAGGCTGAGTGGGGAGGAATCCATGCACAGGCTCCCTTATGCTCTCTTTCTCCCAGAGGGGTCACACAGAGTGCATCTTCCCCCAGCATCGAAAATACAGCAACATTTGTGTGAGATTTCTGTTCAGGAAACCCATCAGAGACTCAGATCCTAAGATATTATTAGCGGTTAGTTATGCAGACAGGCTCTACCTAAAACACAACAAAGTAGGTGTCTTAATTCATTTGGGCTGCTGTAACAAAATGCTGGGTGGCTTATAAACAATGGAAACTTAGTTCTTAGATTTCTGGAGGTTAGGAAGTCCAAGATCAAGGCACTAGCAGATTTGGTGTTTGGTGAGGGCCTGTTTCCTCATTCATAGATGGTCATCTTTTCACTGTAAACCCAGATAGCAGAGGGGACAGGGGTCTTTCTCAGGACCCTTTTATAAGGGCACTAATCTCATTCATGAGTGCTCTGCCCCCCTTGACCTAATCACCTCCCAAAGGCCCCTCCACATAATACCATCACCTTGGGGTTAGTCTTTCAACATATGAATTTTGGAGGGACACAGACATTTAGACCACAGCAGTAGGAATTCAGCATAAACCACCTGTTTGTACAAATGGTTTAGTTTGACCAGTGTAGGAACCTCTTTACCAGCCAAATTCCCAGAAGCCAGTCAAGGGCCAGCCTTGGTAAGTGGGTCTTTCCGAGGCTAGCAACCTCAGGACTCTGCTGTTAACTCTTTTCTATACAGAAACCTAAAGGTGAGTGACAAAAATGGTGTTACCAGTCTTCTTACCTTTGTGAAAGATAATGCCGTATTTTGGGCAGTGCAATAGAAAGGGTAATTATTTATTTCACTGTTACATCATCTTCCTTGGTCAGTCTCCAACTTTATTAGTTTAGTTTTTCATTTCTTAGTATAATTGGTTATAATCAATGAATAATGATAAAGTAATATATAGGATGATAAAATAGCCTAAGACAACTAAAATTTTGTGGTTTATAAAAATGCGCAGTAGAATTGTTTGGCAGAATTAAAATTCATTTTTACCTTACAGTTAGGGTTATTGTATGATAAAATGAATTTTAATCCTACCACAAATAAAAATTAGATATTTTTTCCCTCTATGGAGGACCTATAAGAAAAAATTAAAGTCATGAATTAGCAATCTCTACAAATAGTTATAATTGCTTATAAAACAAACTCAAATACCAAAATTTGGTCCCTTTGAGCTCTCATGGTATGCTGAGGTATAACAAATGCTGCTCTTCTAATGACTAGTACTTAGTATTTTAGAGAACATTCAGCAGCGTTAACTATTCAGCAGCATCAAGATCAGGTATAAATAAGATCTGGGCTATTTCATGTTCAACCAATGTATTTTGATATGCTAATGACTGCTAATAAGATTAGCAGTAATCAGATAAACCTTTAGGTAGAGAAATGGGCATTAATAAAGGTATAATATCTTAATTTGCTGAAAGTATAGCAATTTCAAAAAGTCATTTAATCTTTTCATTTTTTCAGAATAAAACATATACTTTCTGCTTTTCGAGTTTCTGCTTAACATTGAATTTGTGTGTGTGTGTGTGTTTGTGTGTGTGTGTGTGTTTCTCACGTTGCAAATAGGAATAACATGAGGAGAAAAAACTTCAAGTATAGCCCGTTTGAAGAGAGGAAGATAACGGCGGTCTTAAAAAAAACCAGTACATTTTAATCTATATAATTTGCTGACTTTTTTTCTTGTTAAAAAGCCTATTATCTACATAATACAACACTATTTCTGAGTATTTGTATACCTATATAAGATAAAAAGAATTTACATTGCATTGTGCTATATTGTGTAGCTTCCCAAGGTCTGAAGGTTAACATTGACTTCTTAAATATTGGAGCTTTTCACTGTAAAATATTGGACTTAATATTTCACTTAAATATTGGAGCTATAAGTGGGCCTTTGCTGGGGATAATTGCCTCTACTGCCCAAAGTAATTTATAGATTTCAGTGCTATTCCCATTAAATTACAATTGACATTCTTTTAACAAACAATTTGATATGAAGGATTATTAACCAGGTATACATTTGCTAACTGATTTATTTTTGTATTGTTTTGGACATGTTTTTGTATTACTATGTTCTTTTGATAGAGATGGTAAAACATGTTGCCCAGGCTAGTCTTGAACTCCCAGCAACTGGCCTCCCAAAGTGCTAGGATTAGCGGCTTGAGCCATCATACCCAGCCACTAATTTTGTTTAAAATGAAACAACTACAACAAAAAATGACAAGTGTCAGAAAGGTAGCAAGTGCAGATACTATCCGTAAGGCGGGGTAGGGGAGGTAAAGAGGGTGGGCAACAGTAAGAGATTGGAATCATTAAAATTTGCATGCTTGGAGGAGGGGTGAGTACAGTTGAAATTGAGACATTTGGGGAGGAGGTTTGCCCAGCTGATGTTGGTGTCTCTGAACTCCTAGGAAGAGCCTCATGGATCTGGAAACCAGGACTCTGGGGAGGGGAAGCCAGTTGGCTAGTGCTGGTGTCTCTGAGGAAATGTGATGAGGCTTGTTCTGCTAGAACTGGAAAAACTGCAAACTGAATTTGGCTGCTGACATGGAAAAGAACTGGTGCTGCCAGGTTAAAGGAGTGTTCCTGGGGTAATGCTCTCAGGAACTGGAAGCCAACAGGAGGAAGTCCCTTCTTCTTTCCTTGAAGTCAGCCTCTAGCTCCTGTTCTTGGCGTAGCCTAACAGTGAGCCAGCTGGTAGAACAGAAATACAGTTTTCAGGGTCTCAGCCACAGCATCTCTAAGCCGAGTGGAGAAGGCTTGGCTTCATAACTGGAACAGAGAGCAAGGGAAACCAGGGACTATGGTGTTTACAGTATAAAATGACATGATTTTACGGCAGCTTATTGATACCAATATTAATTAAAAAGCAAGTTTTGCCTAACAACCAAAAATAGAGGAGGCAAGACAGAAGCCATGCATGAGAAAATTAAAAACAATTAGTGAATGGAGCTATATACAAATCAAATAAATGGAGAAATGACACAGTTAAAAGCCTTTCAGTAAGTTACAGTAGGTTTAGATTGTAAAAATCAGGCTTAGAATTTTAAACATTTATATTATTAGAGTGGCTTTAGTTTTACAGAAAAACAAAGTGCAGAGAGTTCCCATTACATCTTCCCCCTCTTCCCCACAAATTTCCCTTTTCATTAACATCTTGCATTAGTGTGGTCTATTTGTTCCCATCGATGAACCAGTGCTAATAGGTTTTTATTAATAAGTTCCATAGCTTACATTAGGGCTCACTCTTTGTGTTGTACATTCTGTGGTCTTCGAGCTCTTAACCCCTTTGGTCTTTTTATTTTTCTTTTTAAATGGTAGGCTCTGCTCCAGTATGAAGGTCATTTTTTAATGGTCTTATTTGATGATTTCTAAACTGCATTGTTTGAACGTAGGCATTACCCACAGCAATTTTCTTAGCTCTTCTTCTGTTGTATTATCTCTCTTGGCATAACCTACTTCATTTTCCATGTCATTTTCCTAGTTTCCTTACTGGTAAAGTAAGAGATAAAAGAAGCTTCCCGAGGTTTTTCCTGACGTACAAATTCATTAACTGACTGTGTTAAATTTGAACCCATCACAGGTTTTCACCAAACTCATCCCTTCTTTTCTCTGTTTCCTTTATATTTTAAAGCTATCAGTGGTCTTATTGGTTCCTAGACTCCAAATCTCCATGTAACATTTGGCTCTGTTGTTTGTCTGATTCTTCTTACCATTCCCGTTGCCATATTGCAAGTCTTTGTTCCCTTTCGTGTTGCCACACTGCAAGAGCTCCTGCTTCCTGAGGTCCTGTGACTTTTGGAGAGAGGGTTAAGTGCAGCTGAACTGGAAGTGGTTCTCTGTGAGTAGCAGTCTAGCTACTTGTTACTGCTGGCAGAAAAGAACAGGACATAATTCAGAGAGACTTGTTCCATTAGTACAAAAAGAGAATAATTGCTTATTCTTTCTTCTGCATCATATTAAATGTTTTCTAAATGTGTGTGTGTGTGTGTTTTTTTGCAGCATAATGGGCGTGTTGAGTAACAAGTGTGGCTTTCAGCTCCAGTATCAAATGATTTTTTCAATATGGCTCCTGGCATTCAGTCCTCAAATGTGTGAACACCTGCGGCGCTATAATATCATTCCAGTTCTGTCTGATATCCTTCAAGAATCTGTCAAAGAGAAAGTAACAAGAATCATTCTTGCAGCATTTCGTGTAAGTCTTCTGTGTTGGTTTGTGTGTGTGTGAGGCATTCTTCACCATGCAGTACATTTTAAGTTTTTAGCAAGAGGGAAAAAGTTATTACTTGGTCTTCGTGTGGTCATGAAACCATAGCGTCTTGATGAACATAAAGTATCACTCATTTGTATTTGTGGGGTGGGCAGTGGGATCGGTGAGAGGAAACCATCTAAGTGAATGAAATATGTGAGTTACAGCATGCTTGTGGGGAATGCAGTTGGATTATGTTCAGGTGCAGGAAGTCCTTTTCTGCTGCGGTACATTCCAAGAGACTGTTTTGGAAGGAGTTTCCCTGTTAGGGAGCATGTATTTTAGTATGGAGTTATGCTTCAGATTCTGGATCTGTTGACTGCAGTACATTTTTGAGGCAACTATAAAGATCTATGATTATTTAAACAGTAAAGTTATCTTATTAGAATATTCGATTTGTTAGATCTAAGTCAGCTTCCTCCTTTGAACAGATCAGGAAGTTGAGGACAAGAGAAACCCTTGCTAGAACCGAAATCCTAGGTTGCCAAGCAGTTTTAATACTTCATATTGCTAATTGGTTATCAAGAGCCAGCGTATTTGCTGTGCCACTTGTCTACTGATAATTTTGTTGGTCACTTTAGATGGGCTTCTGGGGATGGCTGGGTTGAAGTAATGTGTCTAAGAATGCTATTCAAGGTTAAAAATAGTGGATATGTCTCATACAGTGCTTACCCTCTGCCATACATTGTTCTAAGCATGTAACTCATTTAAGGCTCACCAGAGCCCTATAACATAACAGTTATTGTTGTTGCTGTTAGTATACAGGTGTCATTGCTATACACTGGGACTACTGAGACATGGAGGTCACATTGCTAATAGATAGCAGACATGCAAATCCAGGATGTTGACTGTACAATCTGTGCTTTTAAACATTTTTGTTCTTATACTTCTTTAAAAAAACAAGTAAAAAAATAAAAAGTGATACAGGTGTATTGCGAAATGTAAATAATGTAGTTATCACATTTGCCAAATGTAGTTACTAGCATCTTTCAGATGTTTCCAAGCACAGGCATAAATCAATAGATGTGTAACTTAATTTTGTATTTAAAAATAAAAATGATGTATAATACTGTTGTATGACTTTATTCTTAATATGTACGAATATGTTTTCACTTCTGTATATGTGGATATTCAGTATTTTTAGAGGCTTTTTTCCACTGTGCTGGTGTAAAACTATTTATTTAACCAGTGCTCTATTGATGGCCTTGTGGTGGTATTTCTGGTTTCTTTTACGTATGTTTGCCCACTTTGATGAATATTTCTTTTGGATTGAGTTCTAGAGATGAAACTGCTGAGTCAAAAGAATGTGTTTTTACATTTTTTTTTTTTTTTAGGCAGAGTCTTGCTCTGTTGCCCAGGCTGGAGTACAATCTCAACTCACTGCAACCTCCATCTCCCAGATTCAAGCGATTCTTGTGCCTCAGCCTCCTGAGTAGCTGGGATCACAGGCATGCACCACCATATCCAACTAATTTTTGTATTTTTAGAGACAGCGTTTTACTATGTTTCCTAGGCTGGTCTCAAACTCCTGACCTCAAGTGATCCACCTGCCTTGGCTTCCCAACGTGCTGGGTTTACAGGCATGAGCCACTGCACTCCACCTTTTTTTTTCTTTTTGAGACAGGATTTTACTCTGTCATCCAGGCTAGGGTGGAGTGAGGTGTGATCATAGCTCACTGCAACCTCAGACTCCTGAGCTTGAGCGATCCTCCTGCCTTAGCCTCCCAAGAAGCTAGCACTATAGGTGCATGCCACCAAGCCTGGCTAATTTAGAAAATAAAATATTTTGTAGAGGCGGGATCCCACTTTGTTGCCCAAGCTGATATTGAACTCCTGGGCTCACATGATCCTCCCGCCTCAGCCTCCCCAAAATTCTGGGATTACAGTTGTCAGCCACAGCACCTGGCCTACACTTTTGTCATATACTTTTCAAAAATGTGCAAATTTACCTTTCCATCAACTATATATTGGGAGTGTGTATTTTTCTGCTCACTAGCATTTAATATTACCCTTTTATTTTTTACAAAATCTTGGGTGAAAAATTAAATCATTGTTTTAAATTTGCATTCTGTTAATAATGAATGAGGCTGAGCATCTTTTAATATTATTGGCCATTTATATTCTTTCTATAAATTGCTTATTCATAGCATTTGTCATCTTCCCAATTTTAAAATTTGATGTGTAAGAACTCTTTTTTTAGATGTCTGTAGTTAATAACTAATGTTTATTGAGAGCTTATTCTGTGTCGGGCACTGTTCTGATTTTAAATGTATTACACATATAATTGTCCCAGGAACTCCATTTAGTGGTCACTAGGATACAAGGGGTTAAATAATTTGCCAAAATAGCTAAGAAGTGGCAGAGCAGGGATTTAAACTCAGGCAGTATAATGCATGCTTTTAACAATCATGCTAACCTGTCTTTGGTGCAGAGAATAATAATCGTTAAAATGTATTAAGTGATTTTTATGCATTGCCTTATTTAAGCTTCATGATGACCCTGTAAATTCTATTACTGTTTTTATTTTATTGATAAGGCACCAAGACTAGGAGATAATTCCTCAGTAAAGAATTGGCATTTCAGCAAGATCTGTCCAGCTCCCGAGCTGTCCTCTTAACCACTCTACCATCTCCTTTTTTTCTTGCCTTGATGCTTTTTCTTAGGAACCTTAAGACTGGCATTAAATGGGGGATAATGTGGAAAGGAAAACCAAATCTAACATCAGGGGAAGATTTCTTTGCTTAAAATACCAGCTGGATGTATTAAGCCCCGTGTATTTCCTGGCTGCCTGGCAAGGGCTGAGTGAGTGAGGGAAAACGTGGAGGAGTGGCATTCAGTGTGGATTCTGGGAGAGACTGGACAGTGAGATCTGCGTGTGTCCTGCTGGGTGCGAAAAACACTGTCCAGCTGTTGACCAGGTGTTGGCCTGGGCATTAGATTTTCTTTTGATTGTTTATTTATGAAAGTCAGACTATTTTTCATGTAAAAATCATTCTGTGGTCCTTGAAGTTCACTCTGAGAAACAGGCAAATGCCCAGCCTCCTTGCTTCCCTCCCTCACCGTGGTGGCTCTGCAGTTTGCATTTCCTGTGCACTCTGTCCATATGAGTTGTCACAGTGAATTTCAGTCCAGCTAAAATAATAATCAGTTCCTAAATCGGAGTGGATTGTATTAATGAGGCTTTCCTTTGAAGTGTTTTAGTAGGTAAACTGAACGTATTTTTTTCTTCTACTTAAGTACTTCATTATCCATGTTCTTATTTAGTAAAAGTGAAAAATTCCAGAAGTGGAGTCTTTTGCCAATCTCTTCTAAATCACAAGACAGCTGTGGGTTCCATTATGTGCCAGCAGCTATGCTAATTATTAGGGGACACAGATGACCAAGATAGAGCTGGACATTGGAGGTCTTATGGTCTGGTAGAGACAGCGTGAATAAGCAATGCCAGTGCAATGTGGTGATGAGTGGTAAAGGGAGGTGGACAGCCAGAGGAGGATGTGAGGAGGTGAGTGTGCAGAGAAGAGAGGGCTCAAGGGGCCTTTTGAACCAGGCTTAGTTATCTTAGAAGTGCAACCGTGGGGAGAGGTTGAATATTAGCAAGTGAAGAAAGAATCCCCTGGAATCATCAGTAATTTGTTCTTGTAGGGTTTATTATTCCTCTCTACCACCCAGGGTGAATTCCGAGAGAGTACATGGAGCACATAAATCTGGCTCTTGCAGATGCAATCCTGGTACTTGTGGCTGTTGACTTTCTGAAGGCACAGACTTGCTCTGTGAATGGATCTTTTGGCTCTCCCATTCTGGGCATAGAACTAGTGGGGCCAGTGTGAATGTTTCAGTCATCATGGTTATCACCTGACACTAACTTGTCTTCACACTCCTGGACATCACTCACCAAAGCATGACACCGTCAAATAAGATCTTTTGTCAGACCTACTTTTAGAACTTTCTTTCGTACTTTCCTGCTCTGGGAGAATGTGGAATAAGAACTGATTCCTCTTAAATTTATTCACTGTGGCAAAATAGATATTGCATCTTTTCAACTCAATAACTTCATGCTCTGAGGGCTTAATGGTCCTTCTGTTCCATTTGCCTTCGTTTTGAGTTTTCTCCCTTGTCTTTCTTTTTTTTAAATTCTGTTATTGTCACAGAAGCCTTTATTTTGCCAAAATCTTCTAGTGTAAATTAAGCATCTACCTTTTGGAAAAATGGAGCTAGTTTGATCTTTTACTGTTATAAAAATAATATGGTTAAAAAGATATGATAGAAAAATATTAAGTAAAATTATAAATTACCTACAGTATCCCTCCCACATACGGAGCCCCCTTGACGTTTTAAAACCTGCAGTTTATAATCTCTGTTCCCTTACTACAGCTAGGCTTCAACTCTGGATGAATTGCGTAGGCACTGAATAGCCGAAGGAGTCTTTGAAATCTCCTCTCCACGTGATTTGGGTGAATCATGCTTGGCCTTCCTCACTACGAAGTATGTGTGCACTCAGGCCAGCAGTGAGTGTGCCGGCATGTGCAGTGGTGGTCAGGTTCGCTGGGCTCTTCCACTGGCCTCCAGGCTTTTGGCCAAGTTGCTTAGCCTCTCTGTGCCTTAGCTTTTTTCATGTGTCCTGTGAGAGTAATATAATCTCTCCTAAATCTATCACTTTGTTGATGCTCACGTGATAACAGCCTTTGAAAAACGTGTACTAAATGAACCTTTGGCACCTAATAATACACCCTCAGTAAATATTTGTAGCTGTAAGGGGCTGGTCGTGGGGTTGCTGTTGGCACCTGGGCTGCAGCAGTCGTGGTGAACTTACTTCAGATTGTGTGAGCACTGGGTGCATATACTTTTCTCTGTGGGGTTTGTCTTTGGATGTTACCTACACGGAAAGAATAGTGAAAAGCCTTTTGGAACAAAAGTGAGCTATTTACAAGGCAACTGTGATCCAATGAAGAAGTTAGGTGAAAGTAAAGATTGGCCCAGTTACTGAATATTCATATTTTAAAAATTAAGAGAGAAATAAAACATGTTTACTTAATTTGATGAACATATCACAGAAAGCGAGACTAGAGAGAGAGGGGTCTCTGTTTTCTGTTAGTGCATGGACTTTTGTCTAAATTGGAAGCTGCTGATAAACTTGGTACGGAAAGCTTCCTTTTCAGAAAAGGAGATATATTTTGTAATTGCTAAACTGTTAGGAAAGATGGTTACCTTTGACTTGATGTCTTTGCAATTAGATTATCCTAGAAAGATGAATTATTATTGTATTTATTCTCTTTTGTGTGACTTTCACTTATGGGCAATAGAAAGGTCAATGGTTTCCTAAGTAGTTAGTTAATGGGGAAGTGAATAGTACTATTTTTCCATGTATCTCTCCTGTTCTTTTCTGTATGTTATATATTTTTTGAAATACCTATTTTTTAAAATGTTAAAGACTGTAAAAATTTATCATAATTATTTCTTGTTATAGGCTTTTGATAATTTGTTAAAAACTTGTCTATTTAAGGTAAAATAGAGGCATGGGAAAGAGCTATAATAGAAGTCAGGGTCTTATTTTAGCTGTCCTGTTGTTTCAAAGAATATATCTTTACCTTGTATCTTTTCCTCTCAGTTTCAAGGAACTACATGGCTTTTAAAGGTATTATTTAGATAATATTTTAAGTGCTGCAAGTTTCTATGAAACAATCAGGTACTAATAATTTTTTTTCTTTTTGAGACAGAGTCTTGCTCTGTCAACCAGGCTAGAGTGCATCACTGCAACCTCCTCCTCCGGGTTCAAGCAATTCTCCTGCCCCAGCCCTCCAGAGTAGCTGGGACTACAGGCATGTGCCACCATACCTGGCTAATATTTGTATTTTTGGTAGAGATGGGGTTTTGTCATGTTGACCAGGCTGGTCTTGAACTCCTGACCTTAAGTGATCCGCCTGCCTCAGCCTCCCAAAGTGCTAGGATTACGGGCATGAGCTGCCGCACCTGACCCAGGTACTAATAATTTTTAATAATGGGCTGAGATTTAATCTAAAGCCCCCCAAAAAACTGCTTTAATCATTGTATGATATTCTATCTAAGCCTCCCATATTCCCTACTTAATTTTTTGTCCCCACTTAGTTCCTTCTCCCTTCCATTATTTTTCATTTTGAATTATTAGATAAACTAAAAGGGTTATTGGAAGCAGTATCTAATACTGTAATGCCACAGAAGAGAGATGTTAGTTGCTAGTAATTGAATCCTGCCTTTAAGTTCTTCCTTGTCTTTTTCCTCTCCTGTTCTTCCTCTTGTAGATTATTTATTCATCTGTCAATCAATGCATCAGATATTTATTGAAGACCAAATATGTGCAAGGCAATTCGTTGGTTACTGAGGGTGTTGAAAGATGCATAAGATAGAATACGTCTTCTCAGGACCTTTGTATTTTGTTTAGGCCTTTGTTTTGATAGAGTAACTTGATGAAGTCCCTGTGTTTACGACATACTAAGCTCAAAAAAATCGCCATGAGTGTAGAGCCAGACTGAGATTCTTAGGTTTTTTTCTTTTGATCTCATTTGGGAGGTTTCTGAATTATTTACTTTTATGGAAATTTGAGAAGTAGAGTCATGTAGCTTTTTTGTAATGGTGCAAGAGAAGGATAGAGAAGAATCTTTCTGGAGTGGATAGACCTAGATGTGAATTCCAGCACTTGATTGTTTAGTGTTGGGAGAGTGGCTTGGATTCCCAGAGCTAGTTTATTTATGGTGAAAGGTGGTAGATGGTACTTAACTCATTTACACATTAGGTAAGGAATCCAGAAAATAACAGTTAAAGTGTCTGCAATAGTAATTATACGGTATGTATTTATTTTCCTGCCTTTTTTCCTTCATAAAATAATGGAATAATATAAGTTTTTCTCTCTATCTCTGTAAGTTGGATTCTTGCTAAGTTAATATTAAGCCCAGGTAGAGATCTAGTGCTGTTTTGTTTGATTTAAAAGAGACAGGGTGAATATGTTACTTTAATATTTAGCAAGACTTAAAAATCTTTTATAAACTATATAATTTCAATTTTTTAACCTACAATGGATAGAATTTAATAATGTATGGACTTCTATTGTCTAATTTTGGTTTTCAGTATATTTAAAATAGACCCAGTCCAATGACAGAAATACTAGTTTTTTTTTTGTTTTGTTTCGTTTTGTTTTTTTTAAGATTCTCATATGCTAAATTTGGGATAATGCAGTCATTCCATGAATATGCTGAGAGCAGGAAGTCAGAAGAACATCTTTAGACATCCGCAGTTTTGAGATGCACAGTGGAATAAAATTGAGCCATTGTTAAAGACATAGTAAAGCCATTTGGTTTATACCATCAAACTGATTTTAACAATGATGATTTTTAAAGTAATTTGAATTCCTCTAGCCTTTAAAAATGATTTTACTGATGAGGTTATTTGAAGATGGTCTAGTCACATCCTAAAACTTGGAGTTTGTTTTTTTTTGTTTTTTTTTTGTTTTTTTTTGTTTTTTTTGTGGGAGGCTTTAGGAAGCTTGCTGAGCTGCTGAGCTACTGTGAGATGAACAAATCTAGCAGCTTCTAATTATTATTATTTTCCATTTGGCTGGATGAATTTCAATTTTGAGAATATCAATGTCACTTATTTGTAGTATGTACTGAACGCCAGGTCTCTGCAAATATTACTGCTGTTGGTTAAATTGATTTGTCAATCTTCAAGTCCTTAAATAAAGTAGGCTGTTTTGGGGCTGTGACTGATAAAGACATTGAAGATCATCTTTGTTGCCTAGAGTTTTACATCTGTTTGTTGTGCATTTGATTTCCTTTTTGGGCTCTGCTTAATCAAAAGCCTATGTTATCTGTCATATAAAGTGAATTGTATTTTTTTTACAACAATATGCTTTTTATCAGAAAGCCTTAATAATTATGGCCAAATTGAGTTGTTCTTTTTATTAGATAGATTAATGACAATGTTTACTTCACATATACACATGTATACTCGCCAGACATAAACATGCACATGCATGTACATGCATTTTCCCATGTAGGCAGTTCATAGTCATAACTCTTTCAAAGAGGCTAGCTCTCGTCTGAGTGTATGGGGCTGTTTTGATCACTGCTACGGCATGGAGGTATTGCCATGAAGAAGTTTTATTCTGTAGTCTAGTCCCCTTATTCCCTATTTAAGGAATTCTGCCTCAACCTCTTTGCCTAACCTTTATCTTGCTTAGTAGATACCAGGTTTGGATGAGGTCTAGCAAGACAGACTTTTAAAATTTTGGGGTGAGTTATTTAATACAGCAGTTTTTAAAGTGTCCACATTATCAGTGCAGTGCAGTGAACTGTTTGTTAGTAACCTGCAATGGATAAGTACAGAAAGTGAAAGTCAGCATTTAGAAACTTGTAGGAATTTGACAGAATCATGGTTTATTGAATTTTATAATATGTAAATTTAGCTTGTATTTTACATGTCTTAAAATTCATTCTTACTGTGTTTTATAAAAGTATTTGCTCATGACTGATTGAAAGTCAAAAAACAAACAAAACTGGTCTTCACCACCAGTGGTTTTTGAAGCACTGCTTTTCACATATACTTGACAAGGCCAGCAGTTCAGTTTTGCTGACAGAAAGATATGAATTGTCACCTGACTCCAACTTGTTTTTGGATATGTCAACACCCCTCTACACCATTAATTTGCCAAAGGCAAAAAGGATGTTTATACCAGATTGGTCACTTTTGATTTTGTTGAGGTGAAGATACCATTTACTTTTAGAGAAAGAATAACATTTCAAAGAATATATTGCTGCCAGATTAAATAGATTGTTTCTGGCAGATTCAGTTTCTTAACTACCTTTTATAACTCATTCATTCCTTCTTTTCATTTTTTTATAGTAAGATGAAGCAGTAAAATGAGAACATGTATGGAAGGAAGAATAGATAAGGCTTAATGATTGATTTGGCACACTTCAAGAAAAAGGGAGAATTAAAAATGACTAATCTTTGAAATACCATTATCTTTGACAATTGAGAGGGAAGTTGGTTTTAGAATACCATAGGGCTGTTCTGTATTAGTTATTGAATGTATTGAAGTAATAATTGAAGCCATTAGTTATGATAATATCTTTTTTTTTTTTTTTTTGAGATGGAGTCTCACTGTGTCACCAAGGCTAGAGTGCAATGGTGTGATCTCAGCTCACTGCAGCCTCTACCTCCTACGTTCAAACAATTCTCCTGCCTCAGCCTCCTGAGTAGCTGGGATTACAGGCATGTGCCACTGTGCCTGGCTAATTTTTGTATTTTTAGTAGAGATGGGGTTTTACCATGTTGGCCAGGGTGGCCTCAAACCCCTGACCTCAGGTGATCTGCCTGCCTTGGCCTCTCAAAGTGCTGGGATTACAGGCATGAGCCGCAGCACCTGGCCAATAATATCGTAAATACGGAGTTTAATTCTCTGGGCAACAATATATGAAATTTACCAAAAAACCATGCAAACAAAAGAGCTTTGATGTATTTCTAAAGTTAGAAGAAAGGATAATAGGAAAAGTAACTGGAAAAGACCATAGAAGGTTTAGTAGAAAAGTAAGTAAAATCTCACAGAAGGAAAGGAAGAGAGGAATAGTTTTATAAGAGGAAGAGGTTAACAGATTTATGCCTTCCCATAGTTGAAGGACTCAGAAAATAATTGGTTAAGAAGAAAATAACAGATGTTCTGAAAGAGAATAATTTGTAGAAGTAGTCATACAAGGAGCTGGGGATCTAGTATGTTGTGTTTACCAGGATCTCACATTTTAGTAAAGGGAGACAAGCATGTGAATAATATTAGTGTCACACATCATGATTTCTTCCTTGACTATGGATTACATAGGAGTGCATTGTGAAATTTCCAGATAGAAATTAGAAAGTTACTGGGCTTTAGCTTAATTCCATTATGGTTAAGAACATATTCGGTAAGATTTCAATCCGTTGAAATTTGAGACTTACTTTATGACTTGTCTTACAATCTATCATAGTGATTGTACCAAGTGCACTTTAAAAGAATGTATATTTTGCAGGTGGAGTAGTGTTGTGTCATTTAGGTCAGGGTGGTTGATAGTGTTATTTAGATCGTCTGTGTGCTAATTTTTTTTGTTTAGTGGTTCTGTCAGTTGCTGAGAGAGCTGTTAAAATTTTTAGCTATTGTTGTGGATTTTTCTGTTTCTCTCTTCAGTTTTGTCGGTTTTTGCTTCATGAATTTTGAATCTCTGTAATTAAAACACTTATAAATGTTACATTTTCCTGATGAACTGGTCTTTGTATTACTATGAAATATCCTTCTTTGTCACTGGCAATGCTCTTGGTTTACTTTATTTGAAGTTAATATCACACTCCAGCTTTCTTATGCTTATGGGTGCATGCTGTATCTTTTCCCTTCTCGGTTTCAACTGACCTGTGTCACATTTAGTTTGTCTCTTTTAGGCAACACATTCTTGGGTCTTGAATTGTTATCTATTCAAATAATTTCTGCCTCTTAACTGGAGTGGTCACTGGCATTTAAAAAACTGTTGGTATGATTAGATTTAGGCCTACCATTTTACTCTGTTTTCTGTTGGCTCATCTGTTTTTTTGTTCTTTTGTCTTCCATTTTTGCTTTCTCTTGGGTTAAGTGCATCCTATAAAAACCTTCATTTTACTTAACATAATGACCTCCAGTTCTGTCCATGTTGCTGCAGATGACGGGATTTCATTCTTTCTATGGCTGAATAATCTTCCGCTATCAGAAGCTGAGAAAGTTACCATGCTAGGACAGGATGAAGTGAGATTGGTTAATGGGTACAAAATTACAGTTATATAGAAGAAATAAGACCTAATGTGCAATTCAGTAGGTTGATAGTAAACAGTAATCTATTGTATATTTCAGAATAGTTAGAAAAATTCAGATGTTCCCAACATAAAGAAAAGATAAATGTTTAAAGTGGTGGATATACCAATTACCTTGATTTCATAATTATAATTTATATGTGGTTCTATTAAAATATCATATGTAGTCCCCAATAGGTACATCTGTTATATATTAATAAATTTAAAAAAAAATTGTAACATTTCTTTGGGGTCTTTAACTGTTTCTTTTTGCACTATTTTATTTCTTAGAGGTGATCTTGGAGTCACAGTACACATCCTCTCTATTGTACTATCTTATGTAAAATGTAAGCACTTGTAGTCTTTTATGCTACAGTTGTCATACTACTGTATTTACATGTTATAAGCCATACAATGCAGAGTTTTAACTTGTGCTTTAAGCACTCTCGTGTCTATTATGAAGTAAAGAGGGAAAACCGTGTTTTATATTTATCCAGCTGCATATTACTATGATATCTGCAGTTCTTCTTTCTTTTCTGGACACTCAGCTTTCCACTTGTGGCATCACTTTCCATTAGCTGCAGAATTTTCTTTAGCCCAGGGATCAGCAAACTATGGAAGCCCGTGGGCCAAATGTGGCCTACCAGTTTTTATAAAGCTTTATTGGAACACTGATTTGCTCATTTGTTTGTTTTTTAATGACTGCTTTTGCATCATAATAGTAGAATTGTGCAGTTGTGACAGAGACTGCAAAGCCTAAAATATTCACTCTTTGGCCTTTTACAGAAAAAGTCAGCCAATCCCTGCTTTTTAATATCTTCCAATGCACATCTGCTGGTGACTGATGATCTCAGTTTTGTTTTATAAAAATGATATTTTACTTTTATTGTGGAAGGATATTTTTGCTGGATGTGGTTCTTTTTTTTTCTTTCAGTACTTTGAAGATATCATTCCACTTTCTGCTAACCTCTCTCCTTTGTCTTCCTCTCTTTTTTTAATGCTCTTTCTCAGCAGAATCATCTCCATTGTTTTTGATGAGAAGTCAGCTTTCCTTTGTATTTTTGTTACCCTGTATGTAATGTGTTGTTTTTTTCCAGCTGCTTTGAACATGTTATTATATATTTGGTTTTCTGAAGATTGACTGTGATGTGTCTGGATTTAGTTTTATTTGTATCTACCTTTCCTAGTATTTACAGAACTTACATATTTGTAGAGTTATGTCTTTTACTAAAGATGGAAAATTTTGGCTATTATATTTTCAGGTATACATTTGCGCCTTTTTACTTATCCTTGCCTTTTGGCATTCTGATTCCACTTATATTAGACCTTTTGATATTGCACTGCAAGTCATGGAGCCTTTGTTCACTTTGATTGTGGGAAGGAATAAAGAGTATTTTTCCTCTCTGTCTCTGAAATCGAGTAATTTCTATTGGTCTGTCTTCATGTTCACAAATGATTCCTTTGTTATTTCCAGTCCCCTTTTGAGCTCATTTGTAAATTTTAAATGATCGATATTTTTATTTCTAGAATTTCCACTTGGGAATTTAGTGTCTGTGTCTCCACTGAACTTTTTTTTTTCTTTTTACCATGTTCAGATGAACTTTTTTTCCTTTTTTATTGGTACCGTCTTTTTCTTTGGGCATAGTCATAATGTGTATCTTAAATCTTTTTCTGCCAACTCCAACATCTAATTTATCTCAGAGTTGGTCTTCCTTGATTGACTTTTCTCTTGATTGTTGGTTACGTTTTCCTGTTTCTTCATATGCTTATTAATTTGGGAGTGTATTCTGAATGTTGTAAGTAATACACCCTAGGACTGGTTTCTGTTGTTTCTCCATAGGACATTGAGGTTGTTTAGCAGGCAGTTAGCTTGGCTGGGCTCTAATTCCAAGCTCTGTCTTCCTGTGGTGAGCAGCAGCTTAAATCTTATTTCAGTTCTTTTAGACGTAGCTGGGCTGCTGGCATTCAGTTCTTATGTTTTATAAGTCAGTGGTCAGCTAGAGATTTGGGCAGAGTTCATATGCAGAATTTGGGGCTCCTTTATGTTTCTCTCTGATTTCTCCTCTCACTTCTAGCTGCTACGGTCACTCTAAACTGTCCTGTCTCCTCAGGCTAATGAGTCTGTGAGTTCTTTCTGAGTTTTACCTGAATTTTTCTGAGTGGGACCTGTCCTTGGGAGGACAGCCATATATAAAACTAGAGATTTTCCTGGTGCCATTACTTTTTTTTTCTTCTCATATCTAGACTACATTCTAGTTTCTGCTGCCTTTTGTTCTTTCAGATAATCTTTTATATATCATCTAGATTTTATAGCTGATTTCTATGGAAGGGTTGATCCAATAGAAGCCATTTTACCATTACTGGAAATGGAGTCTCTGGAATATATTTAAAATTAAACCAGTAAATAAATACACTTTGTTCACAATTGAAAGGATAAAAGAGTAACACAATAGAAATACAGAAGTGCTGGGACCGTTCCTAATGTGTGTGATAAATTATATTGTTTACTGAGAATGAAGGTAAGGGAAACTGAGCCAGCCCCCAAGTGGAAAATTGTTGAGGGAGTTCTGAAGTGGTAAATAGTATATGTATATTATATACCAGTTAAGCTAGTTCTTTAAGCATGGGATGTGTGACCCTGCCCCCATTGATTTCTCTTGGAGAACGCTTTCTAGTTTGTCTTTGATCAGTGGCGGTCAGGCACCAGCTGCCTGCCTAGTTTATCTTTGTTCTGTGAGAAAGCAGAGAACACCTCCTTGTTAATAATAATCACCTTTTCAGAGAGAATAAATATGTAGGTCAGAGTCTACTTGAGGCTCTCAGCTGGTGAGGCTGTCGGCCCTCTGTGGCTCTCAGCGTGGAAGGCTGGTAGCCCCCGATAGTCCCACTTTGCACTCTATCTCTGGGGCTGCTTCTTAATACCTTCAGCACCACATGGATGGGGTTCTCCATGACTGAGCTGGTCTCCATAGAAGTAACCTGATAAAAAATACCACAAGATTGTAGTTTTGTTTTTCTGACTTAAGATAACAGTTCACCTCTGTCTCTGAAATGAATACTTTCTACTTTAAGTAGATGGAAGCTTTGCTGATTTTAATAGTCTCAAAGAATTTACCAGGGTCACTTTGGTTCCTATGCTTTAGTTTTCTTTTTTTCTATGAATTATAAATTCAAAATTCTGTATGCAACAAAAATATTCTTCAAACTTCTTGTCAGCTTGACAGTGCTATGCCTTTGCTTGCACTTGGTGTTCATTGGACATCTTGTGTCTGAAAATTTCTCTGACATTAAATGGAAAACTTTCAGCCATTTCTTCAAATAAAATTTCAGCTCCATTCTCTTCCTCTTCTCCTTTTGGTATTCCAGTTGCACATATGTTGGACCATTAGATAATACATAACAGGACCTGGGCCTCTATTCATTTCTTAAAAGACCTTTTATCTCTATTCTTCTCCTTGGATAATTTTAACCTATTTTGTTTTGTTTTGTTTTGTGATACAAAAATCTTTTTTTTTTTAATTTTTATTACATTTTAGGTTTTGGGGTACATGTGCAGAAAGTGCAAGATAGTTGCATAGGTACACACATGGCAGTGCGTTTTGTTGCCTTCCTCCCCTTCACCCACATTTGGCATTTCTCCCCAGGTTATCCCTCCCCATCTCCCCCACTGCTGTCCCTCCCCTATTCCCCTCAATAGACCCCAGTGTGTAGTACCCCCTTCCCTGTGTCCATGTGTTCTCATTTTTCCTCACCCGCCTATGAGTGAGAATATGTGGCATTTCATTTTCTGTTCTTTTCTTTTTTTTTTTTAATTTTTATTGTATTTTAGGTTTTGGGGTACATGTGCAGAACATGCAAGATAGTTGCATAGGTACAGACATGGCAGTGTGTTTTGCTGCCTTCCTCCCCTTCACCCACATTTGGCATTTCTCCCCAAGCTATCCCTCCCCATCTCCCCCACCGCTGTCCCTCCCCTATTCCCCCCAATAGACCCCAGTGTGTAGTACCCCCTTCCCTGTGTCCATGTGTTCTCATTTTTCCTCACCCGCCTATGAGTGAGAATATGTGGTATTTCATTTTCTGTTCTTGTGTCAGTTTTCTGAGAATGATGTTCTCCAGATTCATCCATGTCCTTACAAAGGACAAAAACTCATCATTTTTGATAGCTGCATAATATTCCATGGTGTATATGTGCCACATTTTCCCAGTCCAGTCTATCATCGATGGGCATTTGGGTTGGTTCCAGGTCTTTGCTATTATAAACAGTGCTGCAATGAACATTCATGTGCATGTGTCCTTATAGTAGAACGATTTATAGTCCTTTGGATATATACCCAGTAATGGGATTGCTGGGTCAAATGGAATTTCTATTTCTAGGTCCTTGAGGAATCGCCACACTGTCTTCCACAATGGTTGAACTAATTTACACTCCCACCAACAGTGTAAGAGTGTTCCTATTTCTCCACATCCTCTCCAGCATCTGCTGTCTCCAGATTTTCTAATGATCGCCATTCTAACTGGCGTGAGATGGTATCTCAATGTGGTTTTGATTTGCATCTCTCTAATGACCAGTGATGATGAGCATTTTTTCATGTGTTTGTTGGCCTCATGTATGTCTTCTTTTGTAAAGTGTCTGTTCATATCCTTTGCCCATTTTTGAATGGGCTTGTTTGTTTTTTTCCTGTAAATCTGTTTGAGTTCTTTGTAAATTCTGGATATCAACCTTTGTCAGATGGGTAAACTGCAAAGATTTTTTCCCATTCTCATGATTGCCAATTCACTCTAGTGACTGTTTCTTTTGCTGTGCAGAAGCTGTGGAGTTAGATTAGGTCCCATTTGTCTATTTTGGCTTTTGTTGCCAATGCTTTTGGTGTTTTGGTCGTGAAGTCCTTGCCTACTCCTATGTCCTGAATGGTTTTGCCTAGATTTCTTCTAGGGTTTTTATGGTGCCAGGTCTTATGTTTAAGTCTTTAATCCATCTGGAGTTAATTTTAGTGTAAGGTGTCAGGAAGGGGTCCACTTTCTACTTTCTGCACATGGCTAACCAGTTTTCCCAACACCATTTATTAAACAGGGAATCCTTTCCCCGTTGCTTGTTTTTGTCTGGTTTATCAAAGATAATATGGTTGTAGATATGTTGTGTTGCCTCTGATGCCTCTGTTCTGTTCCATTGGTCTATATCTCTGTTTTGGTACGAGTACCATGCTGTTTTGATTACTGTAGCCTTGTAGTATAGTTTGAAGTCTGGTAGAGTGATGCCTCCCGCTGTGTTCTTTTTGCTTAGAATCGACTTGGCTATGCGGGCTCTCTTTTGGTTCCATATGAAGTTCATGGGGTTTTTTTCCAGTTCTGTGAAGAAATTCAATGGTAGCTTGATGGGGATAGCGTTGATTCTGTAAATTACTTTGGGCAGTTTAGCCATTTTCACGATACTGATTCCTTCTAACCAAGAACATGGAATGTTTCTCCATCTGTTTATGTCCTCTCTTATTTCATTGAGCAGTGGTTTGTAGTTTTCCTTGAAGAGGTCCCTTACGTTCCTTGTAAGTTGTATTCCTAGGTATTTTATTTTCTTTGTAGCAATTGTGAATGGCAGTTCATTCTTGATGTGGTTCTCTTTAAGTCTGTTATTAGCGTATAGAAATGCTTGTGATTTTTGCACATTGATTTTATATCCTGAGACTTTGCTGAAGTTGCTTATCAGTTTCAGGAATTTTTGAGCTGAGGTGATGGGGTCTTCTAGGTATACTATCATGTCGTCTGCAAATAGAGATAATTTGGCTTTCACCTTTCCTATTTGAATACCCTTTATTTCTTTTTCTTGCCTGATTGCTCTGGCTAGAACTTCCAGTACTATGTTGAATAGGAGTGGTGAGAGAGGGCATCCTTGTCTAGTGCCGGATTTCAAAGGGAATGCTTCCAGTTTTTGCCCATTCAGTATGATATTGGCTGTTGGTTTGTCGTAAATAGCTTTTATTACTTTGAGATATGTTCCATCAATACCGAGTTTATTGAGGGTATTTAGCATAAAGGGCTGTTGAATTTTGTCACATGCCTTCTCTGCATCAATTGAGATAATCATGTGGTTTTTGTTTTTGGTTCTGTTTATGTGGTGAATTACGTTTATAGACTTGCGTATGTTGAACCATCCTTGCATCCCCAGGATGAATCCTACTTGATCATGATGGATAAGTTTTTTAATGTGCGGTTGCAATCGGTTTGCCAGTATTTTATTGAAGATTTTTGCATCTATGTTCATCATGGATATTGGCCTGAAGTTTTCTTTTCTTGTTGAGTCTCTGCCGGGTTTTGGTATCAGGATGATATTGGTCTCATAAAATGATTTGGGAAGGGTTCCCTCTTTTTGTATTGTTTGGAATAGTTTCAGAAGGAATGGTACCAGCTCCTCTTTGTGTGTCTGGTAGAATTCGGCTGTGAACCCATCTGGACCTAGGCTTTTTTTGTGTGGTAGGCTTTTAATTGCTGCCTCAACTTCAGACCTTGTTATTGGTGTATTCATAGTTTTGGCTTCCTCCTGGTTTAGGCTTGGGAGGACACAGGCGTCCAGGAATTTAACCATTTCTTCCTGGTTTACTAGTTTATGTGCATAGAGTTGTTTGTAATATTCTCTGATGATGGTTTGAATTTCTGTGGAATCTATGGTGATTTCCCCTTTATCATTTTTTTAATTGCATCTATTTGGTTGTTCTCTCTTTTCTTTTTTATCAGTCTGGCTAGTGGTCTATTTTGTTGATCTTTTCGAAAAACCAGCTCTTGGATTTATTGATCTTTTGAAGAGTTTTTCGTGTCTTTATCTCCTTCAGTTCTGCTCTGATCTTAGTTATTTCTTGTCTTCTGCTAGGTTTTGAGTTTTTTTGATCTTGCTCCTCTAGCTCTTTCAATTTTGACGACAGGGTGTCAATTTTGGATTTCTCCACTCTTCTCATGTGGGCACTTATTGCTGTATATTTTCCTCTACAGACTGCTTTAAATGTGTCCCAGAGATTCTGGTATGTTGTGTCTTCATTCTCGTTGGTTTCGAAGAACTTCTTTATTTCTGCCTTCATTTCATTGTTTATCCAGTCAACATTCAAGAGCCAGTTGTTCAGTTTCCATGAAGCTGTGCGGTTCTGAGTTAGTTTCTGAATTCTGAGTTCTAACTTGATTGCACTATGGTCTGAGAGACTGTTTGTTATGATTTCAGTTGTTTTGCATTTGCTGAGGAGTGCTTTACTTCCAATTATGTGGTCAATTTTGGAGTAGGTGTGATGTGGTGCTGAGAAGAATGTATGTATATTCTGTGGATTTGGAGTGGAGAGTTCTGTAAATGTCTATCAAGTTTGCTTGTTCCAGATCTGAGTTCAAGCCCTGGATATCCTTGTTAATTTTCTGTCTGGTTGATCTGTCTAATATTGACAATGGAGTGTTAATTTTTTAACCTATTTTCAAGTTCACTTACTCTTTTTCTGTTTTATCTCTACTTGGTTCTTAAGTCCATCAGCTGATCTTTTTATTTCAGAAATTGTAGGTTTACTTCTAGGATTTCTGTTTCTTTTTAAATATTTTGTAGATTTTTTTGTATGAAATTTTTCGTGTATGGAGAGCATTTTATTTCATTGAGGATTTTTATAATTATTGCTTTGAAGTCTCTTTCTGTTAGTTCCAGTATCTGATTCATCTTGGAGCTATATTCAGATAGGATTTGGGTCCCCTTTCTTGCTCTTTGTTTTCTGGGGCTTCCTGAGTCTTACCCACTTCAGCGTTCATGGTTTTCCAGCTTCACTTTTCTGGTTCCCCAGGCCAGAAAGAATATTTTCAGCTTTTCGGTGGATTCTCTGCCACTGTGCCTTGGTTTCAGGATAAAAATTGGAGCGACAGGAATATACTTGTGTTGTTCCTGACTTTCCTACTGTAGGTGAGTATACTTCATACCAGACTCTGTCTGCTTCTATTTACTGTTATTTTAAGTAGTTGCCTTTTCAGTCTGTTCAGTTTTTTTTTGTTTTGTTTTGTTTTTTTTTTTTGTTTTTTTGTTTTTTTGTGACAGTCTTGCTCTGTTGCTCAGGCTGGAATGCAGTAGCACCATCTCAGCTCACCACAATCTCCACCTCCTGTGGTCAAGCGATTCTCTTGCCTCAGCCTCCCGAGTGGCTGTGGCTGGCACTACAGGCACGTGCTACCACGCCTGGCTAATTTTTTTGGTATTTGTAGTAGAGATGGGGTTTCACTGTGTCAGCCAGGATGATCTTGATTTCTTGACCTTGTGATCTGCCTACCTTGGCCTTCCAAGCTATATAGTTGTTTCCCGCCAGAGAGAGGTTGGTTCAGTAGGTTCTTAAATCCATCATACCTGTGTGGAAGTTCATGTTTTAGTTTTGAAGTAATTCTAAAAGCAAATTAATTTAGTTATACCGTTGCTGCTACTCTACTCATCATTATCTAATTATAATAAGGAGGATTGCAAGCAATTTGTGATATCTATAGATGTCAGCACTGAGGAAGAATATTAGGTTCACAAATATTTTATTATTGAATATCAACTCTGAGCCAGGCACTTGTCATAGAAAAATAAGACAAACTACTCTCAAGGTACTTAAAATCTGGTAGAAAACTAAAGGGAAGGTTGATGGGCATTGATCTCACTGACTCCCACATGCTGAGCTAAATCACTTTTTGCATTTGTTCAGCTTTATTATTAGGGATGTAACTTCCTTGTAAAAAAAAGAAAAAATAGAAATTTCAAATTTTGTTACAGTTGGAGTTAATTGTTACTGCCTGTTTTTTTTTCATTTGACAGGCTTTCTAAACTAGCTTGGTGGAAGTAGCTTTTTGAAAATGGAGGCCTGTCTTGTTGCTTCTTGTTCTAAGAGCTTAGCCTGATCCTTACTCAGAAACATTAGTTAATTCCATGACAGTTTATGGTATAAATTTGTGGATTCTTATCGCTGTTTTGTTAAGTACTCTTAAAAATAGAAAATCATAGAAGAGAACTGGGGAATTTGCCTGAATGTTGCAAAACTTTTCTGATAATTGTTCAAACAAGGGAGTTTTAAAAATTGTTGTCCCTTGTGCACTTACAGGTTGATAAGAGGGGGGAAAATTGTGACAGACTGGAGAACTTGACTGCGAACTTGAAGAAACACTCTTTCTTAGTATGCTCTAGGTGAGCGACAACCAAGAGCTCACAGCCAGAGGAAGTCTGTGAGAAGGATTGTGGTGGATTTCATTGTAAATGTTTTCAGTGTTGTAGGGCCCGTTTGGGTCAAGAATTAAAGATATTTAGCAATCTAGGAAATACAAAAGTGATCAGAAGTAGGCTTCTGATATGGGACAGACATTCAGAAGCTAAGTAAGGATTTGAGATAGAGTCATCCATCTAAAGGTGAAAGTTAAACGTGAGAATAGGAGGAAGAGAAACTATAAATGAATGTGCAGAGGTCTAAGAAAATCACATGACAAATTACATGGTTTCTCACTATCACTTTGTCTAACCCAGAACTTTTTAGAAAAATCAACTGAAAGAGAAACTCGCCAAGAATATGCTCTGGCTATGATTCAGTGCAAAGTTCTGAAACAGTTGGAGAACTTGGAACAGCAGAAGTACGATGATGAAGATATCAGCGAAGATATCAAATTTCTTTTGGAAAAACTTGGAGAGAGTGTCCAGGACCTTAGGTGTGTTATTCTTTTTAATTCTCATATGCTGGATGTATTGGACTTTGTTTGACTAGCAAGAAAATTTGAGAAAACCTGAATTTGTTGCCACCTATATAAATCAAGAGTTCACTAAAATACGTTAATGTCTCCTGTGAAAACATCATTATCACATGGCCACAGTTGGTCAGAGCTGTGTTTTATCTCTTCTTATAGGGAGATTTCCACTGTTTTCTGCTGTCTAAAATCTTACTGGCTTTATTCCCTTAGGATGTGACTCCACCCTGGAATTCCTCGAGTCTTCTGTTAGAGGCTTTTTAAGCAATAAAGGTGATTTATTAATTAATGAAGGAGTTTTGTCTGTATATGGAGAAAGTATTTGTTTTCCTGGTTTTTGAAGGCCTGTTGGCTCAGTTTTTATATTAAAAATAATGTAAATAATGTATATACAGTAAAGAATTAGCCCATATGGAAGGGACTGCATGCCACTCCCACCATCTTCCCTGCCTCACCTCACTGTGTTCTGGTGTCTTGTGTTTGCTTCCAAAAAGCCATCTAGCCCCTCTCTGCCTGCCCCCCACAACCCACAAATGGGGCTCTGCATATTCTTTTGGATCTTGTTCTTTTTCTGTTTTATACATAATATCTTGATGATCCTTCCCATTAACACTCGTATTCTTTGTTTTTACACCATTGGCATGTTTTTAAAAGAGTTACTCTCTGAAAGTAGGTGCTTCTCTTAGATGGATTGGGGTTTGGAGCCAGGCTTATTCTTGGAATTGTTTGGCTTTCTTTTCCATGTGTGGCCTCACACAAGCTTCTTGACTTTTTCAAGTGTTTTCCTTTTGGTAAAATAGTAATAAAAATGCTAACCTTGCAGGATTTGTTGTGAGGTTCCGTCTGCCCTGCAGGCGCCTTCAGCAAAGTATGTGCTCCAGAAATGTATTTACCAGGGGATTCAGTGCAGCCATAATCCCAAGGCTCCAAGATTTCCCAGAGGTGGGAGGTGTTACCTGTATCACTAGTTTGTAATGGATTTTGCAGAGGAAGAAAAATGATTTTTATGGTTCAATAATTACAGATATTTAAAATATGGATACCTTGATTCTAATAGGCCAGGAATAGGCGTTACAGCTGTATATTCTGTTACTATGTTTATTAAAAACTTATGACTGGTTCTCTGTAACAATCATTTAAGGCCTGTTTTTGTAAAAACTAAAATCAGTGATAGCTTTTACATGATTTAATCCATTTTAGCTAATTATTGATTTTTCACCTTGAATTTGGTAATTTGAAAAATACCACTTACATAAAGCTAATAGGGTGATGGGTGCAGCTAAAAGAGACTTGGCTTTGTTTTTGCTATTATAGGATTAGGATATGAATATTAAAAATAGTTATACTTTTTATACTAACTGGCCCTACATGAAAGTATTTTACTACTTTATTCAAACGGGACCCTCTGATCAACTTACCTAGTACATCCTGGTTGTAGAATGTACTAGTAAAATTTGAATGGTTACATCCGTTTTTAAATTTTACTTGAGAGAAGTTTCCAAGTATGTTCTGACAGTGTGTTTGTCCACCGGCTAACCACATTAAAATTTTTCATACTTTAAAGCTTGGAATAATCAAGTTACTGTCCAGTGAATGGTTTTTAAATTAAGGTGAATTGCAGTTTGTTATATGTACAGAGGTTTTTTCTTTGGTCTATAATGGATTAATTCAATTAATTACATCTACACTCTTGGTAATCACATTGTAAAATATTGTGCCAATGCATGTGATTTTGTTTTTGTGATGTATTTTTATAGTTTATGATATTTATACTATAATAGTATGGGTTTATTGTTTCATGTTAAAGTACTATGCTTTAACATAATATATTATTTTACATTAATATGCCTGTTGGTCTGGGAAATATGGTATTTCAAGGGTTATGGTAGAAATTCTGATAGATTTTCAATTTTTTTACTTACACACATTCATGTATATATTAGAGTAAGGATTTTGAAAGCAAGTGCTGAGTTTCATGTCTCATACCCAGCATTCAAATTTGATAGGAGGGTTGGACCTTACTATACCGAATAAAATTTCAGATATTTTATTAAAGATTATTTAAACTGTTTAAACTTTTCTTAGTGGTAGTTTGTTAATGTACAAAGGATGGTCATTCCTTTATAATTAAATAATCAGTGAAGACATTTTATTTTGCTTAATTTTGGAGTAATTGTCAGATTCTTATAAATCTTGAATTCTTTACACATTTTTATAGTTCATTTGATGAATACAGTTCGGAACTTAAATCTGGAAGGTTGGAGTGGAGTCCTGTGCACAAATCTGAGAAATTTTGGAGAGAGAATGCCGTGAGATTAAATGAGAAGAATTATGAACTCTTGAAGTAAGTTTTTTGTTTCAATTTATACTCTTAATACGCGTTACCTCAAATCCTCAACAACGCTTGTTTTTGTCACTCTAAATTTAAGACACTCTGTGGTTTTAATTTGTGTTTTCTTGCTGGCTGATGTGGTTGAATACCTTTTCCTATCCTTTTGACCATCTGGACATCTTTTCTTGGAGAAGGGCCTGTTCGACTCTGTTTTCTTTCATTCTACAGGAGTTCTATATGTATTCTGAACTTGAGTTTGTTGACTCATGTATATAAATTCATCACAACCATTTTGTCCCCACTCTGTTGCACACCATTTTACTTTCTAATGGTGTCTTGATAAAGAGATGCTCTAAATTTTGATGTAGCTCAGTTCATCAGTCTTTCCCTGTATGGCTAGTGCTTTTCTGTGTCTTGGTTAAGAAGTTTTTGCCTACCCAAGGTCATGAAGATGTCTTTATATCTCCTAGAAGCTTTATTGTTTAACTTTTTACATTTACAAATCCAGTCCATCTGGAATTGATTTTTGGGTAAGGCATAAAGTAGGGAACAGGACTTTTTTTTTTTTTCACATAAATATCTAATTGAACCAGCTCCATTTATTGAAAACATTTCCCTCAGTATTCTCCAGGTTTACCTTTGTCATAATAAGGTGACTAATATGTGTAGGTTTCTTTCTTTTTTAGTGAGATATAATTATAGCATACAGTTTATCTGTTTAAACTGTAAAATGCATTGGATTTTAGTGTATTCAGATATTTGTATTCATCAACATAGTCAGTTTTAGAACATTTTCATTGCTTCAAAATGGAACCCCATATCCTTTGGCCACCACCTCTTTATCCACCCATCTATCTGACCCTAAGCAGCCACCAATACCTGGATTTGTCTGTTACAGAAATTTCATGTAAATGGAATCATGTAATACATACTTTTTTGTGGCTGGCTTCTTTCACATACGGTAGTATGTTCAGGGTTCATCCATGTTGTGGAATTTATCACTACTTCATTCCTTTTATATGGTTGAATGATTTTTTATTATGTGGATAAAGCCACATTTTATTTATTTACTGATCAGTTCATGGACTTCTGGGTTGTTTCTATCTTTTGGTTATTATGAATATTCCCAGTAATACTTATGGTACAAGTTGTTGTGTGGATATATGTTTTCATTTGTCTTGGTGTTAGATACTTGGTGTGAAGTTGCTGAGTCGTGTTAACTTTGTGATTAACCATTTGAGAAACTACGAGAATGTTTTCTAAAGTGGCTACACAATTTCCTATTCTCACCAATGGTGAATGAGGGTTTTGGTTTCTCTACGTCTTTGCCAACATTTGTTACAACCTGATCTTTTGATTCTAGCCACCTAAGGGTGCAGTGATAACCTCATTGTGGTATCTATTTGTATTTCCTGATGACTAATAATGTCAAGCATTTTTTCCTGTGCTTATTGGTCATTTGTATATCTTCTTTGCAGATACTTGGCTCATTTTTTAATTGGGTTGCCTTCTTATTACTTAGTTGTAAGGGTTCTTTATCTATTCTGGATACAGGTCCCAGATCAGCTAGGTGATTTGGAAATATTTTTAGTAGAGACAGGCTTTCACCATGTTAATCAGGTTGGTTTCCATCTGACCTCAAGATCTGCCCTCCTCAGCCTCCCAAAGTGTTGAGATTGCAGGCATGAGCCACCGTGCCTGGCTTTTTCCCCCTAAAAGAGGCAGGATCTAGCTCTGTTACCCAGGCTGGAGTGAAGTGATGTGATGATCACAGCTAACTGTAACATTAAACTCAAGAGATCCTCCCATCTTAGCCTCCTGACAGCTAGGGCTACAGGCACACATCACCATGCACCAGCTTTTTTTTTTTTTAATTGTGGAGATGGGATGTCACTCTGTTGCCTAGGTTGGTGTCGAACTCTTGGCCTCAAAGCAGTCCTCCCATGTCTGCCTTCCAAAATGCTAGTAGGCATGAGCCACCATGTTTGACTTAGTGCTGTTTTTAATTTGAAATTCCAATAGTTCATGGATAGCGTATGAGAAAGTAGTTGACTCATATATTTACCTTGTATCCTGTGACTTTGCTGTAATTATTTCTTTTATTTCCTTTTTTGTCTTATTACACTTAATATACTTCCAATGTGATAGTGAATAGAGTGATGAGAGGGTGCATCCTTGCCCTGCTCCTGATCTTAGGGAGGAAGGCATCTAATTTCTCATTGTTCAATATGGTGTTAACTATAGATTTCTGGTTTTTTTTTTTGCACATTGTCTTTATCAAGTTGAGAATGTTTCTCTGTATTCCTAATTTGCTGAGAGTTTTTATCATGAATGGAGGTTGAATTTGTCAAATAATTTTCCTGCATCTATTGATGTAATTTCTTTTCTCTAGCCTGTTGATGTGATGGGTTACATTTCTCAAATATTACACCAGCCTTGCATTCCTGGACTCAATCCTGTTTGGTCATAGTTTATAATTTGTCTTACATGTTATTATATTTGATTTGCTAATATTTTTGTTGAGGATTTTTGCATCTGTGTTCATGACAGATAGTGCTCTGTAATTATCCTTTCTTGTGATGTCTTTTTCTGATTTTGGGATAATGGTAATGTTGGTCTCATGGATGAGTTAAAGTGTGTTCCCTCTACTTCTATTTTCTGGAAGAGACTATAAAGAATTGATGTTGTTTCCTTCTTAAATGTTTTACATAGTTTACCAGTGAGAACATGTGGGCCCGTTGCTTTCTGTTTTGTAAGGTTATTAATTACTCATTTCTTTAATAGATGTAGGCCTATTCAGATTATCCATTTCTCCTTAGGTGAGCACTGTGAAGGCCATCTACCTCCCATAAGATTGGACTCCTTGAGATTTTTATTTCTCTAGCTAGTCCTTGTTCAATCTTTAGCAATTAGTCTGTTACCCTTTAAGTGTTTCTACCAGTGGATAGATCCATCAGTAGTTTCTGCTACCAATAAGCTCTGATTCTCTGTCTCCCATTTCTCTAGCTTCCAGGGAAGTGGTTTGTCCTGGGACCTCAGTTCTGTCATGGATCTAACAGGAGTTTTGTTCAGCTTTTTGTTTTTCCTGTTGTGAGGATTGGAGTGAAGACTTCCAAGCTCTTTACATGTTGTACCAGAAACTGGAAGTCTGCTCTTTGTTTTCCAAGATGATTTTGGCTATTCAGGGTTTCTTAACATTTCATATGAATTTTAGAATCATCTTGTTGAATCTACAAAGAAGCCAGTCTGGACTCTAATAGGGATTCTGTTGAAGCTGTAAATCAGTTTGGGGAGTAATTTAGGATTCAGATCCATGAACTTGGGATGTTTTCTGATTTGTTTAGATCATATTTAATTTCTTTCAACGGTGTTTTATAGATTTCAGAATACAAGTTTTGCATGTCTTTTGTTAAATTTATTTCTAAATATTTTGTCCTTTTGATGCTGTTGTAAATGAAGTTGTTCTTTTCATTTTCAATTATTTATTGCAAGTTTATAGAAAAACAATTGTTTTATAGCTTGACCTCATAATCTTTTATCTTTCTGAGCTCTTTTTATTACTTTTAATATGTTTTTCTCTATTGGATTCCTTTGCATTTTCTGTCTACTGTTGGCCTTTGAACAATGCAGGAATTAGGGGTGCTGACCCTCCTCCCCCACTGTGAGAGAGCCATGTATAACTTTTGGCTTCTCCAAAACTTAACTGCTGATAACTTCCTGTTGACTAGAAGCCTCACTGGTAACAAACAATTGATGAACACATGTTTTGAATGTTACATGTATTATATACTGTATTCTTACAATAAACTAGAGAAAAAATGTTATTAAGAAAATCATAAGGAAGAGAAGATGTATTTACTGTTCATTAAGTGGAAGTGGATCATGGTAAAGGTTTTCTTCCTCCTCGTCATCATGTTGAGTGGGCTGAGAAAGAGAAGATGTTGCTGTTGCTGTCTCAGGAGTGGCAAAGGTGTAAGAAAATCCACATGTAAGTGTACCTGTGCAGTTCAGGCCTGTGCTGTTCAACTGTACAAGATTATGTTCTCTGTGAATAGAGACTTTGACTTCTCACTTTTTCAAGCTCGGTGCCTTTTATTTTTGTTTTTTGCCCAGTTGTCCTGGCTAGAACCTCTCCCATGCAAACGTCTTTATGAATTATTTGTTGTATTCCATCATCTGTTCATACTCCAACACTATGTTATATTAATTGCCGTTCATTATTTTCAGTCTTGGTGTCTGATAGTATCAGCATTCCTGTTCTTCCAAGGTGTCTTGGTGTTTTTTGGACTCCTGCGTTTCTGTATGCATTTCAAAATCAGCTGTAAGCAAACAGTTTGAGCGATATTTTGGTTGGGATTGAAGGCATAGTTCATTCGAGGGGGAATTGATATTTTTTTCATTTAGAAGGAGGGTCCTCCAATCCATTAACGTAGTGGTATATTCCTTCATTTGTGTAGGATTTCCTTTGGATAATGTTATGCTCTTGTCTGTCTTTTATTAAATTTATTCCTCTGTGTGTGATTTTTTTTTTTTTTTTAGTTTTCCTATAGATCATGCACTACAGTTTTTCACCTTCTACTTCAGTTTCAGTGAAACATTTTGTGATGATAGAAGTGGTTTATATCTGTGCTGCTCAGTACAATAGTGTATCACTAAATAGCACTTGAAATGTTGGTAACTGAGAAACTAAATTTTAAATTTAAATTTTAATCAGTTTAACTTAAAAATACATATGTGGCTAGTGGTTGTCATATCAGGCAGCACAGTTTGAGTCTGGTATCTAAAGATACTGGTATAAACAGTTCTGTGTTGTAAATTAGGTTGCTTCTTGGCTTACCTTTCTGCCAGCTTGGTATTTGGTTTTCTCATGTTTAACATTTGTTCTGACTTCCCACTTCAATATTTTATTGTTTTTGTTTCATTTCCCATTTTGTTCTTTCTCAGAGATTTATACTTTTAAGAAATTCTCTGTCATTTAAATGAGACATCCAGATGTAGCATTTTTAGGTCCACCTATCTCTGTTGTTTAGACTCCATTTTCTGTGTATTACCGAAAACAGTGCATTATTCTCGTTTAAACAAAGTGTGGCAAATTAAAGTGAGTGGTTTATAGATGTCAGCAGAACTGACAGAATAGGAAGTGGGCAAGAGTGGATTGGTTTTTCATTGTTACCTTTTGACTTTGAGTTTTAACAAATTATTTTTCATTGTTACCTTTTGACTGAGTTTTAACAAAAAGAGCTTGGATAATTTTTGACTTTGAGTTTTAACAAAAAGAGCTTGGAAAATCTCATTGCATACCATAAAATCTAATTTTTAGAAAACTTGAATATAATGGAGGGGAAAGTTTTACAGATTATTACAAATGTATTATAAATATTTATTATGATACACTTAAGCCTTTTTAAAAAGGTACATTCTATTTTCTGGTGTTAGGTTTTCATTTTTATGGCTTCTTCAGATTACTCCCTTTGCTTTTGTATGACACTGTGACTTTTCTGAATAACAAGAAACAATGGTATAGGTATTTTTCTTTTATGTTTATATGATGATGAGAAATTTGAAATTATTGTCTTTAGTTTTTTTTCTTCTTCTTCTTCTTCTTTTTTTGAGACAGTCTTGCTCTGTTACCCAGGCTGGAGTGCAGTGGCGTGTGTGATCTTGGCTCACTGCAACCTCTGCCTCCTCGGTTCAAGCAATTCTCCTGCTTCACCCTCCCCAGCAGCTGGGACTACAGGCACATATCACCATACCCAGCTAATTTTTTGTATTTTTAGTAGAGATGGGGTTTTATCATATTGGCCAGGCTAGGCTCGAACTCCTGACCTTGTGATCTGTCTGCTTCGGCCTTCCAAAGTGCTGGGATTACAGGTGTGAGCCACCATGTCCAGCCTTGTCTTTTGTTTTTATTCTTGTTAATGGAAAAATCAAACTCTATAAAATATCTTTAAAAGGTTTCTTCTGAGCCAATATGAGTAACCACCATCTTGGGAAAAGCAGTCTTAAGGAGGCCTGAGAAAGGGTACCTGATTACTGCTCTCCAAAGAGAAGGCACAACTGGCCACCATTAGTGTAAAATGAGTTGTGTCTGACCCCTCTTCCCATCACAGCCTGAAACTCAGTTTGAGGTTTCTCTGGGGTCCCGTTGGCCAGGAAGGAAGTCTGTTCTGTCAGCGGGGGTGTTATCAGTGATAAATCTGTATGGATCTCCAGCAACTCAATCCTTGCCTCCTTGGAGGATATAATTCTGCTGAGGGACAGAAGTAGATTTAAGGCAGAGTGAGAGACCAAAGCAAGTTTGAGAGCAGGAGTGAAGGCTTATTAAAAATAAGAGCAGGAATGAAAGGAAGGAAGGTACACTTGGAAGAGGGTCAAGTGGGTGACTTGGGAGATCCAAGTGCCCTGTTCTGCCCTTGACTTGGGGTTTTGTATATTGGCATGGTTCCGGGGTTTCTGTTTCTCCTCCCTAGGTTTTTCCCTTGGGCTGGGCTGTCTGCATGTTCAGTGGCTTGCCAGCACTTCGGAGGGGCCATATGCACAGTATGTTTACTGAAGTTGTGTACATGCTCACTTGAGGCATTTTTCCCTTTCCAGTTGAGCATTCCTAGAGGAAAGTCATATACCGGTTAAACTCTGCCATTTTGCACCTTAGTGCACATGCTTTAGCCGGCCCACCCCACTCCTGAGATACTGTTGGGAAGCTGCTGATCACCAGCTTCAGGTGTTTTCTGTTTGTTGGGAGACATCGTCCCCTGGCGCCAGCTGCAGCCAATTATTATTTTAGAGAGGCAGTTTAACAGCCCCCTGACCTGATGGTCACCTGACATTCTTTAGTTTACATTCTTATAAATTTTCTGCATGAGATGAATGATAGAAGGGTACTAGTGCTGCCCAGTAAGATAGATCTGATGAACTCTTTATTTGATTTTGCTCTTGAAAAAGCACCATGCATGCTGGTCTTCTTTTTAATCTGTGGATAACTGCACTCAAGTCAGGTAATTCCAGACTCAGCAAGTATATAAGTTAATGTTTCCCTCTGTCGCTTTTGAAGTATACAGAAAATACCTTGTAGTTTGTATGTTAGTAGTTTTGAAATAAATATATATTTTGAATAAGGAAATATTCTGAAATATAAGAAGCCATGGAGATAGAAAAAAATCAAAAGCCGAGAGATCAAACTAAGTTTCTAAAACTGAGGGAAAACATTTTGAAAGAGGATGAACATATTTGTTGAGTGATCAATTAGGATAATTTGATTTGAACAGATGCTTTTCAAGATGACATTTCTAGTAAATGTCAAGGCAGAATTCGCATTTGGTCTAACTACGTAGCTGTGGTGTGTTGCTACCTGGATCTATTGGACTATTTGGTGGAATCACGGCTTGTGGTTAATTGTTGACTTAACAACTCTATTCAGAGACATCTAGGAGGGAATTCTCTCATTGCATACCATAAATCTCTTTTTCTGAACCTGTTCTTTTGAACATTTTTGTTGCTGATTTGATGCAGAAATAGCATGCTCAGCAGGTTTACAGATAATAATACAATGATGTTTTCATTGTTAAAGATATTCAGTGGACTTTATTAATGGTTCTGAAGGGTAACAATTAAAATCATGTTCACATTTTGTAGATTTGACTACAAAGTCTCTGTGATTCCTTTCAGTTCAAACATTTGACTCTAAGTCCGTGCTTCTCAAATGTTAATGGAGGTCTTGTTGAAATGCAGATTCTAACTCAGTCCTAGATTAGGGTCTGTGATCAGCATTTCTAAGTGACCAGGTGATGCCCATGCTGCTGGTGTGTACACAGTATCTTGGGCGTGGTGTCTCAGCCATATGGAGAATGGCTAAAGTCACTGAGAATGGTTTAAGGCAGGGATTGGCAAGGTGAGTCGGTAAGAGCCCAAGAAATAAATGTTTTAAACTTTTTGAACCATTTCGTTCCTGTCCCAAATTGCTTGACTTTGCCATTGCACTGCCAGCTATGGACAACAAGTAAACTAATGAGCCTGTGTTCCGGTAAAGCATTTACAAAAACAGGTGGCATCCAGGTTTGGACTTGAGCTGTTATTTCCTGACTTCTGGTTTGATGTATTCAGAATGTCAGTTTTAAATAACGAAATTCGGAGAATAAAATTAAATACAGAGATTGTTCGAGCTCAAAGCTTGAGGATGGCTATCTGGGAGCATAGATTCAGGTTGCCTTGAGAATACATACACTCCAGTTAGTCGCAGTTACAAGTGGGCTTTTAAGGGAAAAAGAAGAGGCAGTTCCTAAGTCATTTGCCAAGAATTTACATTAAAGTGATGTGTCCAACAGCTGTTGGATAGCTGTACATTGTTCTTTGTATCACAAATTCCAGGAATATGAGGGTAATGAGTGGAATAGTCAGGGACAAATGCCTTTAAATAATTGCCCTTGAACCCACACTCTTGTCTCAACGTGTGATAAGTTGTACATATTTCACATAGCTGTGATGGCTCTGAGCTATTTTTCTTTTTTTGAGAACAAATGTTATATTTTAAAGAATTTTTATTAATGTAATTTACATATAATTTCATAAAAATTCTTATTTAAATTATCAAAATAAAAACATAGAAGTAATTTTTTTGAAACTATCAAAATGTTTCAGTTGAATTAAATTTAGCTTAATTTTAGAATAATTTGCAAGTTGTCCTTTTAAAAACATACATAGTTTGAAATGTTAAAAAATACAGATACATACATGAAAAACTGAATGTATGTCTTGTTTCATCTTGAAGGCAGAGAGAACTAAAGTAGAAAGGTTTCTTCACTGCCGTTCAATCTCAGACTCCTCCCAAGAAGGAATAGGGTCAGCAGGCCATAGTCTCTGATGTTCTTTCAGTGCGTAGACATACCTTACCTACATCTTCATATACCGTTACTTGCACGTGTCATCAAACTAACTGTGTTAGTCTGTGACCTGTCTATTTTTACTTCCTATGGCTTGAAGTCATTTAACATAACTGTCTTAATATATATTGAAATGGCAGGTGGTGATTAGTACTATGAAGAAAAGTGGAGTGGGAAAAGAATGATGGGGAGGATACTGCCGTAGAGTAATCCTGGGCTCTTATGCAAGAGATGACATTTGAGCTGAAAACTGAATATTGTCTCTCAGTGTACTAGTGGGTTCAGTTTGCTAATCTGTTAAGGTTTTTATGTGTCTTTCTGAGTTACTGGACTATTAGAAAGAGTTGTTTGGTCTTCTACCAGGCCATTTAAAAAATATTCATTCTGACTGGTTATCAGTTATGTTCTGCTTTTAGAATGAATTGAGAACTTTTCCATCTATTTCTAGGCCCTCGAGTATTAAAATAACAGAGGAACAACCTGTTCCTTGAATGATCTCTGCTTGCATGCATGAGGAAGGTAGTCCTTTCCAAGCCCCTTGGATTTTGAGTAGCGCTGTCCCTCTTTCCTTTCACTTCCAAGGGCACATGCACATCTTGCGTAGCTGCACCCACTCCCTGGTGGTCCTTGAGAAGGGCGGCAGAAGCCAGGGCAGGGGAGCCTTCTTTGCTACTGGTTCCTGGCTTCTTTTCTCAGAAGTACCCGTCAGGCTCCAATAGCAATTTATTCTATGTGGTTGCATCAGAGAAGGTACCAGAAGGGCAAGGATGGTGGATTTGGGCTGCCATCTTCTAAGAAACATTCCCTTGCTGTTTGGGGCTTTATTATTTAGAAAGTATATGTTCCAGTCTTCTGTTAGAGCTGGGGCAAGAGAGAGGGGAAGACACGTGTGCTTAGTGCCAATCCACTCTCTTATCATCAAGCACCAAAAGTCACTTGTCCCAGTACTGCCATTAGTTCCTCAGGTTTACAAATGGCTTATTAAAAAATATAATTAGCAAAGATCTATTGTAGTTTTGTGTTTTAACTTTTATTCATGTTCTAGGTTTTTTGAGGGGGGAAAACTATTTTTTGGATAAAAAATAGTTTTATCCCTGATATTTTGGAAATTGTGCATGGTCTACATTGTGAATGTGAAATAAACTTGTTATATATATATGTATAAAGGTTTGAAAACTGCAAACTAGGGCCAGTTGTGGTGACTCACACCTGTAATCCCAGCACTTTGGGAAGCTGAGGTGATCAAGAGATTGAGATCATCCTGGGTAACACGGTGAAACCCCATCTCTACTAAAAACACAAAAAAAAATTTAGCCGGGCATGGTTGCATGTGCCTGTAGTCCCAGCTACTCAGGAGGCTGAGGCAGGAGAATCGCTTGAACCTGGGAGGTGAAGTTGCAGTGAGCCGAGATTGTGCCACTGCACTCCAGCCTGGGCAACAGACTGAGACTCCTTCTCGCAGGAAAAAAAAAAAAAAACAAAAACTGCAAACTTACGTGTAATAGTGAAATCCTTAGAAGAATATTAATATGTTAATGTCTATTTTTGGGAATATATCTACATTATACCTGTGCTCTGTTGTGTGCTATAGAAAAATTAGAACTTGATCTCTCTTTGGATAAAATTTATTTCAGAATCTTGACAAAACTTTTGGAGGTGTCAGATGATCCCCAAGTCTTAGCTGTTGCTGCTCATGATGTTGGAGAATATGTGCGGCATTATCCACGAGGCAAACGGTAAGAGAAAGCCATGCATTTCGCCTGGTTTCTTGAAACCTTCAATGTAGAGTCCTGAATGATGTACTTATCCAAAATGGAGTAGGTTAGCAAAGGAGCTCACAGACACCAATGCAGAGTCATGCAGTGGGTAAGGGCCCAGACTGAACTTGCCTGCTCATCTTCAGATCCCAGCTCTCCCACCTAGTACCCGTTGAGATTGGGCAAGTCCCTTAACCTCTCTGTTCCTTGGTTTCCTTCTCTGTGAATATGAGGAGTGAGTGAGTTAATACTCATTAATAATAATGTGAAACACTTAAAAGTCATGCTCGCTGCATAGTAAGCACTCTTTAAGTGTTTGTTGAAGCAAGTAAATCAGTAGCAGTTCAACTGTCAAGTGAAGTTGTCTGCTACTTCAAGCAATAGCAGTTGTTCTGGGCTTTTTGATATCATGGGATTTTTCACCTTGAATTTTGCTTCTCTAAGAACATTATGTTTGTTATTAACTTCGTGGTGGACTTTTTTTCTTTTTACAAGTTTCTCAGGAATGAAGTGTCAAAATGTTGTCTCTGGCAGAGTTTCGACCTTTTCTCCATCTCAAACAACATTTGTCAGTTGACAAAATTTTATGACAGAAATATTCTGGAGACTACAAGTAAATGTTTTGCTGGTCCATTGATATATTTTTAGATACAGTAAGTACTCTCTTAACGTCTTCCATAGGTTCTTGGAAACTGAGACTTTAAGTGACAGCAGATTCTCGAGAAATGTCCTTTGCTTGCTTTATGTCATGTCACTTGAAGTCAGTTTCCCAGAACCTATTGATGTTGAGTGAGGATTTACTGTACGGAAATAAATTGCTTTTCTTTGCTCACTATTGGGGTGGCTCAGATTTGTAGCCCTTTTCACTCTTGTTTTACATGTGTGTGATTTTCATGACAGTTTTTATAGTTCAAAGAAACACTTTTGATCCAATTACTTGTTTTTGTAAGTTTGGGTGCAGAGCATAACTTGACAGTTAATTGTCCCCCAGTTGCAGATTTAATAATTATTATCAATAAATGCAAATAACACAAAAATAAGTGAACTTACATTATCAACTGTACTGGCCAATTGAATTCTTTTAACGGACTTGTAAGCTTTAAGATGGTAACATTCTGAGACTCAAAAACAGTTGGGCATTTATTAATCTTGCTTTTCAAATATACACGATGTACAGGAACAGCACTGTTCCACTGCTTTTTCTTCAGGAGGCACAAACCACCTGTGGCCCCTGATAGAAGGCAAGAAGTCACACCGTGATGATTAATGCCCAGCATTCATCCTTAGGGAATGTGCCCCTTTGCATGTATGATTTAATAGCACAAGACTGGTGTAGTAAACATTGTTTCAATAATTAAAACATTGTGACGTTGGGAAAGCTGTATCAAACTCCTTACAGGACTTGGACAGCTACACTTTTTCTTTAAAGGAGTCTGGCGTCTAAACCACCTTCCTGTGTTCCAGGAATTCCCCATTTTACAAGGCATGTGATCTCTCCTGTTACAGAAGATTAAAATGACAGAAATTCACTTTGCTGTCCTCGCTTACATTTAGCCACATGCCCGTGGCCTAAAAGCTCAGTTGTAAGCCAGTATAGCTACCCCAGACCTCCAGCAGGAATGAGAGATAGAGGGGAAGCGGGGATAGCCAGCTCCAGGAGGAGGGGAAGAAGCGGCAGCTCCGGGTAGCTGGGTGTGAACAAAGTGAGCTACGGGGTCCAGGGCGGAGCTGAAACAGCACCCTCACTGGACTATGTGATTTTGAGGGTGATTCAGCCTGGCCAGCCTTCAAGTACAATTGTCTAGCCTTCCAAGCCATATACAGTTACCTTTCAATAAACTATTTTGCTGCAGAATTATCAGGCAGGGCAAAGTTTTTGTTACTTGTAACCTAACATATTGACTGATATTCTCTGTTTAATCTGACAAACCACTGCATTGCCTTTGAATCCAAATACAAATGTCCAATTTTCTGTGCTTCCACAGGATTCAGAATATATTAATGCTTCTATTATGTAACACTTCTCATTTTGTACAGTGACAATGTGATGATGTCTCTTTCACCTCAGTAGACTCTGAACTTCTCAGAAGAGCCACTTGTATTTGCCTAGACAGTGTTCACCACACAGTAGGGTTTATTTGTTGAGGGGGGAAAAAAAAACAAAAGAATTATGCTTGTTCTCTTAAAATACAGACTTTTCTCTCTGGTAAATATCTCTATGTTCCTTTGTACAAAGCCTAGCACAGCACGTGCAAATTCAAATTAAATTGTTTGATAGTGGCACAAACATTTTATGGATTAATTTTTATTAATTTATAGTCATGAAAAGTAACAAACACTCATTATAGAAAACTTGAAAAATACAGAAAAGAATAATGAGGAAAAAGTTACACCCTTAATACTACGAAGTATGAGATAGAAATCGTTTTTTTAGTGGGAACTGACTCGCAGGATGGCGTCGTAGAAGCGACTCAGGATTGCAGCTCTCAGTGAAGGCGCAGAGGGTGAGTCCTAGCCGCATTCTCGGATGGACCTTTTTTGGCCACAGAGCGTTGAAAGTCCCAGGTGTGGGAGAGACACGGGACGCTAGTACAGCCGGCTAGCACAGCCGGCTCGCGCGGCTGCTTCGGCCGACGCCGCAGCGGGACCCGGCATGGAACTCACTGGTCTGGGTGCCCTGTTAAACCGGCAATCTGAGATTTGGAAGGGCAGATTGGCATGTCCATCTGATTGAACGGGACTTGGACAATGAGCCAGACCAGGAGATTCCTGAGAAGCGTGATCTGAGCTGGTGCAGTGGGCAGCGGCACGGGAGATCTCACGGATCCCAGTGCCCTATCGGCAGGCTACTGGGGCACCAGTGAGAGAGTCAACCTTTCAGCTTGGGGAGAGGAAGAGAGAGAGAGAGAGGACGGACTCTGAGGCAGGGAGCTGGGTGATCGGGCTCGGCGGGTCCCACCCTCACGGGGACAAGCAGGGCGGCGATTGGAGGCGCTCAGGGCTGAGAGTTTTGCTGCTGGCATCTAGGACGGTGCAGCCTGGTGGGGGAGGGGCGTCCGCCACTACTGACGCAATCCACCCCTACTGAAGTACCGCCCAGGGCTGACACAGCCTGCCATTGCCGAGGCAACCTGCCATAAAAGAGAGACTCCACCAGGAGGGGGGAGTGCTCCACAGCAGAACGGAGCCCAGCAGCAACAGGGCGGACCCACGCTAGCAGGGCAGAGCCCCGGCAGGCAAATAGTGAATAGACTGCCTCCTAGTGGGGCAGGAGAGTGCAACAGATACTCATAAAGAAAGCCCCAACTCCCTGAGACAGAGCATCTAAGGGGGAAAAAAAGGGTGGTGTTTTATGAGTTCTGTTGCAGCAGACATAAACAACCTCCCAACAACCCTGAATGAACAACGGAGCTCACAGCTCAGCACTGAAGCTCCTATAAAGCACAGACCGTCTCCTCAAGCAGCTCCCTGACCCCTGTATATCCAAAGAGTCACCCCAAAAAAGGACTAATCAGACTGACATTTGGCAGGCATCATTCTGGAACAAAGCAGAAGAAGAAACTGGTATCATCCCTCACTGTTCCACAGCTGCTACAGGTATACCCCAGACAAGCAGGGCCTGGAGTGGACCTCAGCACTCATACAGCAGAGGGGCTAGACCATTAGAAGGAAAACTAAGTAACAGTAATACTTCATCATCAACAATCTCAGTGTCCACACAGAGACCCAATTGAAAAATCAGCAACTACTAAGACGACAGGCGGATAAATCCATAAAGATGGGAAGAAACCAGCGCAAAAAGGAGGAAAACACCCAAAACCAAAACACCTTACCTCCTACAAAGGACCAAAACTCCTCACCAGCAAGGAAACAAAGCTGGACGGAGAATGAGTGTGACGAAATGACGGAATCAGACTTCAGAAAGTGGATAATGAGAAACTTCAGTGAGCTAAAAAAAACATGTTCTAAATCAGTGCAAAGAAACTAAGAACCTTGAAAAAAGATTCAAGGAATTGATAACAAGAATGGACAACTTAGAGAGGAATATGAGTGAATTGAAGGAGCTGAAAAACACAACACGAGAACTTCGCGAAGCATGCACAAGTTTCAACAGCCGAATTGACCAAGCAGAAGAAAGAATATCAGAAGTTGAAGATCAACTCAATGAAATAAAACGAGAAACCAAGATTAAAGAAAAAAGCACAAAAAGGAATGAACAAAATCTCCAAGAAATGTGGGACTATGTGAAGAGACCCAACCTACATTTGATAGGTGTACCACAATGTGATGAACAGAATGAATCCAAGCTGGAAAACACTCTTCAGGATATTATCCAGGAAAATTTCCCCAACCTAGCAAGACAGGTCAATACTCAACTCCAGGAAATACAGAGAACACCACAAAGATACTCCACAAGAAGAGCAACCCCAAGGCACATAATCGTCAGATTCACCAGGGTTGAAATGAAGGAGAAAATACTAAGGGCAGCCAGAGAGAAAGGTCAGGTCACCCACAAAGGGAAGCCCATCAGACTCACAGCAGATCTCTCGGCAGAGACTCTACAAGCCAGAAGAGAGTGGGGGCCAATATTCAACATCCTTAAAGAAAAGAGCTTTCAACCCAGAATTTCATATCCAGCCAAACTGAGCTTCATAAGTGAAGGAAAAATAAAATGCTTCATGAACAAGCAAGTACTCAGAGATTTTGTCACCACTAGGCCTGCTTTATAAGAGATCCTGAAAGAGGCACTACACATAGAAAGAAACAACTAGTACCAGCCATCCTAAAAGCATACCAAATGCTAAACAGCATCAACGAAATGAAGAATGTACATGAACCAACGGGCAAAATAGCCAGCTAGCATCAAAATGGCAGTATCAAATTCACACATAACAATACTAACCCTAAATGTAAATGGGCTAAATGCACCAATCAAAAGACACAGACTGGCAAATTGGATAAAAAACCAAAACCCATCAGTGTGCTGTATCCAGGAAATCCACCTCACACGCAAGGATACACAAAGGCTCAAAATAAAGGGATGGAGGAAGATTTACCAAGGAAATGGAGAGCAGAAAAAAGCAGGAGTTGCAATTCTCATCTCTGATAAAATAGACTTTAAAGCAACAAAGATCAAAAGGGACAAAGAAGGTCATTACATAATGGTAAAAGGATCGATACAACAAGAAGAGCTAACGATTCTAAATATATATGGACCCAATGCAGGAGCACCCAGATATATAAGGCAAGTTTTTAATGACTTACAAAGAGACTTAGACTCCCACACAATAATAGTGGGAGACTTTAACACTCCACTGTCAATAGCAGACAGATCAACCAGACAGAAAATTAACAAGGATATCCAGGACTTGAACTCAGACCTGGAACAAGCAAACCTGATAGACATTTACAGAACTCTCCACCCCAAATCCACAGAATACACATTCTTCTCAGCACCACATCACACCTACTCCAAAATTGACCACATAATTGGAAGTAAAGCACCCCTCAGCAAATGGAAAACAACGGAAATCATAACAAACAGTCTCTCAGACCATAGTGCAATCAAGTTGGAACTCAGAATTCAGAAAATAACTCAGAACCGCACAGCTTCATGGAAACTGAACAACTGGCTCTTGAATGTTGATTGGATAAAGAAAGAAATGAAGGCAGAAATAAGGAAGTTCTTCGAAACCAACGAGAATGAAGACAAAATGTACCAGAATCTCTGGGACACATTTAAAGCAGTCTCCAGAGGAAAATATATAGCAATAAGTGCCCACATGAGAAAAGTGGAGAGATCCAAAATGGACACCCTATTGTCAAAATTGAAAGAGCTAGAGGAGCAAGATCAAAGAAGCTCAAAACCTAGCCGAAGACAAGAAATAACTAAGATCAGAGCAGAACTGAAGGAGATAGAGACAAGAAAAACCCTTCAAAAAATCAATAAATCCAAGAACTGGTTTTTCGAAAAGATCAACAAAATAGACCACTAGCCAGACTGATAAAAAAGAAAAGAGAGAACAACCAAATAGATGCAATAAAAAACAATAATGGGGAAATCACCACAGATTCCACAGAAATTCAAACCATCATCAGAGAATACTACAAACAACTCTATGCACAGAAACTAGTAAACCAGGAAGAAATGGATAAATTCCTGGACGCCTGTGTCCTCCCAAGCCTAAACCAGGAGGAAGCCGAAACTATGAATAGACCAATAACAAGGTCTGAAGTTGAGGCAGCAATTAAGAGCCTACCTCACAAAAAAAGCCCAGGTCCAGATGGGTTCACAGCTGAATTCTACCAGACACACAAATAGGATCTGGTACCATTCCTTCTGAAATGATTCCAAATAATTCAAAAATAGGGAACCCTTCCCAAATCATTTTATGAGACCAACATCATCCTGATACCAAAACCCGGCAGAGACTCAACAAGAAAAGAAAACTTCAGGCCAATATCAATGATGAACATAGATGCAAAAATCTTCAATAAAATACTGGCAAACGGATTGCAACCGCACATTAAAAAACTTATCCATCATAATCAAGTAGGATTCATCCTGGGGATGCAAGGCTGGTTCAACATATGCAAGTCTATAAATGTAATTCACCACATAAACAGAAGCAAAAACAAAAAGCACATGATTATCTCAATTGATGCAGAGAAGGCATTTGACAAAATTTAACAGCCCTTTATGCTAAAAACCCTCAATAAACTTGGTATTGATGGAACATATCTCAAAGTAATAAAAGCTATTTATGACAAACCAACAGCCAATATCATACTGAATGGACAAAAACTGGAAGCATTCCCTTTGAAATCCGGCACTAGACAAGGATGCCCTCTCTCACCACTCCTATTCAACATAGTACTGGAAGTTCTAGCCAGAGCAATCAGGCAAGAAAAAGAAATACAGGGTATTCAAATAGGAAAGGTGGAAGCCAAATGGTCTCTATTTGCAGACGACATGATAGTATACCTAGAAGACCCCATCACCTCAGCCCAAAAGCTCCTGCAACTGATAAGCAACTTCAGCAAAGTCTCAGGATATAAAATCAATGTGCAAAAATCACAAGCATTCCTATACACCAATAACAGACTTAAAGAGAACCAAATCAAGAACGAACTGTTTTTCACAATTGCTACAAAGAAAATAAAATACCTAGGAATACAACTCACAAGGAACGTAAGGGACCTCTTTAAGGAAAACTACAAACCACTGCTCAATGAAATAAGGGAGGACACAAACAGTTGGAGAAACATTCCATGTTCGTGGTTAGGAAGAATCAATATTGTGAAAATGGCTATACTGCCCAAAGTAATTTACACAATCAGTGCTATCCCCATCAAACTACCATTGAATTTCTTCACAGAACTGGAAAAAACCACCATGAATTTCATATGGAACCAAAAAAAAAGCCTGCATAGCCATGTCAATTCTAAGCAAAAAGAACACAGTGGGAGGCATCACACTACCAGACTTCAAACTATACTACAAGGCTACAGTAATCAAAACAGCATGGTACTGGTACCAAAACAGAGATATAGACCAATGGAACAGAACAGAAGCATCAAAGGCAAAACTACATATCTACAACCATATTATCTTTGATAAACCAGACAAAAACAAGCAATGGGGAAAGGATTCCCTATTTAATAAATGGTGTTGGGAAAACCAGCTAGCCATGTGCAGAAAGCAGAAACTGGACCCCTTCCTGACACCTTACACTAAAATTAACTCCAGATGGATTAAAGACTTAAACATAAGACCTGACACCATAAAAACCCTAGAAGAAAATCTGGGCAAAACCATTCAGGACATAGGAGTAGGCAAGGACTTCATGACTAAAACACCAAAAGCATTGGCAACAAAAGCCAAAATAGACAAATGGGACCTAATCAAACTCCACAGCTTCTGCACAGCAAAAGAAACAGTCACTAGAGTGAATCGGCAACCATCAGAATGCGAAAAAAATCTTTGCAGTTTACACATCTGACAAAGGGCTGATATCCAGAATTTACAAAGAACTCAAACAGATTTACAGGAAAAAAGCAAGCCCATTCAAAAATGGGCAAAGGATATGAACAGACACTTTACAAAAGAAGACATACATGAGGCCAACAAACATATGAAAAATGCTCATCATCACTGGTCATTAGAGAGATGCAAATCAAAACCACATTGAGATACCATCTCACGCCAGTTAGAATGGCGATCATTAAAAAATCTGGAGACAGCAGATGCTGGAGAGGATGTGGAGAAATAGGAACACTCTCACACTGTTGGTGGGAGTGTAAATTAGTTCAACCATCGTGGAAGACAGTGTGGCGATTCCTCAAGGACCTAGAAATATAAATTCCATTTGACCCAGCAATCCCATTACTGGGTATATATCCAAAGGACTATAAATCGTTCTACTATAAGGACACATGCACATGAATGTTCATTGCAGCACTGTTTACAATAGCAAAGAACTGGAACCAACCCAAATGCCCAACGATGATAGACTGGACTGGGAAAATGTGGCACATATACACCATGGAATATTATGCAGCAATCAAAAATGATGAGTTTGTGTCCTTTGTAAGGATATGGATGAATCTGGAGAACATCATTCTCAGCAAACTGACACAAGAACAGAAAAAGAAATACTGCATATACTCACTCATAGGTGGGTGAGAAAAATGAGAACACATGGACACAGAGAGGGGGGTCTACTACACACTGGGGTCTATTCGGGGGAATGGAGGAGGGACAGCGGGGGGGCTGGGGAGGGATAGCCTGGGGATGAATGCCAAGTGTGGGTGAAGGGGTGGAAGGCAGCAAAACACACTGCCATGTGTGTACCTATGCAACTATCTTGCACGTTCTGCACATGTACCCCAAAACCTATAATGCAATAAAAATTTTTTTAAAAAATCGTTTTTTAGTTTTGTCCCATGCATATATAGTGTGTGTTTTTTCTTCAAAATCTGATATGTGACATCTCCAATTTTACTTCCTGCATTTCCTCATTTATTATGGATATTTTCCGTCTACAAAGTTTTAAAAATATGGTTTAATGCTATGCATAGGTACACATTTTCTAGTTTACTCAAATTTTACTACTGGGCATGTAATTTATTTCTAAATTTTCATTATTATAAGAACAGACTTAACATCTGTATAAACATTTCTGGTTATTTCTGGTTATAAATCTATTTGCTGGCCCCTTCAAATAGATTTAGTGAGATGATTTGAGTACTTTTGAGCCAGAAAGATTCTTTTTGCACCTTTTTTTCAAGCGTTCATGATATTGGGAATTTGTATTATCTGAAAATAATTGGTACTTCAAGTGCATCTGAAATTGAGAAGATGAGAAATGTCTGTTTATTTCAATAGCAGTGTGAGTTTCAGTGGGGTGAAATCATCCACTTGGTATGAGACCTGCCAGGCTCTGGGGTGGAGAGCAATAAAATGTAGTTTACTAAATGCTTCATAAATAAATATAATATCAATCATTAAAAGCTCTTTAAAATTTTATTGGCTGGTGATAATAAGGAACAAGCGTTTAGAATGTCAAAAACACTGATTTTGCTAAGCAGTATATTTGTTGTGAGAAGTATATGAGATGAAAAATAGCAACGTCAGCACAGTGCCCAGCGTGGGGGAAAGTGCTCACATTTGATATTACCGTAAATGGTGTGTGAGCTCTCTTTTTAATCAGTCCTATTTTGCTCACCACATGGCAGTTTTCTGAGATTGTATTTTGGTCCTGATTATTCACTGATTCCAGATTTGTAAATTTTCCCACCTAAAAAGGTTTATTTTCAACACCTGTGTCAATACTGGAGGTGCTTTTGCAGTTAACCATAGAGTGGTGAATTATTAGAGTCACTAATGGACACATTTCCAGCTGTGGGGACAAGGCAGCATGCTAGCGTTCTGTGTTCTCTCTTATACCAGAAACAAGCGTCCTTTACGCAGTCTGCTTTGTGCCACCTTTTTTTTTTTTTTTTTTTTTTTGCATTTTTGTGGTGTTTTTATGTGCATGTATGGTGATTTTGCGGTTTAAAATGGCCGGCAAACCTACTGCTGGAGTGCTGTAATGTTTCTAAGTGCCAAAAGGCTGTTATATGCCTATGGAGAAAACTCGTGTGTCAGATAAGGTTCCTTCAGGTAGGAGCTATGGTGCTGTTGGCTGCTAGCTGAGGCCTCAGAGGCAGGCCTGTGACCGTGCTCTGTGAAGCTCAGTGGTTCCAAAGCCAACTGTGAAAGGATCTTGTCAGCTATTTTAAAGATTTGGGTCATTTTGTTTTATTTATATTTATATTTATATTTTTTAGAAACGGGCTTACCCTGTTGGTCCAGCTGGAGTGCAGTGGTATGATCATAGCTCACTGCATCCTTGAACTGGGCTCAAGTGATCCTCTTGTCTTAGCCTCTCGAGTAGCTGGGGTTCTACAGGTGCACATAGAACCCATGGCTGGCTAGTTTTTTATTTTAATTTTTTTGTGGAAACAGCATCTCACTGTGTTGCCCAGGCTGATCTCAAACTTCTGGGCTCAGGCAGTTGTCCCAGCTTGGTCTCCCAAAGTGCTAGGATTTACAGGCATCAGCCACCGTGCCTGGCCTAAGTTCTTTCATTAAGAGAAGTAGAAGCTGCTGAATTGTTTTAAATAGTGAAAATGAGAGGCAGAGTTTTTTTGCCAAGATCCCTTTGACTACATTGAGAGTAGGAGGCATGAGAGCAGCCCTGTATCATCATCATCATCATCGCAGCAGAGCTGGGCTCAGTGTCCTGCAGGGACGTAGGCTTTATGGCTTTCAATCATCACAGCACTGCTGTAAAGATGTCCTTCTCGCCGGGCGCGGTGGCTCAAGCCTGTAATCCCAGCACTTTGGGAGGCCGAGACGGGTGGATCACGAGGTCAATAGATCAAGACCATCCTGGTCAACATGGTGAAACCCCGTCTCTACTAAAGATACAAAAAATTAGCTGGGCACGGTGGCGCGTGCCTGTAATCCCAGCTACTCAGGAGACTGAGGCAGGAGAATTGTCTGAACCCAGGAGGTGGAGGTTGCAGTGAGCAGAGATCGCGCCATTGTACTCCAGCCTGGTTAACAAGAGCAAAACTCCGTCTCAAAAAAAAAAAAAAAAAGATGTCCTTCTCCTCACTATTTGTCAGGGAGGAATTTACCAGGTAAATGACTTGTCTAATTAACATGTTTGATAAATGGCTGAGCTGATATGTTAGATAATGTTGTACAGTGCCTGGCATGCAGTAAGCACTCAGTTAATGTTTGATTTTACTTACATTATATTTTTTCCCCTCAGTTCAATATATTTTTTAAAAAAAAACAGGCTTTAAAGAATAAAATATGGAAAGGTATGCAGGTAAAAGCTTCCCTCTCACTCTGACCCTTATACTTAGTTCTTCCTAACCCAGAAATCTTATTGATGTGTTAGATTGTCTTAAACCACCACCCACCATACTGCATTAAGGCATCACTTGCCACTGAATATGTAGTAGGTTTCCTCCACTAGACAGGACTGGTGGCTGAAGAACGGGCAGGGCAATCCACACTGTTGTGTGGGAGTTGAGAGTCCACAACTCTGTAACCACACCTTTGCAGAGGAACAGAGGACCTGTTTCTGTGCATGAAGAAAATAGCCCTTTTCACTTTCTTTGTGTATGTAATAAGTGAATTTTCAGGGTGTCGGAAGTGTGGTGCTAGAAAGCAGTGTCAGTTTTCAGTCATCCCGGTGCCCTGGAAGATATGCATGTCATCCTCTTTTTCATGCCCAGGTCACATGGCATATCGCATTGTTGTGAAAAAGGGGTGGATATCTTAAAATCAGTGGTCTTTTCCAGGAAAATTAGCATGGTTGCTCTTGAACCCTCTGTTCCCTCTGTCTACATCTAGGCCCGTGTGTGTCACACAGTACAGTCACTGGTAGGCTTGATACTGATTGTATGTTGTTATAAAAATTAGATGGTATTCAATACTGATATTAAGCAAGAAATATAATAAAGGTGTTAATACTCAACCACTTAGAAAACCAGAATCTGAAATACTAGTGACTGGGTGAGGTCTAGGCAGATGATACTTTTCTGAATTAGACATGAGAAATGAGAACAACTGTTGGATTTATGATTAGGAATTCAAAAGAGAAAGTATTTGAATACTGTAAATCTGTGGCTCAGAAAGACACGTGTTTGGTTTATTTACGTAGATTGTTACTTTCCTTGTTAGCATTTTGGCATTTGAGCTGCCTGCTTACAGACTGAATTTGAGAGTAATTGCATCTCTCACCAAGTCTCTGTTGTTTGCAGGGTCATCGAGCAGCTCGGTGGGAAGCAGCTGGTCATGAACCACATGCATCACGAAGACCAGCAGGTCCGCTATAATGCTCTGCTGGCCGTGCAGAAGCTCATGGTGCACAACTGGTATGCCCTGGCTTTTTCTCACACTCATACAGTAGTCTGAAGACTCACGCCATTCTAAAAGTTCTTATGTAAAAATCGGTGATTTTGATGAAAAATTTAGAAATATATTTTAGTAATTCAAAGCAATGACACAATAGTTTTAAAAAGACAGACTGCACTAAAGGTCTCAAGGCATGTATATTCAAAATAATAATTTCAAAAACAACTCCAGAAGTAACTAAAAGGACCCTGTGAAATACGTCAGTCAGTCCTTTTTGGAGTTGAATGCATTTGTACTGCTTATTCCTTTAGAAATGCCGCAATTTTGCAAGGCTTACCTGTTCAGCATGTGGTAACCTGAGTGAATTTTACCAATTCACATAAAAACACTAAAAGCTGATTTAATCAACTCAGATTCAGCTCTCACATTTCATTCGCTATAGTTTTTGCTTTTGAGGTAACTAAACTTGTGCTTCTTTGTTGTCTGTTTTTATTTTTAAAATAAAAATTATTGATTTTTATACCCTCTTAAAACAAGATGAAGTGTAACTACTCATAATGGTGAGCCCTTTGTGTACATAGAAGAGGTGAAGACTCCCCTTGGCATAGCTGCTTTTAGCTATAGGTTGGGCGTTCACTGCCTTCAACACTATCCTAAACAGTTCAGATGCCTCTCCATTCCCCACCCTCTGGAAGCATGCTCTGTTTTGCACTGTTTTTGTTAAGGCATCAGGAACAAATATACATTGCTTGTAACTTACATAATGCTGCTAGCACTTCCAAAGGAGAGGATTAATGATTCACTAGCATGGGTGTGTTTGAAGTTGCAGACAAATGCAGTGTAGGAGAACATCCAGGAGTGCTGCTGTGGTATCTTGTGTTAAATATTATATTCCTGCCACTTAAGCACTTTTCTTATAAATACTGACATCTATGTAAATTTTTACAACTGCTTTTTGAGCACTTGCTTTGTACCCTGATAAGTCAAGTGTACAGTTTTGTACCCTGATAAGTTAAGTGATAGGTTAGGTATGATGGAAGTGGGTGCAACTTGACATAGGATGATTAGAGAAGGCCTCCCTGAGTAGGTCATACAGCTAAGTTGACAATTATGATAAGGAACCAGCCATACAGCTCAGTTACTGGGGTGAATAAGCATTTGAGGTAGAGGAAATAAGAGAGGAAAAGGCCGTGAAGTACTAACGAACTTGGCTTGTTTAAAGCAGAGTACAGGGACTTATGTGGTTTTGACATTCGGGGATGGAGGTGTCTGATTGTGGAGGGGACCTGATTGTGTAAGCCCTTGTAGGCTATCATTTGACTCCTGTAAGATGAGTTGAAAACCATTGCAAGAATATTAAATAGGGGAATGATGGGATGTGGTTTATGTTTTAAAATGGTCACTTAGGCTACTCCCTGGAGAATGGATTGTTCATTCAAGGGTAAGTGAGAAAGCATGAAGAGCATTTTAGCTGGTTCTCATGATAGTCTAGGGCTGAGATAGTTAATGGCTTGGCCTAGATGATAAACATTGAGATAAGAAGTAGATGGACTTGGGATAGATTCAGAGCTAGTGCTGGCAGCACTTGATGGGCTGAAAATGTTTTTACTTTTTTCCGTGACTTCAGTACAAAAAGAATGGGATCAAATCAGAAGGTAAAAACCCCAGAATGGTTTTATCAGGAGGAAAAACTTCAAGTCTGTCAGTAAAACATAGAATATACCACTGGATTTCTCTTTACTTCACTTTACCACGAGCTAGATTTTTCAACATAAATACATTATTTAGTAATTTCCTGTCTTATGGTTTGTTTATATCTCTTTCAGGAAATTAACTTAAAGGATGTTGGCATTTAATAGAATTTGAGGCCATTGCAGCCAATAAGCTTATAGTTGCCAGATGTTTTTCTAAAGTTTCTGTGAAAGCCATTGTGTTGAAATTAGGGATATTGAAATGTAATTATCAGTTTATTTCTCTTGAAGTCTTTCTTATTGGGTTTAGTGGTTTTCTTGTGTGTGTTCTTTTTTTTTTAATTTTAAAAAAGGTGTGTTTCTAATATGAAAGGCAAGATGTATATGAAATAGGATTTTGACCTTTTCCTTTTCCCAGTGGAGGAAATTTTTTGTTTGAGAATTTTTGTTGTTCAGATGATCATGTATTGAAGATGAAATATTTAAAATTGGACTTTTTTCTTGAATTTATGAACTTGAGTTAGTCTCAGTACATTTCTCCATGTGGAAGAGGATTCTGTATTCTGTCTTTACAGGGAAATACTGGTTTATTTGCTCTTTATCATTGACTGACTGATGACAGAATATTTTTTCCCTCTCTCTTTCTAATTGTATGCCGAATTTTAAATATTTTAATGTTTTAACTATGATAAAGCTCCTTTGCATTTAATGGAGAAACTTAAGTGTTAGTATTTTCCCACACTTCCTTCATAGAGAAATTTTCGTGTGAAGGAAGATTAAAATTCACCTGTGATCTCAGTATTTGGTTGTGGCTTATGAATGTCTGTGGCTCCCTGTGCCAAAGAATGAAATTTGCTCAAGTAATAACAGTTTATTACAATACCAGTTTAATATGATACTAAATAGAATACCATTTGGAGAATAATCTTTTGCAAAGTATATTCCGAAATGTAAAAGAGGTTTGGATCAATACCTTTTTTCAGGTAACCTAGTTGTCTGTACTAAACTATACTCATAGAGATACCTTTCTACTTGCCTAAAATAGGGGCTTTTTAACCTAAAATATGCTACTGGTGTTCTAAAGATGTTTACTGATTGAATCTTAGAAATTTCTCTAAATTGTTTTCTCTCATACCAAGTGAAAACTTGACAATACAGTAGAGTTTTTGTTTTAGCATTGGCTTGATTTAAATGGAAACGAGTTGTTATGAATGGTGTGTTTCAGCCCTCCACAGTGAAGTAATATTTGGGCATATTTAAGATGCAAGCACGGATGAAAGCAGGAAGGTCTGTGTGACAGGCAGCAGCAGCACTTTGCCTGCATCCCTGGGCTTTTCTACCTTAAAAGATTTTTAGGTTTTTGGTATTGCATTATTGCTGAAGTTTCTGTTTATCAGCCTAAACTATAACTTCAGATACAATAGAGTTAACACTTACTACTTTCTGCTGTGAATTAAAAAAAATTTAAGTATAATTTCAAAATTACATTTTAAACGTAATTTATGTTACTTATGGAACTGTGTCAGATATGGATTTTGATTTTTGAATCTGTTATAAGGAGTTAAATATTAAGTTTCTTGATAATGTAGAGATAAATTTGAGTTTATATCACATGGAGTATATTGTGTTATATAATTGGAAAATACTTAATTATTTTTATGATTGATTTCAAAACCATTTCCTTGAATTGTAGGTCTTAGAATACCAGTGTTTCTCCTCTTCGACATCCTGTCTGTATTTTCATGCAATAATGGATTACGAGTAACCCTGACTGACAGTGGGTGAGGAATGATGGAGAGGAATAGAGTTGCTGGGGAAGGAGAGGACAGTGGTACCCACTGGGTCCCCTCACCTGGGAGGCCTGAGCAGGCCAGTCCTGCTCGTGGGCCTCCCTGCCAGTGACAGGTGTGGGTCTCATCTTTTTGTGCCCACCATGGCATTCCTGGTGCGTCCCTTGTTCTTTTGTAGAGTGCTGGATTTTTATATTCATAAACTTGGCAGAATATATAAACAGTGACAACTTAGAGAACTTGTGTATATATACCTAATTAATCCATTTAACATCATAAAATATCATCGTTTTTCTCCCACAGAAGAATTTTAAATGTAATCAGCCTCTAAATCAGAAGCAACAAATGTGGGTACGGACAGTTCAGGACTTTGGGAAAGAAACACTGACTTTTGTAGGTAGAGGATCTTGTGTAGAATTTTCTGTGTATCTCTAGATTCTTATTCAACCCTTTCTTAAGCAGAATAATAAGTTATAAGAGTGTTACCATCTCTAGATTTTTTTTTTTTGCTTAAATAAATTAATAGTAATAGAAAAACTCAGCAAGCCAAGGATGTGGATGATACTGCTTAGTTCTTTGTTGTTTTTATCTGCTTTGGATGTTCTAGTTATTCTATAAGCGCAGAGCCATAAATGCAGTGACTAAAAGTAACTTGTTCATTAGTAAGAAAAAAAAAAACCTCTTACGTGTTTTAGCTAACTTTTAGGGTAATAATCAAGTTAACAAACATTCCAAATGATTTTCAATAAATATAACATTTCTAGATTTAACATTTTCCAGAATTAATTTAGAAATCAAAATTCTAATTTAGAAATTTGATTTCTAAATTAAATTTAAATTTCTAATTTCTAATTTAGAAATTAGAAATTTGATTTCTAAATTAATTCTCCTCTGGGTCTCTGGAATTTTCTGTGTGCCTGAAATTTTCTGGGTACCTGGTCTCTTTCTGGGTACCTGGAATTCTCCACATTATTATGATGTTCTTAGTGGAGGAACGTTTGAAAATGTCTCTAATGTCGTATGTTTTGTGTATTTGAAAAAAAGAAATATAACTGGATTTTTAAAAATATGAAAACCAATTCCAGGCAAAGAGGAATTCTTTACAGCTATTATCTCACTATCAACTGAGTAAATCAGTCTCCAAGCGAAGGTTGCTTGCTGCTGCTTTGTAAGTTAGAAATGTTTTCTAAGACTGTATTAACTTTAACTTTTCTGGACACTGTGTACCGCTGAATTACAGTTGATTTGGAAGTGCCAGCATAATATAAATCTCAGACTGTTGCAAAGTATCAGCGTAAATAAAAATTCAGAAGAGTTGGAAAATGAGCATTTTGACAGTAAAGAAAATAAAACCCCTGATGGATGGTATAGTCTATGCACTTTGTAATTAAACAGAAAATCAATTACGGGTGTCACACACAGGTGCACATGACTAAGTGTGGGGATCTGTGGATCCAGTTCTTGTTTTGGTTTTCTTTGATTATGATTGGCTTCTTAGACAAACAGGTACTTGAAGTGGGATTTAAAGGATCGGTAAAGCATAGATGAAAGAGAAAACTGGTCTAGTAAGGAGAGGTAGAGAAAAAGGAATTAACTTGCTTTGTTTTCATTGCTTTGTCTTCCTTCTGTGGGGGAGGCAGTTACATTTGTGGTCACTTGGTATATTTTGTTTCATGGGATTTGTGTATGTGTGCACACGCCCGCACCATTTAAATCCAGTAAACCTCAATAGAATGGTTGGCAGAATATACTAAAAATTTAGTGATATTAAGCAAACCTTATATTCACTCTCAAAGAGATTTAAGTTTTTGAATTATTTTCTGTTTCCCTTCATATATGTCACCCAGATGTTATGTCTTGGTGGGGGAAAAATGTTTCATAGGTAATGGAAATGAATTTATTAAATTTAAATTTTAAAAGAATTGTGCAGCAGTGTGGCAGTTACATTTTAAAATCTAAATCCTCTTAGACGAATTAGATGAAGTTTATCATCTGTTTTACTTATATTTTAAAAAAGGAGTTCAGCATAAAGGTGCCAAAGTTGTTAGTACAAGGGCCAGAGGTTCTCCTGAAAGACCACGTCTCCGACCATGCTGTGTAAGATTCTCTTGGAGGCACCTCTCACACTGGTAGGAGCTGTGCTCTGTGCTCTTCTTGCCTTATTTTCCTTAAGAGCCAGGCATTTGTAGAAGCCTGAAATGAAAAAGGCTTCTTGGATGAGTTTTTCCTGCCCTGCTAAATATTCCAGAAATGTATTCAGAGAAAACATTTCAGTGGTTTGAACATTATGCTGTTCCTTTGTATCCAGCTCTTTTCTTAGTGAAGAGAATTATGGGAGTATTTACTTTTATCTCTGTAATTGTCTCTAATTTAGTTATGAACAGGAATACTTGTTAGAAAATTCAATTTGTGCTAAAGGAGAGAAATAAAGAGTTGGAAATAAAGACAGCACACATTTTTAGTGCAGTGTGGTGAGAGCTGTGACAGAGTGTATGTCAGTGTTACAGGATCTTGGGAAAAGCCAGGAGCAGGCAGTGCTAGAGGTGTTAATGGTTAAGGAGTAAGTTGGTGGAGATGCGGCTGGGGTGCTGGGAAGACTTCAGGCAAAGACCCCCTGGGAGTGCATTGTGTGTGTTGTCACAGCAGTGTTGTCAGAAGCAGAACTGGGAGACCAGCAGTAGCAGAACTAACACCAAAAGGCATCCTTTGAAGTTGTGTGAAGGCTTAATAAAATCATAGTCATCTGAATGCCATTTTACTACTTTTTGGATTTTAATAAGTAAGGGGTTTATCTTTCTCATGTCACATGGACTATGCATGTTGGTGAGTTCAGAGCCCGACAGAGTCATGAAAGAGCCAGGGTCCCTCACCCTACGGCTCGCCTCCCTGCAGTGTGGCACTTCCGTCCTCCTGGTTGAAGTGGAAGAGGGAAGTGTGGAAAGAAAAATGTTTTCATGAGTCTTTGTCTGTTTTTGACTTTTTTAATTGGAAAGAATTTTTAACTACTGAAAAGCTGCTTTCATCTGTAGTCGCCAGCTTTGACATTATGCTGTTTTTGTGTGTGTGCTTTCTCTCATTTTCTGAGCTGCTTGAGAGTAAGTGGCAGACATTACGGCCCTGCAGCCCTGAATGTGTGGGCATGGATCTCCTCAGAAGTGGGATATTCTCTTACGTAACTTAGGTCCATCAATGCAATATAGTTTTACTCAGACTCATGGTTTTGGTAAAATTGATTTTTAAAATGATAACCTAAAAAAAGTTGCATTGTTTTAATACATTCAAGAAACTATACTTTAAGACATAATGTAAGTGATCAAATTATAGAAACAAGTTAGCCACTAGAAGGTCCATCAGAACAAAACAGGAATGTAATTGATTCTGCTAGTGAAAGTACCTTAGTTAAACTAAGTCTAAACATGTTTTTGTTGTTCTTCTCCAAGAATAGTTTGTTTACGAGAAATAAATGCCTACTCAAGTTAGCTGAAATATAAGGAGAATGTGACAAGGATATCCCGTAGCTCACCGAATCTAAGTGCGAATGAAGTCGCACAGTCCACTGAAATGAGACCAGAAAGCTGGCAGGCAGCGAGGCAGGCAGCAGTGTTTTCTACCCCCATTCTTGCGTGGTTTCTCAGTCATAGCCAGGCCGCTCACTTCTTCTCTGTGGACTGCTTCTCCTGCCCAGGACCCTGTCATAATTGCTCTAGAGGAGCAGGCTGAGCTGTGTCATCAAGATGTCCTAGCCCAGCTTTCCACATCCTGTCGGCGTGGTTTGGCTGTGCGCTTCCAAATTCCTGGCTGCAGGAAGCTCCCTTGCTCCCACCTGGTCTGTTCGTTGGCTGGTTGTCTCTCCTTTACCTGCTGAATGAAGCCAGAGTGGAGGATGGCCAAGACAGTGCCTGAGGCCCACTCAGAGGGCTTTGAAGGACTTCGGAAGAGCTGAGACTAGACTTTCTGCCCTCTCTGGAGGACAGTTCTCCTGGTGGCCTTGGACAGACCCAACTCTGTCCCCTTTCTCACTTGTTACTGTTATTCTCACAAGGATAACTGCAAATATGCTGGGAATGTAATATCCTGAGGTAGGGAAGGACTGCCTGGAACAGCCCAGGCTCCATTTCTCACTCCCTTCCTCCCCCGAAACAGGGTGAGCTTTAGCATATTAGCCAAGCACATCATGTGGCCCCCAGGGCATAAAACTCGGGGTGGGCTGCTTCCTGAGGTCCTTCAGCTGCCATGCAAGCGAGGCATGCTCAGATGAGACTTCATCTACCCTGGGCTGCTTTCTTGCACCTTGGGGGACGGGCTTGCCGTGGATCCCAAGCCTCTGTCCCTTGCTGCCTATCCGTACATCTGCTTCACGTAGCCTCTTGTGTGGGTGTTCTGTTTCTCCAAATTCAGCCAGATTGGTAACCAGTGCACAGTGAACCTGTTTCAGACTCTCTTCTTCCTCTCTTCCAAAATACCAACTTTTTTCTGGTTTGGTTGTCCTAATTTTAAAGACACAAAGTCTAACTTGAAAAACAAAAACTGTTCTGGCCAAAAAAAAAAAAACAACAACAATGTGGGACTAATTTTTTATGTTTGGTGTGAGGAGGGCAGCTGCTCTGGCCCAAAGGTTTTCAGCCACTGCCCTCTTATCTCCAGCTGTCAGTCATCAGCCAAGAGCAGAACTGGAACCACAAGGCTGATTTATTCGTTATTAATTTGTTCATTAAAGGTTTGTCAAGCCCTCGATTTGTGTCAGGTCCTGTTCCAGGCTATGGTGATGTACGTTTCTGCCCTCATGGAGCTAGCACCTGTTGGTGGCAGAACCGACAAGTACGGAAAATGATGGCACAGTGTGTTGCATGCTTAGCTAGGACCGGGCTCTGCATCACTTGGGGAAGGATGAGTGAAGCATTTATCTTGGTCCTGGTGAAATCAGGACTGTCTTCCTTGGAGGCTGGAGGCCTATGCTGAGGCCTTAAGCAGGAGCTGACCCAGGTGACAAGGGGGTAGGGCAGGGCCTTGTGCTTTGCTGGCCCTCTGTTAGCTCACATTTAGTGCCCATCTCAGGATAGCAAATACTGCTGAGTGGATGCTGTTAGCAGAAGGGACATAGCAAGGGACTGGCCTGGAATTGTGTTGCGAGCACGGCCCAGTGAAAATGTAATGGGAGCCACACAGGAGAAATGTAAAAATTTCAAGTAGCCATATTTTTAAAAGTTAAAAGTGAAGTTAATTTTAAAAATGTATGTATTTCACCCAGTAGATCTACATTATTATTTCACCGAATAATACATGTAAAAGTTTCTAATGAGATATTTTCCATTTTTTTCACACTGAGTCGGAAAAATCCGGCAAGTGTTTCACACTCAGCCCAGCTCAGTCTACACGTGCCCCATTCCTGGAGCCACCCATTCCGAGTGTCTCTTGGCCCCTGTGAGGCTGAGGATGGACACTGAAGGAGCAAATTGGGAGAGATGTGGCTGCTGAGGTAGGGGAGCCTCCCTTGTCACATTAAGGAGTGTGGACATTTTCCTGGAACTATGGAAGCAATTGGAGGACTACCGTGAGAAGGCTCGTGTTTGACGTAGCAGGGGATGCTATGAGAATGCTTATATTTGACGTCACCCTTACTGCTGTGTGGCAAGTTTAGAGGCAAGGAAACCAGGTGGGAACTGTTTGAACACTCTAGAGATGAGGCAGTTATTCCCTAGGTAATAATGGTGACAGCAAGGACAAAGGAAAGAAGACCAGTTTTTTCAGTTATTAAAAATATGGAAGTGACAGGACTAATGATTGCATGGAGCTGGGGTGAATGAGTCACATCAAGACTGACAGTCAGGCTTCCAACCTGCAGCTGGATGTGTCCCATGACTCATGCAGGAATGTAGATGGAGGAACAGGATTAGGGTGGCACTGAGGAGTTCATTTTTTAGAAACATTGAATTTGATGTTTCTGCATTCTAGCCAAGGAGAAATTCAAAAGCTGGAAATACAGGTTTGGGGTTCAGGAGCAAGATGTAAGCTAGAGTGAGAGATTTAAAATAATCAATGGAGTGAGAGTGGAAGTCATGGAAGGGGATAAGATTACCTGAAGAAGTGTGTGTAGGACAGGAGCTCTTCACTGGGGAGGTTTTGGATTAACTCCCTGAAATTGTACGCGGTAGGGGAAGCATCCAGGCTTTCCATGGGAATATCAAAGAGCAGTGTGATCAGGAAAGACTGCGAATCCCTTGCTGCTATGGACTCTGACAAAACATGGACTAGGCTGACAGAAGAAGAGTAGTTTTTACACAGGGAAAGTGGGGTGGTAGCAGTTAAGACCTTAACTGCTTAACCTTAAGGAGAACTGGCTGGAAAATAAGGTGAAAACCAGGAACATGTGCTGTTAGGGAAGCAAAGGAAAACAGGTATATTTCAGGAAGGATGAAGTAGTGGTGAGCAGTGTAAAATAAGCCGAGAGGACGAGGAAGGGGAGGACTGAAAAGTGTGCAATGGGTGTGGCAGCGAGAATGCCATTCGTGACCTGGGCTAGGTAATTGATGGAGGCAAGGCCCTGAGGAGCCAGGATGGGATGATTCCTTAGGTAAGGTAACCAGGTGGGACTGTCTACCATTAAAAGTGTAGAAAACTGGGCCGGGCGCGGTGGCTCAAGCCTGTAATCCCAGCACTTTGGGAGGCCGAGGCGGGTGGATCACGAGGTCAAGAGATCGAGACCATCCTGGTCAACATGGTGAAACCCCGTCTCTACTAAAAATACAGAAAATCAGCTGGGTATGGTGGCGTGTGCCTGTAATCCCAGCTACTCAGGAGGCTGAGGCAGGAGAATTGCCTGAACCCAGGAGGCGGAGGTTGCGGTGAGCCGAGATCGCGCCATTGCACTCCAGTCTGGGTAACAAGGGCGAAACACCGTCTCAAAAAAAAAAAAAAGTGTAGAAAACTTTTATGCCTGATATGCCGTCTGCTAGTGAGACCAAACCATCTCTCTAGACTAGCTCACATCGACTAACTTAGCAAGTACATATTTATTGAAAGGAACTGCTAATTCAGGGTTGGGGTGAGGTGTCCAATACACGCTGAATAAATGTTTTCCTCATAGCTAAAGATTTAGCTTGTATGGTGTAAACTTGTGATTTGGGAGTGGAAGCTGGGCTAGAGAGTGGGGAGGAAGCAGAACTATTCTTTAAATATGGTCAGAGAATTCCCTGGTCTTTCTCCATGATCATTTGTGTCACACGTAACTGGGGGAGTGGAGGGAGACAGTCCTTTTCCAGGTGATGGGAGCAAAGACAATTAGCATTATTGAGGCACTAAGGAGGCGTTAACAGGGAAGTTACCTTTTGAATCTTTACACATCTCTACAGTAGATGGGTAGATGTTATCCTGTTTAGAGATGGGAAGTCCAGGGGAGAAGCGGGGCTAAGTAATTGCTCAGATTCTTTTCCTTATGGGAGTTACATTTGAGCCCAGGTCTGTGTAGCCCCCAATTCCAAATTTGTTCTTTATTCCTGCTCTTCAGTAAGGCATATTTGGAGCTGAATAGGCGTACAGCTGCTCATACCCACTCTTGGAGACAGTTCTTCCTGACAAGATACGTATCCTTGCCCCCAGCCCTTGCCATTGATTTCATTTTTTTTTTTTTTTTTGGAGGCTTGGGGGTCTCATCTTTCCTTTTGTTCCCGGACAACCTTGAGTTTTGTGAGAAAAACTGGCTGTGTGCCGGTCTTGTCCAGCAATTGGAGGCTCCTGTCCCACGGTCTGAGACTAATAGACGGGCCCAGTAGGTTGATTGCCTCACTGTCCCTTCCTTTTCACCGTGCAGTCACTGCCTGCCTCTCCTGGCTCTCCGTTATGGAAAGAAATATCTTTCTTCCTCAATTTCTCAACTTCACTTTAGGTTCAGGGCAGTGATTCTGTGGCCACTGAAAGGGAAAGCGACTTACCTCCTGGGTATTAAGAAAATGACTTCTAAGGGCAACTGAACTCTGCCTGACTCCTAAGCCCTAAGTTCAGCATCTTCCTAAGTCTTCCTAGGCGTAGACAGAATATGAGGTATAAGCATTTTTATCGGGTAAGTATAGCTGTCAGGATAGCCTTCAGGTTTTACAGATCAAGTTAATACTCCTTGTTCCTTTTTCTGATATATCTTGGCTTTGCAAGTCATGGCTTACATTTAATTACTTTATTATGCCCATTTGTAGAGTCAAGAAAATGAATTAAATAACATATTAGTCATTTAAAATATTTTAAAGCCTTCTATTAAATCTATATTAGAAATATCCACTTAAGAATTTTTTTTGTAAGTAGTCATTTGTAACCTGTCAATTTTGAAACCTGATTTTTCTTACCCCAAGTAATTGTATTTGGAATTATTTGTATTATGTATCATCATATGTTTAAAAAAATACCTTTTTTCTATTTGTAGTCTCTTTGAAAGTAGTGTTTCTCATACTTCTCTTTTTTATGCCTTAGGGTTTCAAATAAACAGAAGTAATTGGCCGGTGATAGAATATTTTTATTGTTTGAATCTCTGTTCTTTAAATACTACTCTGAAGCTCCTCTGGGTAGCAGGGTAGAATAGAATCTATTCAGAACTTGGTAGTCAGGATTTACTTTAATCTTGTTGAAACCTTATTGAAATCTCTGTCAAAATAAAACATTTTAAGTATCTTTGATTTAAAATGTTATATACTTTAAAAAATTGTTACTGTATAAGAAGTCTTTTCATATGGTGGCAACTAAGGAACAGATAGTTTCCTGAAATAAATGTTTAATTCGAAGCTCTAAGGGAGAAAAGCTTCCAAGTTGGAAAATATTGTTAGAAATTATTTTGCCCTTATATCAATGTTAAATGAGAGCAAATATAATATATGGATATATAAGCAAGGTTGGCTATCAAATATAAAAGTAAATTATAGGGATGTCTATACAACAGATGATTTACTGTTGTTGGAAGTGTTCTTATTTGCAGCATAGCACTAGAAAGAGTAACAACTTTTTCAAAGAACAGGTACCTATTAGAGTGGCTTATATTAATGTTTTTTAATTGAATAATCTGTGGATAGTTTTGAGTATAAGTTGTGTTCTAAAATGTTTAAAACAGAGTTTTGATTTATTTTATATTTTGCTGATTAAAAATTTTGCCTAGTTTTTCTCACTAAATGATTTCTTGTCAATGGTCAGTGCCCTTCAGAGCAAATTGTTCATATATTATGCTTTTAGAAACATCATTCACACGCACTTTGAAACTTAGAGCCCTTTCTAAAGGATAGCGTGAAAGCAAGTCACCATACTTTGGCATTTTTCCCTCAGCTGTTTCTGTCTTCCACTCCTTTCTTCTTTCTCTGTTTAAATTGTGCTAGTCTCCCAGTTGGGGTAGGTGATAGTTTTATATGGTCCTAATGTATTTTAACCTTGCTGTCTTTCTGGGTACACAAGATTTTCTCTGTCATATGTTGTTAAACTTTATTTTGTTGGTTCTGGCCTGATAGCGGAATCCGCCCTTCCGTTCTTCTCTGTGTATGGGAATTAGACGGGGCCATAGATGACAGACGGGCTGTCAGCTGGAAATTGTTTCAAGACTGCTGCATGCCGAGACAGACCACTGAGCAAAGTGTCTTTGTCCATTTCCTGATGCTTGTAATGGAATACCTGAAACTGGGTAATGTCTAAAGAAATGGAATTTGTTTCTTACGGTTACAGAGTTTGAGAAGCCAAGGTTGAGGGGCTGCATCTGTTGAGGCCCTTCTTGTTGGTGAGGTCTCTGCAGAGTCCTGAAGTGGTGCAGGTGCCACATGTCTGCAGGCTGGGGGCCTGCTCGTGCTAGCTCAGGTCTCTCTCTCTTATAAAACCTCAGTCCTACTCTTGTGATAGCCGTTAATCTATTAATTGATGAATGGATTAATCCGTTCACGAGGGCAGAGCTCTCAAGACCCAGTCACCTCTTTCATGCCCCTCCTCTCAATACTGCCACCCTGGGGATTAAATTTCAACCTGAGTTTAGAAGGGGACAGATATTGAAACCATAGAAGAAAGTTTCAGAATTCCAGTATTTGGGAAAAAGAATATTAGTTCTATTGTCCTGTGTCTAGATTTATTTAAGTTTGTAGGTAAGCTGTTACCTAAATATATTTTAAATCTCAAGTTGACTGATCTAGTCACACATGCTTGCATTAAAGCCAGTGTATGTCTAGTATAGGTGCTGCTGTTGATTTTTTTCCAGCCAAGGTTTTGTCTCAAGGATAGTTATTTATTCTCAAGAGAACAGTAATCAGAAGGATAGGTTCATCTAACGGTGTAACAGAACCCCCAAATACCATGACTTCAGTAAGAGAGACATTTGTTTTATCTAATATCCAGGGGTGGGCTGGGCAGACCAGAACTAGGCAAGCACAGGGATCCAGGCTTTTTCAGCTCAGTGCGCTGCCATCCCGGGGGCGTGGCCTTGTCCTCTTGGCTGTGGGGGTTGGGAAGATGTTCCAGGTCTTGGAGAGGCTCCTGGAAGTTGCCCCTCATCACTTCCACCTTATACCCTATTGGTCCTTACCCAGTCTTCTGGCCGCATAGCTGCAAAGGAACTGGAAATGAGATCTTTTCCTCTGATAGGCTATGTGGCCTATTAAGATGAAAGCGTTCTGTTACTGAAGAGGAAGGAGAGAAAGGATATTGGGGGACATTAGCAGTCTCTTTCCCTGGAGTTAGAAATCTATACTCGTCTTGCTTTGATTTTAATTCTTAGGTTTTGTGGGGTCATATGACCTACCTCCACTGGCAGATAATTCAGAATGCTGTGGTTGTTCTTGGGTTTCAGGAACTTTTAATGCCCCTCTTCCTTTCAAAGTTTGAGAAGAGTCTTGTAATCCCTTGTTAGTAGTTTTTCGAAAGTTAATATTTGGTAATTCTAATGGCATAGGCATTGCCAATAATTTTTCTTTGCATTCTTGAAATGTTTAAGAAATTAAAACAGCTGAAGTAGTTCTACTACATCTGTTGGCTTATTAACTTAGAAAAATAGTGAATTGTAGATTACATTTAAGTGAGATTTATTATTATCATTATCATTATTATAATTATTTGAGATGGAGTCTTGCTCTGTTGCCAGGCTGGAATGCAGTGACACGATCTCAGTTCACTGCAACTTCCGTCTCCCGGGTTCAAATGATTCTCCTGCCTCAGCCTCTCGAGTAGCTGGGACTACAGGCGCACACCACCACACCCAGCTAATTTTTGGATTTTTAGTAGAGACTGGGTTTCACCGCGTTGGCCATGATGGTCTCAATCTCTTGACCTCCGTAATCCACCCACCTTGGCCTCCCAAAGTGTTGGGAGGCATGAACCACTGGCCAAAATTTATTTTAACTTAATTTAAAAACTGGTTTTTGACAGAGAGGGCTGGTGATAGTAGGTCCATTCATCACCCACTTGTAAAGTTTATATTGGATTGACAAATTTAAACAAGTCTAACTTTTCTGTTGACCGTTTTAGGAAAGCTTGATGGTTCATCCCGCGGTCAGTAGGTGCAGGCTGCATTGTGACCCCATGGGTAGGGCGTGTGGCCACGTGACCATGTTGAACTCAGGCTTAAGCCCAGGAGGGTTCTGGGCAGAGAGGAGCTGGGGACTATGAACAGGAGGAAGTGGGGGAGAGAGCTGTGCATGCAAACACATTCAGGCAGAGAGATTCCCATCAGCTGGGGAATTACCAGACAGCCAGAGTCTGTTATGAAGCCAAAATAAAGTTGGAGACATGCATAGTGGCCAGAGGACAGCAAACCTTCTCTGCTTTGATGTTCTGAGTTCCTTCCTGGAGGCTGTGGAAACCACTGAGGGGTAGAATAACAGTGTTATTTCAGCAAGACCATTTTAGAGACAGTGATTGGAGGGAGGGTACTGGATTTTGAATTGTAAAGAACTAGAGGAAAAAGACCAGCAAGGAGGCTGCACATGGAATCCAGCCATGGCAAGAGGCGGTATCGGGGTGAGGAGGGTGGGAGAAATTCAGTATATGGAGGAGAGAGGAGCTGTGAGACCTGGATACCAGTTGGATGTGGAGGAGAAATCAGAAGGAGGGGGCCAGTGACTTCCCAGTTTTATATTCGACATTCTTAGTTACTAAACAAAATCACACACACAAATCAAAAACCTTTGTTACCTTCTATGTAGTGTGCCAAAGTTGCATAATCTGCTTTATTCTTTAAATAACTCTGAGACTCATTTCAGGTGATTATAATTCATGTTGAAGAAACATCTGGCCCACGTGTTTTGGTTTATTTTAGTTTCTGCATATCTTGTGGAAAAATTGATCCTCTAAAGAATATAATTTTGTAGGCTAGGAGATCCTTCAAATATAATTATAAAGCTGATTTAAGTCACTTTCTACTACATATCATTAAAACATTGAACTAGCCTTCTAAGATATTGTTTCTGTACTGTGGATTTAGCTGAGCTTTCTTATATGCAGATTCAAATTAAAAACAATTTTAAATTTTGTTTGAGCAGTTCTGCAGTTAGGTGATGGAGTAGTTGGTAGCTTTAACTGCTGAAGACTTTGTCTCTACTGGTGTTGCAGCACATTTTCCTTTAGGAGAAAGATGCATCCTTTCCAGGACTAACCCTCCTGTAGGACTCTTCAGCTACATTTTATTCAACAGTCATTGATCTCTTAGTTTATACTAGGCACTGATTTGAAAACTGGAAGGCAATGAATGGGACACCGTCTCCACCCTCATATGCTCTCAGTCTTACATTCTAAATAAAATGCAAGAAAAAAGGAGTCTGCAGTAAGCCTTAAATGTGGACTTTGCTTACATGCTATCTTTGTAATAATAAATAGAAAACAAACGTTCTTGTTAGAAGTTCTTGTAACTGCATAGGCATTTCTCCCACACTGCGCACTGCGTAACTGGGTTCGTGTGTTGTGTGCTTGGCTGGGGGCGTGCCCTGTGTTGGGCAGGTTGCTTTCGGTTGTAAGTACTTGCTGATCAGGAACCAGTATTTAAAAGGTTAAGGAGTGTGTGCTGCCAACGCTGGTGCTTTGAGTGGCTGAGTGCGTTGCCTGCCCGTCAGAGCCACACACGTTAGAAAGGTGATGAGGCACGGAAGATACGCTGATGTGACAGAGCTGGTAGAAGCAGGCGAAGAGGACAACTCCTGAGCTTAGCCAGAGACAAACGCAGGTTTTGTTTAGTGGCATTTAGATTTTATAGCTGGTTAAAAAACATATTTTTCATTAGTGGAATTCCTGTAAGAAAAATAACTTTGTTATTGCAAATTTTACATAAATTGCTTTTAGAATGCACTTTTTAATGGAATTTCTTTTAAAATGTACATTTTTATTTCTTAGGACTACAACTCCTATAAATAGACTCTAGTACAGGCTTTTAGGATCACTGACCTCTTTTCTTTTTTTCCTTTTTAATTTCATGGATCACCTCTTTAGGGAGACTGCTAATCTATTGGCCTTTGAATTTAGATGCTGTTAGAAAGTGAAGTGTCTAGTGGTTATGAAAATACGTTTGAGAAAATAAACTGAGGATTTGCACTGTGATGTTCTTAGTCTTTTTTATTCTCACAGCTATACAATAATATGTCCCAGCCAGTGAGAGGTACAATAATGTACCATGAGGCAATACTATTAGTCATTAAAACTGAATTTTGAAATCAGACTTGGTACAAATACACTCCCCTCCACCAAACTAGTTGTCCTAACCTTACAGCATGTCAGCTACCACTGCTAAACTCGAGTTACGCATCTATAAATGGGGCTCGTCTGTACCTTTCTGGGTATTCTTCTGAAGAGTACCTAAAAAAGTGTCTATCAAGCAGTTAGTGCAGTGCTTGGTAACTAGCAGGCACTAGAAAATGATATGTGTTGTGATGTTAAATACTATTTTTCCTTGGCTGAAATCAAAATACCCTACAAAGAGTTGAACTATATCGTATTTACTCTTAGAATTTAAATTTTTTATTGTAAATTAGATGCAGGTGAGAGAGCACTGTGGTTTTTATGTGGTTCAGTTGTTACATAGGAAAAACAATTTTTTTTTAGTTCGTAAAAACAAAGTTTGATTTATGTTCAAAATTATGATAAAAGCCAGAGGAATCACTAAATTTATAACTAAACTATAGTGAGTTAACATTAAAGAAAGTAGAGCTATATAAAATTATTGATGGTTTATTTTTCCCCTTTACCGACTATAAATCTGTATCATAAACAACTATAAAGTTTATAATTTCTAAGATAAATTGTTTCTATATTTAGAAAAAAATAGTTTGTTAATGATTTATATAGTACCAGCTTGTTTTCCAAAACAGGATAGGTGAAGGTTAAGGACATGTAATTATGACTTGGTTGTAGTTTTAATGATCATTATGACACACAGAAGTAGGCTATAGATTCCAACAACATCACGACTGTAGTTATGACAGTTTTGCACACCGTAGGAAGACTAGAGAAAACGGCTCGAAAGTGCTGCTGACAGTGGGTTTTCCACTTGGCTTTGTGGGCAGGCAAGGCCAGAAAAGGAAAATAAGAGACTTAGTCGTTTTCATTGATTAGTATATTTGTCAGTAGAAAAATCTACGTTTTTCCTGTCATTAAATTACACAGCCGAAGTTGCCATGTGTCTCAAGTTATATAGGTGAATTAGCATTTTGAAATAATATTAGTGTCTTCAATTACAGTTTTAAAGAAAGACACATTTGTAATGTTTGAGTCTTTAAGTAACTAAATATACTGTGAAGGTAAGACATTTGATTAGGATGGGTAACGGTCTTCCTGTTGTTTGAAGAGTTCCTGTAGCCTAAGTAAGTGCTTCCTGGTGCCCTGTCTCCTAACAGGATAGAACCCAGATAGACAGTCACCGTCAGATGCCACTGTCAAGCCTCAGCCAGCTCAGGGGTACCTTGTGGGAAGTGGAAGTTAGTTTTCAGTGTGTCTTCTTCAGATGTAAACTCTCTTGCAGCAGTCTGATCTCTTTTGTGAGCTGTTTATGTACTTGGGTTTTTAAAGGGGGGTAGGTTTTCAGACTGCCCTTTTTTCAGTTTCAGAGATGTTGAAATCCCAGGAGATTTCAGGTATGGATGAATTAGAAGAGAAGAAAAATACTGCACTTCACAAATTTTGTATCTTAGGTAACAGAAGCAAAGATTTAATGTCAAATTCCTATAGATTGCTTATACAAGTCAGGCACCTTTTGAGTGAATTATAAGTTGAAATTTTATTGTATTGATCATCATGTATAAGACTGACTCAGTACTCGGATTAATTCACAAAAGATCTCCCGGCATCCTTTGTTGTGGATTATTATTATTATTATTATCCCCTGAGGTAAAATCTATACTAGTTTTTCCTTTTGCCTGACAGTAGTGTAACTTTAACCTGAAGAAATTTTCACACCCTCTTGTTTTCTAATGTACAAAAATAGGAAGTGTCTGCTTTCTGTACCTTTCCAGGCTCTTATTGGAAGCCAGGCAGCCCCACAGTAGTATAGAACCAGAACCCTGAGCAGGCACTTTGCTCAGTTTGCCCTCGGGCAAGTTAATGAAGTTTTCTGAGGCCCTGTTTCCCCTTTTATAAAATGGAGAAGATATTAATAGTGCCTGGCTCACAGGGTGCTCTGAAATGAGAGGGGAGAATGTGTGGGCATACCTGTGATAAAGCTTCCACGGTGGCTCGGAACACAGTGCAGATGGAAACAGCCATCCTGTGTTCCCAGCTTTAGGCCCTTGATGCCAGGACCCCTGTGCCTGGCACAGAGGATTCAGAGGCAGGCTCGTGTCCCTCAGTCTTGGGAATGTTTTCATTGACTACATATGTTTTCATTTGACACTCAGGGGCTCAAGCTATGATACTTTATAAGCCAAGTTTAAAGGAGTAGATTTTCCCCGAAGTTCTAATAGGTGAGGTCTTTTTCTGTAGTACAATACTCTCTTCCATTTTGCCATAGTTCAGTTCCTCCTGATAGGTTAACAAGTCACCTAACGCCCCGCATGCCATAACAAACAGCAATTTCAAGAAAGCTTGAGGAGGAAATTGGATTCTTTCCGTGAGTCCTGTCTGGGCTCTTCTCTTGCTGGGCTTTTGCCATTTATTCAAGCCAGGCTCACAAAGTTCCACTTGGGGCCCCTGATCTGCAAGTTCTTCATTGGACCCCTTTTCAGCTATATGAGTCCTTGTTCGTTCTTCCCCCAGATCCAAATTACATAAACTCTCAATAGCAGGCAGAGGAGAAGTGGAGGTGAAAGGAGATGCTGATTTTTCTTTTCTATTTTTTTTTTGAGTTGGAGTCTCCCTCTGTTGCCAGGCTGGAGTGCAGTGACATGATCTCGGCTCACTGCAACCTCCACCTCCCAGGTGATTCTCCTGCCTTAGTAGCTAGGATTACAGTCGCACACCACCATGCCCAGCTAATTTTTGTATTTTTAGTAGAGATGGGGTTTTACCATGTTTGCCAGGATGGTCTTGGTCTCTGGACCTCATGATTCGCCTGCCTTAGCCCCTAAAGTGCTAAGGCATGAGCCACCATGCCCTGCCGAGGTGCTGATTTTTCTGTGTGTCACATTCTTAGGTCATGAAGAAGTAGATGCCTCCGGGCAAAATGAGAGCGAAAGCCTGCTTGGGCGCCATGGCTCACCTGTAACTCCAGCACTTTAGGGGCTAAGGCAGGCATATTACTAAAGCCCAGGAGTTCATGACCAGCCTGGGCCACATGGCAAAACCCTGTCTCTACAAAAAAATACAAAAATTAGCCAGGTATGCACCTGTAGCCCCAGCTACTCAAGAGGCTGGGGTGGGAGGATGACTTGAACCCAGGAGGTCAAGGCTGAAGTGAGCTGTGATTACACCACTGTACCAGCCTCGACAACGGAGCAAAACACTGTCTACCTCGCCACACCCCAAAAAAATAATGTGTAGGAGAAGATGTTACCTGTAATGTATGTCTTTGACTGGGAAAACAAAAACGAGTGGCAGATGGTGGGGAGGAAGCCGTGGCTGCACATGTCTTTACGTTCTCTCTGGAACAGCTCACCTGTGCCCTGTTTTACTGTCCTACTTTGGCCCTACTTCAAGACTTTCTTTTGTGAAGAAATCAATTATCATCACCACTTGTTGTCTCCTAAGTATTGTAAAGTCTGGGAGGGGGAATGAACTACCCTCAGGCCTCTGGAAGGGATGGAGCGGTGGGAGCCTGACTGTGACCAGCTGCACAGGACTGTTGGGTGGTAACTTACCAGTTCCCTGCCTGAGCTCCTGGAGGCTTTGCCGAACACACTTACTAGTCATTTTGATACTGACATTTAGAACTTGGTCCTTGACATCAGTCCTTTAGGGAGAGAACCACATCTTACTGTAATTGAAGAGTGGCACAGTATCCTTGAGTATACTTTTAAAATGTTTTCTAAGGCTCTACACTAAATAGTCTAAAATTGAAGTATTTCAAGACCTCCTTAAAATGAAGCATATCTGACTTGAGTTAATTTCTCAGATATATGTAGGAAAAAATATATTTATAAAATCTGGAAATTTGCCATGAATATTGTTACCCCCTCCCCCACCACCACGCAAACAAATCTGTTTGACCACAAATGCCCCCAAGTTGCAGGCATTCTCCAAATAGCAACCTCAATAGTAACTGTAAATTCTTGTTTCCTGTCTAACAAAGTTAACCGGACAGCTTCCCTTTCAGCCTTTGCATGAAATAGACGTGACTATTTACTTAACTCCTGGTTGGAAATAAGAGCCCATAGTCTAAATTATGTCAGCACAGTTCCTGGTGGCACAAGAATATTAAACACCTTAATGTGACATCCAACATTAATGAGTCAGTTATAGGGAACTTTCCTAGAAGGATGGAAAAGATCACAACTCATTTTCATGTTTTGGGAGGCTTCATTCAATCTCACGGTATTTGAAAGTGAACAGCCTTCGCGGGGTGGAGGTGTGTGTGACACTTCACATGTGTGTGCTGAGCCACCAGTTCCTCGTCCCTCCTCCTCCACTACTGTGTGACCTTTCCTCCTCTCCTCATTCACAGTGTTTCTGTCTTAAAATCTTTGCTGCTTTGTAGTAGCAGAGGGAGACAGGGCAGGTGAAATGCCTGCCTTCTGGAACTGTGTGGAGACAGGCGGAGTCACATTCACCTGTGGACGGTGGTGGCCCCCAAAGGCGATTGGATGGCATTGACAGTGTGCCTGCCGCTTGCATCCCCGCAAGGGTCTCCACACTCAGTGCCTCCTAAAGTCCCCCTGGGAATATCTGGAAGGTGATGGAGCTGGGACGTAAACCCACGTCTCTATTCCAAAACTCATGCTTTTTTTTTCTTTTTAGAAGAGGAAAACTTTTAAGTAGTTTTTTTTTTCTAAGTCTCTTTTTCTTCTTCCTAATTGGTTGTAAAACAGAAGTTTGGGCTTCACAGGAAAATAGGGACAAGATTATTTTCTGTCCTGGAATTCACAGTGGTGCCTGTGTGTGCTTCAGAGCTGAGTATGCACATACTGTGGGCACACACTTATTTTCTGAAGGAGGTGATCTAAGGGACTGGGGACTACTGCCCTGAGCCCCAGTTGCCTCATCTGCGGAGTGAGTGCTGCTACTCAGCCTGGGATTGTTCTGTGGCTCTGGCCTGTCAGTGTCTGTGCAGGGTTAGACCTCGCTGATGCAGTCCAGTAGCTCCTGTCAGGGTGGGGAATCCCGATGCTACTCCGGTGATTTATTTTCCCGTGCTCTTGTGTCATCCCGTACATCTTGTGTAGATATGCACATTCTCTAACAGCAGGACATTTGTCTTTCATTTACGAGGTCATTCATTCCAAATGAACAGTAATTGAGGTGATTTTGAAATTCTTAGATTGCAGAAGTGACAGGAACAGGAAACAAGACCTTTATCTACCACAGTAGCCTTTTCCCCAGGAAGGAATTATACTTCCTTGTAGTCACCTGCTTGGGTAATTGTAAATAGCTTCATAAGTTATTAATAAAAGTACAAGAATGACTAGTTTGTCATGACTTGTTTGTGTATGATACATGAAGTAGAATTCATACGGTACAAGCACTTTCGAAATTTAAAGTTTTCAGGATTTAAAAATTTTAAAGGTGTAAGTATATATGACAGTACATAGTGTGTTTCAATTTTGGAAGTGATTCGTTGCTATTGACATTCTAATCCTCCTCATTTCATTCTTTTTAGGGAATACCTTGGCAAGCAGCTCCAATCCGAGCAGCCGCAGACCGCTGCCGCCCGAAGCTGAACCTGCCCTTTGACCTTGCCCTCACCTCCGCCTCCATGCAGCACCAGGAGTGGGAGCACTGGTGTTTAGAGTCACCAGTGAATACTATTTGACTTTACTTGTAATTTCCTCTGTTACGTGGCTTTTCCCAATGCTAATTTCCTGTAAACAAACAAACAAAAGAGTATTTGCCTGCTAAATTGTATAAAAGTAGGTGATTCTGTATCTAAGGAAAATATTACTGTTACATATACTGCTTTCAAGTTCTGTATTTATTGTTCTCTGGAAATAAAAATAGTTATTAAAGGATTCTCACTCCAAACATGGCCTCTCTTTTTACTTGGACTTTGAGCAAAAGTCCCTGTTGTCTCTTTTCAAACCAAATAGGGAGAATTGTTGCAAAGTAGTGAATGGCAAATAAATGACTTGAAATCTATCAGTATATCAATCTATGTCTCTATCATCCATCCCTCTGTTCATCTATCTATATATCATCTCTGTATCTACACACACACACACACACACACACACACACACACACACACACACACACACACACACATACTCTGCCGCTATTAGTGGTAGCAGAGCTTTAAAATCTTAGTTTTTAACATGACACTGTGGTTCAAAAGATTTGCTTTTGCAGTTAGGTGAAAAGTTTTATTATTAGATTCGTTTGTTTGCAGTACTTTTATCCTTGGTTTTCAGTGCCTTAAGTTTGTTTTGTCTTAATACATTTTGGGTTAAGTGTTGCCGGTAGATACTTTATTCTCTTCCCTTTTATTTCTAGAACCACAGCCCTTTAGCGGGACGTATGCGGCCTGCAGGCTCCCTGCAAGGCTTTTGTTTTCTAACCCCATCAGCTGATCTCTCATTTTTCATTCATTTTCATGTTATTTTCACTTCTTATGCCTAGCAGTTCTATGAATATTGAGTAAATGTGGTAAGGCTAATAAAGCATTTATTCTAGTAAATTTTTTCTCCTATGGAATGACACTCATAGAATCCATCTCCTGTTTAAGAATCAAAGATTGTTTCATTTTCAGCATAGAAATCCTGTGGGAGAAGTTAGTTAAAATGATGGATAAATTAGTCTGTGGTTCATATGACTCGAATGATTTTCCTTAAAGGGTTCATATTTGCCAGAATAGAGGTAGTCTGGTGAAATCAGTTTTTTCTTTTACTAAAAGTTTAAAATTTTTTAAATTGCTTATACATAGTTCTTTTTACTTTTGGAAACACGGAAAATCATTAAATAGAGCTTTTCTCATCATACAGATCCTACATTAGCAAAAGATCAGTTTTCATGTTAATATATTAATGCTCTGTAAAATTATTAGGATTTTAAGGTATTCCATTTCTAGAAGTCCTAGTAACCAGAGACACAGCCATCTTCCGAATTTCCTAAGAATACATTGATGGTTTGGTGTCATAGTTTCCGATTTAAGTTTCATTTTGCACAACCCTGTAGTTCTAAAGTAGAAATCAGTGACAGACATTCTTGTGGAAATTATTAGAGCTTTAGTTCCTAAGAAATGCTTTTAGACATGGGAAGTAATACTCCCATGTAATCACGCTTTAATGATCTCATATATTAACTACCTCAAGGCACCTTTTTTCCTCGTTAAACCTTTACACTCAGCTTATAGAGCATATGACAGTTACGAAAGCAGTCACTCATTTTTCCCTATGGATGCTTTTGATAGTACTGAAGCCCTCCTTAAACTAACTGTAATACCACCTACATGTTCACTTAAACTGGAAACACCTAATGGAGTAGACTTACGAATATGACAAACCAAATTTTAGAAATTGCTTATAAATCTAATACAGGTAACTCTATCTAGGGATATAGGTAGTAAAAATGCTATTAAGCATTTTTTTTTTTGGAGACAGTTTTGCTCTTGTCACCCAGGCTGCAGTGCAGTGGCGCGATCTCAGCTCACTGCAACCTCCGCCTCCCGGGTTCAGGTGATTCTCCTGCCTCAGCCTCCCGAGTACCTGGGACTACAGGCGTGTGTCACCACGCCCAGCTAATTTTTGTATTTTTTTAGTAGAGACGGGGTTTCACCATGTTGGCCAGGGTGGTCTTGATCTCTTGACCTTGTGACCCACCTGCCTTGGCCTCCCGAAGTGCTGGGATTACAGGCATGAGCCACCGTGCTCTGACTGTTAAGCATTTTTAAGCATCCTTAAAACAGCCTAAACAGCCCATTTATTATAAAATGTGTTATTACACCTGTATGAACAGTTTACGCAATGTGATCAGTATGATAGGATTGTTGAACTTTATTTTCTCTGTACTTATGTTTACATTTTCCTTGGTCTCATACATCCTCACCTAAGCACGACCAGGCAGGACTGGCCATTTCAGGGCAGCCACAGTTAATGGAGTACAACTGTTATGGATCCCAGAAGTGTGGGTGACACTTTGTGGTGACCATGTGAGGCTGCCACAGGGGCTGAACAAACCTTGAGACTAGCAGTCCTAGGACTTGTGTGTGACAGTCTGGATGCTGGTGGGGTACATTTCTTTTTGTGCTCAGTCTCCACCCCCATCCCCCGTTTTTTGTCAGTTGAGTTTTTAAAATCCATGCTCTTCAACTGGGTTCTGGTCTGTTACCTACGTGTCTCTTTTTGCAACCCAGTGCATGAGGGAGCTTTCTAAGCTTTTGGACATTGCTCATGTCAATGATATGTACAACCCTGAGTTAAGTGTCTTATGCCTTCTCCAATAGGAGGCAGTTTCTCCCCTTTCTAGCTTCAAATCCTGTTGTGTCTTGTTGACCCTCCGAGGTCTGTTGTCAATTTGTCAGGAATAATTTCACTGAAAGTCAAAAAACACTGGGAAAAAGAACCTAGCTTAGAATTGGATTGTTTCATTGGATTTTTTGTTGACATCATAATAGGTTATACAAAACCAAACAAACCAATGGCTAAAATATCCAATCTGAGCAGGTATACATAGTAACTATATATATAATTACTGGTTCTGGGGTACATGTGCAGATCATGAAGGATTGTTGCATAGGTACATGGCAATGTGGTTTGCTGCCTTCATCCCCCTGTCACCTACATCTGGCATTTCTCCCCATGCTATCCCTCCCCAACCTCCCTACCCCCACTGCCCCTTCCCTAGTCCCCTGCCAACAAACCCCACTGTGTGATGCTCCCCTCCCTGTGGCCAGGTGTTCTCATTGTTCAACACCTGCCTATGAGTGAGAATATGCGGTGTTTGATTTTCTGTTCTAGTGTCAGTTTCCTGAGAATGATGGTTTCCAGATTCATCCTTGCCCCTACAAAGGACACGAACTCATCGTTTTTTATGGCTGTGTAGTAGTAATCCATGGTGTATATGTGCCACATTTTCCTTGTGCAGTCTATCATTGATGGGTATTTGGGTTGGTTCCAGGTCTTTGCTATTGTAAACAGTGCTGCAGTGAACATATGTGTGCATGTGTCTTTATAATAGAACTATTTATAATCCTTTGGATATATACCCAGTAATGGGGTTGCTGGGTCAAATGGTATTTCTGTTTCTAGGTCCTTGAGGAATCGCCACATCTTCCACAATGGTTGAACTAATTTACACTCCCACCAAGAGTGTAAAAGTGTTCCTATTTCTCTGCATCCTCTCCAGCATCTGTTGTCTCCAGATTTTTTAATGATCACCATTCTGACTGGTATGAGATGGTATCTCAATGTGGTTTTGATTTGCATTTCTCTAATGACTAGTGATGATGAGTTTTTTCATATATTTGTTGGCCTCAGATATGTCTTCTTTTGTAAAGTGTCTGTTCACATCCTTCGCCCACTTTTGAATGGGTCTCATAAAATGATTTAGGAAGATTCCCTCTTTTTGGATTATTTGGAATAGTTTCAGAAGGAGTGATACCAGCTCCTCTTTGTATGTCTGGTAGAATTCGGCTGTGAACCCCTCTGGACCTGGGCTTTTTTTGGTGGTTATGCTCTTAATTACTGCCTCAACTTCAGATCTTGTTAATGGTCTGTTCAAGGTTTCAACTTCTTCCCGGTTAAGGCTTAGGAGGGTGCAAGTGTCCCGGAATTTCTCCATTTCTTCCAGGTTTACTGGTTTGTGTGCATAGGGTTGTTTGTAGTAATCTCTGATGATAGTTTGTATTTCTGTGGAATCTGTGGTGATTTCCCCTTTATAATTTTTCATTGAATCTATTTGATTCTTCTCTCTTTTCTTTTTTATTAATCTGGCTAGTGGTCTATTTTGTTGATCTTTTCAAAAAACCAGCTCCTGGATTTATTGATTTTTTGAAGGGTTTTTTGTGTCTCTGTCTCCTTCAGTTCTGCTCTTATCTTAGTTATATCCTGTCTTCTGCTAGGTTTTGAGTTTTTTGATCTTGCTCCTCTAGCTCTTTCAATTTTTATGATAGGGTGTCAATTTCAGATCTTTCCTCGCTTCTCATGTGGGTATTTAATGCTATAAATTTTCCTCTAGACCCTGCTTTAAATGTGTCCCAGAGATTCTGGTACGTTGTGTCTTCATTCTCGTTGGTTTTGAAGAACTTTTTTATTTCTGCCTTCATTTCATTCTTTATCCAATCAACATTCAAGAGCCAGTTGTTCAGTTTCCACGAAGTTGTGCAGTTCTGAGTTGGTTTCTGAATTCTGAGTTCTAATTTGATTGCACTGTGATCTGAGAGACTGTTTGTTACGATTTCGGTTCTTTTGCATTTGCTGAGTGATTTACTTCCAATTATGTGGTAAATTTTAGAGTAGGTGCGATGTGGTGCTGAGAAGAATGTATATTCTGTGGATTTGTGGTGGAGAGTTCTGTAAATGTCTATTAGGTTTGCTTGGTCCAGGTCTGAGTTCAAGTCCTGGATATCCTTGTTAATTTTCTGTCTGGTTGATCTGTCTGATATTGACAGTGGAGTGTTAAAGTCTCCCACTCTTATTGTGTGGGAGTCTAAATCTCTTTGTAAGTCATTAAGAACTTGCTTTATGTATCTGGGTGCTCCTGTATTGGGTCCATATATATTTAGGATCGTTAGCTCTTCTTATCTCATTGATCTTTTTACCATTATGTAATGCCCTTCTTTGTCTCTTTTGGTCTTTGTTGGTTTAAGTCTATTTATCAGAGACTAGGATTGCAACTCCTGCTTTTTTTTTTTTTTTTGCTATTTGCTTGGTAAATCTTCCTCCATCCCGTTATTTTGAGCTTATGTGTGTCCTTGTGTGTGAGATGGGTTTCCTGAATACAGCACACTGATGGGTTTTGACTTTTTATCCAATTTGCCAGTCTGTGTCTTTTGATTGGGGCATTTAGCCCGTTTATATTTAGGGTTAATATTGTTACATGTGAATTTGATCCTGCCATTTTGATGCTAGTTGGCTGTTTTGCCCATTAGTTGACACAGTTTCTTCATTGTGTTGATGTTCTTTACCATTTGGTATGTTTTCGGAGTGGCTGGTACTGGTTGTTCCATGTTTAGTGTTTCTTTCAGGAGCTCTTGTAAGGCAGGCCTGGTGGTGACAAATCTCTCAGCAATTGCTTGTTCATAAAGGATTTTATTTCTCCTTCGCTTATGAAGCTTAGTTTGGCTGGATATGAAATTCTAGGTTGAAAGTTCTTTTCTTTAAGGATGTTGAATATTGGCCCCCACTCTCTTCTGGCTTGTAGGGTTTCTGCCATGAGATCTGCTGTGAGTCTGATGGGCTTCCCTTTGTGGGTAACCTGACTTTTGTCTCTGGATGCCATTAGCATTTTTTCCTTCATTTCAACCCTGGTGAATCTGACAATTATGTGCCTTCAGTTTGCTCTTCTTGAGGAATATCTTGGTGGTGCTCTCTGTATTTCCTGGACTTGAATGTTGGCCTGCCTTGCTAGGTTGGGGAAGTTCTCCTGGATAATATCCTGAAGAGTGTTTTCCATCTTGGATTCATTCTTTCCTTTACATTTAGGTACACCTTTCAAACGTAGATTAGGTCTTTTCACATAATCCCATATTTCTTGGAGGCTTTGTTCATTTCTTTTCACTCTTTTTTCTCTAATCTTGCCTTCTCATTTTATTTCATTGAGTTGATCTTCCATCTCTGATATCCTTTCTTCTGCTTGGTTGATTTGGCTATTGAAACCTGTGTATGCTTCACAAAGTTCTCCTGTTGTGTTTTTCAGCTCCATCAGGCTCTTTATATTCTTCTCTAAGCTGTTTATTCTCATTAGCATTTCATCTAACCTTTTTTCAAGGTTCTTAGTTTCTTTGGTTTAGAACATGTTCTTTTAGCTCAGAGAAGTTTGTTATTACCCACCTTCTGAAGCTTGTTTCTGTCAGTTCATCAGATTCATTCTCTATCCAGCTTTGTTCCCTTCCTGGTGAGGAGCTGTGGTCCCTTGGAGGAGGAGAGGCATTCTGGTTTTTGGTGTTTTTATCCTTTTTACACTGGTTTCTTCTCATCTTTATGGATTTATCTACCTATGGTCTTTGTAGTTGGTGACTTTTGGATGGGATCTCTGAGTGGACATCCTTTTTGTTGATGCTGAAATTATTTCTTTCTGTTTTTTAGTTTTCCTTCTAACCACCAGGCCCCTCTATTGTAGGCCTGCTGGAGGTCCACTTCAGACACTGCTTGCCTGGGAATCACCCATGGGGGCTGCAGAACAGTAAGGGTTGCTGCTGGTTTCTTCTACTGTTATCTTTGTCCCACAAGGGTACCTGCCAGATGTCACCCTAAGCTCTCCTTTATGAGGTGTCTCTTTGGACATATGGGGGTAGAAGAGCTACTTGAGGAGACAGTGTGTCCTTTGTGGGAGCTCAAGTGCTGAGCTGGGAGCTCAGTTGTTCTGTTTAGGGCTTCTGGGCAGGTATGTTTCAGCCTCCTGCAGCAGAACTCATACACACCTTTTCCCCAGGTGCTCTGTCCTGGGAAGGTGGGGCTTTATTTATAAGTTCCTGACATGCTGTTGCCTTTTTTCAGAGATGCCCTGCCCAGCAAGGTGGTAGTCTAGCCACAGTCTGCCAGCAGAGGCATTACTGAGCAGCTGTGGGCTCTGCCCAGCTGCTGTGTGAACTTCCTGTTAGAACTGCCTCGGTAATGGTGGTCTGCCTCAGTAATGGTGGACTGCCTCAGTAATGGTGGTCTGCCTCAGTAATGGTGGACTGCCTCAGTAATGGTGGACTGCCTTGGTAGTTGTGGACTGCCTCAGTAATGGCTGACACCCTTCCCCCCCACCAAGCTGGACTGTCCCAGGTCCAGCTGCACTTGCTGTGAAACTCTCAATCCAGAGCGTTTCAGATTGCTGGTCTTTGTCGGGGGTGGGACCCGCTGAGCCAGATCACCTAGCTCCCCATTTCAGCCCCCTATTTTTCAGTTGAATGGGTGGCTCCGTATCCCAGGTGTTCTGGGCACCTGTTGAAATGGCCACCCAGATTTGTGTGAGTTTTTGTGTGGAGATCTGCAGCTCCAGCTGAAACAGTTGTGCTGGAAATGTGTGGCACTTTTCAGCCCTGGAATCTCCTGGTCTGTGGGCGGTAAAAACTCATTTGGGAATGTGGTGATCCCTCACCCTCCGTGTTCTTCTTGCTGGGAACTGCACTCCAGAGCTGTTCCTATTTGTCCATCTTGGATCTCTCTGCATAGTAATTTTTAAAAAACTTCTGACTCATATTTTGAGAAGCATACAGATATTAAAGGGAGAACCAAATTAATTACATGTTGTTTTCTTACGAAACTCTTATATCGGGTTTTGTTGCATGGAATTTTTAAAAGGATGCATGTTTTAAAAAGATGCAGCTCCCGTTGGCAGATGCAGCTCATTCCCACACATTGTTCTAGCCAAGCACAAATATCAAATTTATAGAACGTCTCCAGTTAAAATGTGCTGCTTTTTATTTTGCTGTATCAGAGTAATTTGGGTTAGTTTTCATATAATTGAAATTTAAATAATTTCTAATCTCTAGCTCTTAAATCTTGGAAACCACAGACCCAAGATTTATCTGAAAATTACTTTAAAAGTTCTTTGTTCTCATTCTTTGAAAGTAAGAATATTTTGGACTAAATTTTGAAACCACTCAAAGTTGATAGGTGGTAAAGTTACTTCCCAAATATGAACCTTGTGATGAAATCTCTTTTGAGTTTGAAATTTCTCTCTCGTTTTTGTGTACAAAATGTTCTGTTCTGGTTAAGAGGTGTGCCTTCTTGAACTTTCTGAACAAATTTCCAATGAAAAAGTCAGTAGGAAGGAAGAAGCTATAAATAATTTTAAATTCCTTCACCATTGTATGAAATCTGACACAAGTTCCCTTCTTTTTTAGTTCTTAAAAAAGAGTGTTGGTTACTCTTCCAAAAGTAGGATAAAGGTGGAAGAAACACATCCCGATTGAATGACTATTAGTCGGAGACGATTTTACCTTTCAGCACGATGTAGGCCTGTGTCTTTTCCCCTTTACAGAGGAAGACAAAATACATCTAGGAAGTTGGTTGAAAGAACCAATCTACAAAGAACACCAAATAATAATGTTTGTAACATGTAGAAATAAAGTATTTGAAACGATAGCACAAAGATTGCATGGGGAGGAAATGAACTTTTCTTGTAAGGTTCCTACATTAGATATGAAGCGATATCTTACATTAGATATGAGGTAGACTGATGAGTTAAGGATACATGTTTAATTCCCTAGAGCAACCGCTGAAGCAACACACTGAAATTACGAGGTATAGCTAGCTAAAGAGGCATTGGAGGAGATAAAATTGAATACAAAAAGCACTAGATTACCCTGAAAGAGTGCAGGAGAAGAACATGGGAGAGAGAAAACACATAGAAAGCCAGTAGCAAGGAGGCTGGGTGCGGTGGCTTATGTCTGTAATCCCGGCACTGTGGGAGACTGAGGCGGGTGGGTCACCTGAGGTCAGGAGTTTGAGACCAGCCTGGCCAATGTGGTGAAACCCCATCTCTCCTAAAAATACAAAACTTAGCCAGGTGTGGTGGCACGTGCCTGTAATCCCAGCTACTCGGGAGCCTGAGGCAGGAGAGTTGCTTGAACCTGGGAGTGGAGGTTGCAGTCAGCCAAGATGGAGCCACTGCACTCCAGCCTGGGCAACAGAATGAGACTCAGTCTCAAAAACAAAAGAAAAGAAGAGTAGCAAGGAAGTAGACTTTACGTCCACAAATAACAATAGCTACACTAACAGGCAAGGATCTAGGACTCCTGCCCTTACCCATCCAGAGTTTTAAGTGTTTCAGCATGGCCACCTCGAGGAAACCCATTGCTTCTTGGTCTCAGATTTGTGGAGGGGATATTTTCTGGCATGCTACGTGACTTATTTCTGTCACCACTCCCAAACCCTCACCTCTTTGCAGGCTGCTAAGAGAGTGGACGAAGCAGAAACCTAAGTTATCATTTGTCCACCAACTCTCCTGCCACCAAAATGTTCCTGGCAGCATTTGCCATCGTCTCTTTGTTTTCTTTGTCTTCATGGGCCTATTCCTTTTTCTTTCTTTTGTTTGTCCCCCCTGCACCCCCTCACCATTTTTTTAATCCCTTCTAGCCTTTCAAGTGAGGTTGCAAAGGAAGCAGAAATCAGTATGTGTGTTTACTTCATGTTTAAACTGAAGTCCCAAATGTGGGTTTTTTTTTTGTAACAGTTTTGCTCTTGTTACCCAGGCTGGAGTGCAATGGTGCAATCTCGGCTCACTGCAACCTCTGCCTCCTGGGTTCAGGCAATTCTCCTGCCTCAGCCTCCTGAGTACCTGGGATTACAGGCACGCACCACCATGCCCAGCTAATTTTTTATATTTTTAGTAGAGATGGGGTTTCACCGTGTTGACCAGGATGGTCTCGATCTCTGGACCTCGTGATCCACCCGCCTCGGCCTCCCAAAGTGCTGGGATTACAGGCTTGAGCCACCGCGCCTGGCCAAATGTGGTATTTTTTTTTTTTTTTTTTTTTTTTTTTTTTTTTGCTGTTTTTGAGATGGAGTTTTGCTCTTTCTACCCAGGCTAGAGTGCAGTGGCGTGACCTCGGCTGAGTGCAACCTCTACCTCCCAGGTTCAAGTGATTATCCTGACTTGGCCTCTTAAGTAGCTGGGATTTCAAGTGCCCACCACCATGCCCAGCTAATTTTTCTATTTCCAGTAGAGATGGGGTTTTGCCGTGTTGTCCAGGCTGGTCTCAAACTCCTGACCTCAGGTGATCCATTCGCCTCAGCCTCCCAAAGTGCTGGGATTACAGGCATGAGCCACCGTGCCCAGCGCCTAAGGTGTTGATGTATAAGGTCCATATTAGAATAAGCATAGATTAAATTTGGGAACAAGAAAGGGCAGATGTACCAGAGTATATGGACTCACAGTCAAAAAGATTATAAAGGTCATTCATTCTAACAATGCTTAGCATCTACAGTTGTGAGAATTAAAATTAGTATGAGTTGAAGATTACAAATAGATTATAATGATTACATGTAATTTAATATGATTATTTCATGTAGCAGGTGAATATCCTGCTTCTACTTGATTGATGCCAGTGACAGGCAACCTGTCCAGTAGAATGTTTCTCATTTTGAATTAGCATCAATTTCTTGTAATTTTCAGTATTTGAGCCAAATTCTATTTTTGGAATATAGAACAAGGATAAAACTTGAGTCTACTTTTAAAACGTTTCTTCTAAAACAATAATTGTTTATCTTTGTCATTTAAAATGTTTCTATTTTAATGTTTCTTTGTCATTTAAAATGTCTCTATTTTAATGCTAAACATTTTAGTCACATTTTAGGTTAAGGATGCATATTATCTACAGCAAACACTAAACAATAAACTGAAATTACAAGGTATAGCTAAAGAGCCATTTAGTAGAGATAAAACTGAGTAAGTCTTATTTTGGCATAAGGAGGTGAGGCAAGTGTGTGTCATGATGTCCATCAGACTGTATGGCCATGACCTGCCTCCTGAAGTGTTTGGAGAAACGATCGCCAAAGTAAGGTTTTGAGTTGGCTGGTTGCTGCAAAACAATCATACAACACAACATCTGTGTGTACCGGACTTGCCCCTCTTGGGGGCAGCCATGCTTTCATTGCCCTTGAAGTTGTGGGCTTGGCTGGGCTTTGTGTGGCGATGTCACCCGGGTTGCTCTGTGACTCTTTGCACTGGCACTGCTGGCTGGATCTGGGTCAGGGCCTGACCCACAGGCAGCAAACAGGAGATGCTGACCAACGTCTCAGGTGGCCTGCTGAAAGATACAGGCCTTTTGTTTGGAGTTAATTCCCACTGGCAGAGGAGAATATCCTGCAGTGAACCTTGCATGATGAAAGAAGAGACAAGCTTGCCTGGGAAGAAACATTTCTGTTACTTGCAAATGGAAGGGTCGGGCCAGTTATGAAGGAGAGTGAACTATTCAAGGTCAGAGGAAAGAGACCCAAATCCTTCCTGGCCGTCCAGGTGGGTTTATTCCTTATCAATCCACCTTTCTGTCTACAGGTCCATCTGCCCATCCATCTGTCCGTTCACTCATCCTTCCCTTGCATCATCTATCATGGTTCTGTTTTATTGCTACTGAGACCTCGGTGCTTCAGAGACATGTCAGTGATTGTGAAGATGAACTTGGCCTCCAGTCTTCTTAGGCTGATTCAAAGGTGGACTTTCTGACCTAAGTCCTGAATACAGTGCTTTATCCTAGCGAGTTTCCAGTCAGCCTTGCCTGGTCGAATGCACGCGGGAATGGACTCCCAGGTCCGTCTCTCCAGGAACCCTCCCCACCTGAGACAGGAATCTTGGCCTCCCAGGGCCTGCCAGTCTCTCCAGAGGTGACCGGGCCCCAGTGGACTCTCTTCCAGGGACTTGGAATTGGGATCCATTCAAAAATGTAAGTCTCTGTGGTGTAATATAGCAGTCCCCAACCTTTTTGGCAGCAGGGACTGGTTTCCTGGAAGACAGTTTTTCCACGGACTGGCCAGGAAGGGATGGTTTCGGGATGATTCAAGCACATTACACTTATTGTGCACTTTATTTCTATTATGATTACATTGTAATAAATAATGAAGGAATTATACAGATGACCATAATGTAGAATCAGTGGGAGCCCTGAGCTCGTTTCCCTGCAACTAGATCGTCTCATCTGGAGATGATAGGAGACAGTGACAGGTCATCAGGCATTATGTTCTCGTAAGGCACATGCATGCCGCATAGACCCCTCACATACACAGTTCACAATAGGGTTCGCCATCCTGTGAGAATCTAATGCCGCCACTGAGCTGACAGTAGGTGAAGCTCAGGCAGTCACGTGAGCAATGGGAAGTGTTTGTAAATACAGACGAAGCTTTGCTGACTCACTGCTCACCTCCTGCGGGGCAGGCTGGTTCTGTGGCCAAGGGGTTGGGAACCCCTGGTGTAATAGACTCAGGTGCTCTAGGCAGCCATATTGACTTTAATACAATGTCACTCCTTATTTTGATGTAATTTCACACATACAGGAAAGTAGCAAGAAGAGGACGAAGAGCTCCCCGTGTGCCTCTGCCTGGGTCCATCTGGCTTTATTGCTAATGTTTTATAATTCCTTGTAAGATCTGGTAGGCCCAGCTCTGATAACTGTTTTACCCTTAACATTTTTTAGAATTATTTTTTGTCAGTTACTTTTTCAGGATGAAATTCAAATCATTTTTTTCAGGTCTTAAAAGATTCCATTGAGATTTTGATGTGATTTATTTCAATCCGTACATTAATTTGGGAAGCCTTTTATAGCACTAACTTTTCCCATTCCCAAAAACTGAATGTCTCTCCCTTTAGTGAATGTGTCTGAAGTTATTGGAGTTTCAACATATAAATTCCATAAATTGTCGTTAAAGCAATTTCTACTTGTATTTTAATTTTGTTGTTTTGTAAAAGGAGTTTCCATTATATTTTCTAACCACTATTGCTAGCATATAGGAACATTATTTATAATTGGCGGTAAATAGTTATCCCGTATCTAGTCATTTTACCATATTACTATTAACTTTAACAGTTTTTGCTCTTTTTTTTCCTGGGCATATAATTACATATTCCACAGGTAATGACAGTTTTATTTCCTTTCCAATGGGAATGCAATTCACTTCAGTTTTATGTCAGTAACAGAGAGATCTAGGCTCAGTACGCTTTGCCTCATACTGTGAATTTGATATTATGAGATTTGTTTACGCTTCAGCTCTGTTGCCTGTAAAATAGAAAAATGACAGTACCTATGTCATAGAGTTGTGAAGTTTAAAGAGCACTGTACATAAATGACAAGCACTTAAAATGCTCCTTATTAGTTATCGTATTGGTCTGAATTCACAGGACATTGCTGCTTCGTGGGCCATCTTCAGTGGGGCTTAATTTTAAGGGTGATGCCTGTGGGGTTTCACTCTTATGCAAGATATGGCTGTCTATCTGAGATGTTTATGTGAAGGAGGGATACACCTGCTCCTGGTCTGTTCTGAGTTTTCTCTCCATTCCCTTATGGCAGCTACTGAAATCATCCCATAGATGTTCATATTTGACTTATGATGTAATCTCCCAAGGTGACCTTCAAATTACTCTATGAATTTCCTCATACTAAGATAGCTTTAAAGTTGTAGAATAAGTCACATTTGCTCATGGAAAATTATTATTATAATATACAGATAAATTCTGTTCATATTTTCAAATCCTTAATCATGATTCATTTATGTACAATGTCTCTCAGCTTTGGCCACTTGCCCATTAATTTTATTTTATTTTTCACCCTTTTGAGACATGGTCTTGCTCTGTTGCCAAGGCTGGAGTGAAGAGGCACAATTAGAGCTCACTGCAGTTTCAAACTCCTGGGCTCACCCAGTCCTCCTGCCTCAGCTTTCTGAGTAGCTAGGATTACAGGTGTGTGCCATCATGCCTGGCTAAGGTTTTAAAATTTTGTTGTAGAAATGAGGTCTAGCTGTATTGCCCAGGCTGGTCTCAAACTCCTGGCCTCAAGCTGTCCTCCTTTCACAGCCTCCCAAAGCACTGGGGTTACAGGCGTGAGTCACTGCACCTGGCCAATCTGCATTGCATTTAATAACTATAACGTTTACGTCCTTATCCAAGTGGTTGATTAAAATTCTGACCAGACCATGAACATATGGATAGATGAAAGGAACCCAAACACTCAGGTTAGAACTTCAGTTCTATGATTCATCTAACTTTTATGGTACAATTCCTTGTTGGTAAGACCATAGTAAACAGAATTGGCATTTTCAGTTTGTCATAGTAGCTTTGCTGTGCAGAGTATTTAGTGATGAGTGATGAGGCCTAATCCTCTAAGTCTTACATAAGTGTATCCTTTAAGATACTTTTGGTTGCAAGCAGTAGGAAACTTGACAGAAATGAACTTATAGACAATAACTGAGTCCCCTACAAGAAGCTCAGGTATGTCAGTCTCTGGACTCTCAGCTGGGCCCACAACCCTGTGACTGCACACTCAGCCGACTCCCCTCTGGCCCAAACAGCAGGCCTCAGCTCTTTCTGTGTCTTTTATCTGCAGGTGCCTACAGCCACCCACATGCTTCTCATGGGCTGCAAGCAGTGCATGGTCAATGGCGGGGCAGTGAGGTTAAACAGGGTGGCCTTGCCTGCTTTTACAGTTGGTGGATTTGTCCGTTTTGTGTTGCCATAAAGGAATATCTAAGGCTGGGTAATATATAAAGAGAAGAGTTTCATTCGGCTCTGAGTTCTGCAGGCTCTACAGGCAAGTTCTGCAGGCACCAGCATCTGCTCAGCTTTTGGTGAGGCTTCAGGAAGCTTCTACTCCTGGTGGAAGGCGGATGGGGAGCAGGTGTGTCACATGGCAAGACAGTGAGCAAGAGAGAGAGGAGGAGGTGCCAGACTCCTTCTAACAATCAGCTCCTGCGGTAACTAATTGAGCAAGAACTTACTTGTTACCAAGAGGTTAGCACCAACTCATTCATGAGGGACCCACTCCCGCTGACCCAGACACCTTCCACTGGGCCCACCTCTAACATTGGGGATCACATTTCAACGTGAGATTTGAGAGGGACACACATTCTAACTGTGTAATTGGGGTCTGGCCAAGCATCACCTTCCCTGAAGCAGGTGGAGTAGCGGAGGTACCTGAAGGTAGCAGGATTCCACTGGCAAAGAAGTCCAAGGCAGCAGAGCTGGATCCAGAAGCCCCTCTGACTCTGGGATGGTGCAAAGCACGACCTCCCAGAGACCCTGGAGGACTGGAAGGAAGCAAGGCCTGAATTGTGATGTACACCTTTGCCAGTGTAAGAAAAGAACCAAAATGGCCAGGCGCGGTGGCTCACGTCTGCAGTCCCAGCACTTTGGGAGCTCGAGGCAGGTGGATCACAAGGTCAAGAGATAGAGACCATCCTGGCCAACATGGTGAAACCCTGTCTCTACTAAAAAAATACAAAAATTAGCCAGGGACGGTAGCACGTGCCTGTAGTGCTAGCTTCTCAGGAGGGGGAGGCAGAAGTCATTTGAACCGGGAGGCGGTTGTCGCAGTGAGCGGAGATTGCGCCACTGCTCTTTAGCCTTGTGTCAGCGCGAGACTCCGTCCCCCTAAAATAAATAAATAAAATAAAATAAATAAAAAAAAAGCAACACCAAAATAATCCCTACTTAAAGGGAATGTTAATGAGCTCCCCAACAAGGCTATGCTGGCAGCAAGTCAGAGGAAATCGCTGTTCTGTAGTGATGCTTATAATCATTCAGTACGCACTGTACTCACCTCGGGCCAGAAATCCCATGGGACTTTCTTGGGTCTGTTGGGTTCCTCTAAAGTACTTCCTCCTCTGTTTCTCGGTCGGGGTGGCTTCTGCGGGAGCCAGGGGTTAGGAGAGTGAAGTGTGGGTGTGCAGGAGAAAAGGGCTCTGGAAGGGGAGCCCTGCAATGGGTGGGCATGGGTCCAGCACATCAGCTCACCATGAAGAGGACTGCACTCATCCTGGGCCTTGGAAGACTGAGTCCCTTCATGAGCACAGTCAGAAGCTGATGCTGGTGCCCTAGAAGCACATTACACAGGAGCTGCCTGCTTTTCCTAAGCCTGTCACCAACAGGCAGCCCCAAGAAGGGTGCTCCCTGAATGCCCCTGCTGGGCAGGGGCTGTGTGTCCCCAGGCTGGAGGCTTTGGTTTTTAAAATACTGGTCTGAAATTTGGAAGTATTTTACAAAGTGCACTTATACTGAGGAAAATCAGTTCCCAGCTTTCTGGGAAGCTACTCAATGGTAGGGGAATATAACCCATCAACGTTAAACGTTTCACTGAACTGGGCTCTCAAAGAGGACACATATTGTCCTTGGCAGGTACGACTCCGATGGCTTCCTCAAGGACGATGCCCACTTCACTGGCCTGGATTCCATTCTGAAATGCTTGTTTTGCACCACTGTGAGCACAGCATGAGGAAGGAGGGGACGGCAGATGGAGGTGAATATTATTAGAGATGAAGAGAGAGATAGGTCTTGGTACAATAATAGCTGGAGACTGCAACACCCCACTTTCAGCATTAGACAGATTGTCTATACAGAAAATCGACAAAGAAACATCAGCTTCTTAATATGCAATATTAGGTTCATTTGGTCTATAGTGCAGATGAAAATACATTAGATACTGTTTCTTCATCTGCACTGTAGAACAAATGGACCTAATAGTTCTTTACAGAACATTTCACCTAATAACTGCAGAATACACACTCTTCTACTGAGCATATGGACCATTCTCAATGCTAGACCACATGTCAGGCCACAAAACAAGTCTTAAAAAAAAAAACTGAAGTTTATATCAAGTATCTTCTCTGACCACAATGGAATAAAAGGAGAAACCATAAAAAAAGAAACTTGGGAAATGACACGAACACATTGAAATTTAACAATATGCTCCTGAATGACTGAGGATCAATAAAGAAATTAAGAAGGACATTTTAAAATTTTTTAAGCAAATGAAAATGGAAACACAGTATACCAAAACCTATGGGATACAGCAAAAGCAGTACTAAGAGGAAAATTTATAGCAATAACTACGTACAACAAAAAGCAGAAAAACTTACCCCAACAATGCATCTGAAAAAATTAGAAAAGCAGGAGCAAGTTGAACCCCAAATTACTGTAAAAAAGGAAATAATAAAGGTCAGAATAGAAATAAATGAAATTGAAATTTTAAAAAACCCAAAAGATGAATAAAATGAAAAAGTTGGTTTTTTGAAAAGATAAACAAAATTGACAAACCTTTAGGCAGACTCAGAAAAGAGATAAGAATCAAATAAAATCAGACATGAAAAATGAGACATTATAATGGATGCCACAGAAATTCAAAGGATCATTAGTGACAAGTATGAGCAACTATATGCCAATAAACTGGAAAACCTGGAAAAATGGATAAACTCCTAGACAAAAACAAAAAAAAAAAAAACAAAGAACAAAACAACAACAAAAAGGAATTACAGGCCAATATCCCTAGTGAATATCAATATAAAAATCCTCAACAAAATCCTAGCAAACTGAACTAACAAAACATTAAAAGATCATTCATAAGGACCAAGTGGGATTTATCCCAGGAATGCAGGAACGGTTCAATATACAAATCAATTGATGTGATACATTGTATTAAAAGGATGGACAAAAACCATATGATCATTTCAATTGATGCTGAAAAGGCATTTGATAAAACTCAACATCCCTTCATTATAAAAACCCTTAAAAAGCTGAGTTTAAAGGGAACATACCTCAACATAATAAAAGCCGTATTTGACAGACACACAGCTAATGTCATACTGAATGGGGAAAGATTGAAAGCTTTTCCTTTAAGATCTGGAAGAAGACAAGGAGGCCCACTTTCACTGCTGCTACTCAACATAGTACTAGAAGGCCTGTCTAAAGCAGTCACGCAAGAGAAAGAAATAAAGGCATCCAAATTGGAAAAGAAGAAGTCAGATTACCCTTATTTGAAGATGATATGATCTTATATTTGAAAAAAAACCTAAAGACTCCACAAAAAAACCTATTCGAATTGATGAACAAATTCAGTAAAGTTGTAGGATACAAAATCAATATACAAAAATCAGTAGCATTTCCTTTTCCTTTTTTTCCAGTACATGTTCTCATCTAAAAAAATCAGTTGCATTTCTATATGCCAACAGCAAACAATCTGAAAAACAAATCAATACAGCAATCCCATTTACAATAGCTTCAAATAAAATAAGACACCTAGAAATAAACTTAACCAAATAAGTGAATGATCTCTACAATGAAAGCCATAAAACATTGATGAAAGAAATTGAAGAGGACACAAAAACAATGAAAAAATATCCCATGTTCATGGATTGGAAGAATCATAGTGTTAAAATGTCCATGCTACCCCAAACAATCTACAGATTCAATGGAATCCCTACCAAAATACCAATGACATTCATTTTTCTCAGTAATAGAACAAATAATTCTAAAATTTATATGGAATCAGAAAAGACCAAGAATAACCAAAGATATCTAAGAAAAAACAAAACTGGAGGAATTACGTCATCTAACTTCAAATTAAGTATATACTGCAGAGGTATAGTAACCCAAACAACATGGTGTTGGCATAAAAACACACACATAGACCAATGGAACAGAATAGAGAACCCCAAAATAAATCTATAGTCTACAGTGAACTCATTTTTGACAAAGGTGCCAAGAACATATATTGGTGAAAGGACAGTTTCTTCAATAAATGGTGCTGGGAAAACTGGATATCTATATGCAGAAGAATAAAACTAGACTCCTATTTCTCATGATGTAGAAAACCAGATCAAAGTGGACTAAACACTTAAATCTAAGACCTCAAACTATGAAATTACCCCAAGACAACTCGGGAAAGTCTCCAGGACATTGATCTGGCCAAAAATTTCTTGAGTAGTAATACACTACAAGTGTAGGCAACCAAAGCAAAATGGATAAATGGGATCACAGCCGATTAAAAAGTTTCCGTGCAGCAAAGGAAATGATCAACAAAGTGAAGAGACAACCCACAAAGTGTGAGAAAATATTTGCAAACTATCCATCTGACAAGGATTAATAACAGAACATATAAGGAGCTAAATCAAGCAACTCATTAGGAAAACATCTAATGATTCGATTAAAAAATAGACAAAAAAGTTGAAGAGATAGAGGCTGGGAAGGGTAGTTGTGAGGGGTGTTGGGGAGAAGTGGGATGGTTAATGGGCACTAAATAATAGGTCGAATGAATGAGGTCTAGTATTTGATAGCACACAGAGTGACTACAGTGGACAATAACTTATTATACTTTGTAGGAACTAAAATAGTATCTAGCTGAAATATTTGTGACACAAAGAAATGGTAAACGCTCGAGGTAATGGATACCTCATTTACCCTGATGTAATTATTACGCATTGTTTGCCTGTACTGAAATAGCTCATGAACTCTGTAAATATAGACATCTACTGTGTACCCATAAAAATTAAAAATAAAAATTGAAAAGGAAAATTAAACTAAAACAGGTATTTACACGTATACGATGGAATATTAATCAGCCCTAAAAATAAAATCTTTTGATTCTCAGGAACAGGGATGAGCCTGGAGAATACTATGTTAAGAGAAACGAGCAAGGCACAGGTAAATACCACCTGTTCTCACACACTGAAGTTCAAAAGTTGAGCTCATAGGACTAGAGAGTAGAATAGTGGTTACCAGAGGCTGGGGAGGCAAGGGTAGAAGGTGGACAGGAAGGGATTTGTTAAAGGATGCAAAATTACAGCTAGAGAGGAAAAATACATTCTCATATTCTATAGTTAACAATAATTTATTATGAGAGGATTTTGAATGTTCCCAACACAATCAGATGGTAAATGAGGTGCTGGATATGCTAATGATCCTGATTTGATCATTTTACATGCATTTGTATTGAAATTTGCTATGTATGTACCCCATAAATATGTATAATTACACATTAATTTTTAAAAATCAGGTTTTGACACACATTTCAAGTTTGTCAAGAGACTACTGCTGAGACCATGCAGCCTGTAATCACGCAGAGCTGTGGGGCCGCCTACAAGGGAGTCAGGGTGACTCACATAAGTTGTTGCAGGAAGCTGTGCCAGGGCCCTGCTCTGTATGCCCTCGACAACAGTAAGGAGATGAGTGTTCCTGTTAGCTCAGAAGTCTCAGCATCAATTCATTTTACAGTCCCTGCCTCTCTTGCTGTCCCCGTCTTATTTTTGTCCCAGTAGACCTCCACCTTACTTAACTTCTCAGACAATAACAGCTTTAATATTTTTACTAAAGGTAAGAATGAGAAATCCGTTCCTTGGGAATTTCATTATTTAAGGGTCTGGGTCTGGTCCACACCAGGCCAAGGATCATAACACTAGCAGCATCTGTCACCAAAAAAGCCATGCTCCAAATGTCCAAGGCACTGCCCAAGAACTCCTGCCTAACTCCACCTGGAGTGATTAGCTGCTTCGGAAGCAATGCCCACGTGCATGTTCCCCAGGCTGTGGTTCCCAGGAGAACTGATGGTGTGGAAAAGCCATGAATTAAGGAAAATGAAAGATTATTGACCAGGACCTTGTTTTTTTTTTTTTTGAGAAGAAGCCTCACTCTGTTGCCCAGGCTGGAGTGCAGTGGCACTATCTCAGCTCACTGCAACCTTCACCATCTGGGTTCAAGCCATTCTCCTGCCTCAGCCTCCTGAGTAGCTGGGACTACAGGCGTTTGCCACCTTGCCTGGCTAATTTTTGTATTTTTAGTAGAGACAGGGTTTCACCATGTTGGCCAGGCTGGTCTCCAACTCCTGACCTCAGGTGATCTGCCTGCCTTGGCCTCCCAAATTGTTGGGATTACAGGCGTGAACCACCACACCCGGCCTTGTTTATTGTTTTTAATTGACAAATGATAACTATATGTTTATGGCATACACAGTGCTGTTTTGATATGATTATACATTGTAGAGAGATTAAATCAAACAAATTAATATATCCATCACTTCTGTGCTTATTTCCTTTGTTCTGACATTTAAGATCTACTGCTTTAGCAATTTTGAAATATACAATGTATTATTATTAACTATAGTCATGACACTGTGTAGTGGATCATAACTCTTGCTACTTCTCCTGTCTAACGGAAACTTGTACCAAAAGAGTAATTTTAATTGAGTATGCGATCAACATGTTGACCAGGTGTTTTTATTTTTATTTTATTTATTTATTTATTTATTTTTTGAGATGGAGTTTCAATCTCGTTACCCAGGCTAGAGTGCAATGGCGCGATCTCGGCTCACTGCAACCTCTGCCTCCTGGGTTCAGGCAATTCTCCTGCCTCAGCCTCCTGAGTAGCTGGGATTACAGGCACGTGCCGCCATGCCCAGCTAATTTTTTTGTATTTTTAGTAAAGACGGGGTTTCACCATGTTGACCAGGATGGTCTTGATGTCTTGACCTCGTGACCGAGTTCCTGCCTCGGCCTCCCAAAGTGCTGGGATTACAGGCGTGAGCCAGGTGTTTTTAATAATTAAAAGTGACTGAAAAATCTGGAATCAGACTGAAAGGTCATTAAGGTCACTCACTTCAGAGAACAAGGAATTGATGAAGCAAATTAATATAAGAATAGTTTCTGGAAAATAGTATAATTAATGTATATATTTTAGTAGGATTCCTCGATGGAACCAATCACGTTCTTATCTATGTATCTGCCTATCTAACATTCTCCACGCTAGATTGTAAGCATCGTGGGATTGGAGACCATGTTTAATGTATGCACCAAAGTATTTATTTAAGTCCTGTACAAAGTACAGTTTGGCAAATACTTGTTGCATGGCTGTTTTAGAATGTTCTTCTGGATCTGTCCTGGCCCTTCTATTTATTATTATTTTTTTTTAGAGATGGGGATCTTCTTATGCAGCCCAGGCTGGTCTTGAACTCCTGAGCTCAAGCATTTTGCCTACCTCAACCTCCCAAAGTGCTGGAATTACAGTCATGAGACATCACACCCACTGGCCCTGCTACTGATCACTAGAGGTTATGAAAATGTTAGTCTTGCTAACATCACTGAAAGAACAAACATAGCACCTAAAATGTCTTGAATTCTTCTGTGCTTGCTACCATGAGGAGCACTCTACTTGCACTGGCCCATTGCCCTGCAGGAATGCTGTCATTCAGGTGTTAGTCTCACTTTACAGAAGACGAAACAACAGCCAAGAGAGGTAAGGGGTAGCAAGTCCCCAGTGGCAAGGCCACCATTTAAAGTCAAGTCAGAATGTAATTAATCTCCACCCTGTAAAGGATCTTTGTGTCTGCCATCACTCACTCTCTGATGCTCATGATCTCTTCTATAGAAAGCAATATGTTTATGTTAAGCAGGATTTCTGAGGATTTCTGCTTCTGCCACTGAAGTATTAACTGTTAGGGGAATTGCCTTCTGTATCAGTTCTCTCTTGCTGCATAACGATAGCCCTGCAAACTGAGCAGGTTAAGCAACACACTTTTATTACATCACAGTTCCAGTGGGTCAGGTCTAGGCACATCTCAGCTGGCTTTTCTGCTTTAGGGTTTCACCAAGCTGCAATCAAGATACTGGCCAGGGCAGTGGGCTCATCTGAAGATTGGAGAGGGATCCACTTCCAAAGTCACGTTACTGGAAGAGTATTGTCCAGTTTCCTGCAGGATGCTGGTTTGAGTGCTTCAGTTCCTTGCTGGCTGTGGCCAGAGGCCATCCTCAGCTCCTAGGCATGCGTTTCTCTCCAAATGGCAGCTCCGACTAAGACCGCTTGTTTCTTCAAAGCCATCAAAGAAGAGTGACTCCACCCAAGATGAGCATTACAATCTTATGTAACATAATCACATATAACCCATTGCCTTTGCCAAATTCTGTTAGTTAGAAAAGTCCCAGGTCCTGTCTACCTTCAAGGGGAGATGACACATGCTATGGGGGGACACCAGGATATAAGGATCCTGGGACCACTCTAGAGTCTGTGTGTGTCATAGACCCTTACTGTAAACAACTAGAAAATCTGATGAAACCTGTAAAACAGCTCTCTCAGGCACTGAGCAGCAGGCAGTGCCGGAGTGCACTTCCAAAAGAAGGATTGTCCTGGCTGACCACCTGGAGGCAGGGTCAGGTCACAGGGCAGAGACTAGTGATTCTGCTTAGTTGAGGAAAAATACATTAGTGTTTGTAAAGACCAAAGCAGCTAGAATTTATGGACCTTCACAGAGCTAACTCTTAAAATCTAAAGAAGGGTCCCTTGCGATCTTTGGTGAATCCTCGTTTGTGGACGCATGGAGTGAACCTCCCAGAAGCTGAAGAGCAGTGAACAGTCAATCCTCAGAGCTCACACAGGGCTGAGAAAAGTCTGTGTTCCCACCAGTAGGACAGAGAGACCTCATAATACATGGACAATCAGGTGGGGTTTTTGAAAATGACCCTCAGTTGTGGGGCTAACTGGGCCTAAAGGCTTGCCCTGAGCCTGCACTAACAAAGCTTAAAAGCAAGCTTTGAAAGAATTGCTGTTCCTAAGTAACCTGTATGCCAACTTCCTCTAAAGGAATACAATGAAATATAAAAGGCACAATGTCTAGCATCCAGTCAAAAATCATAGAGCATAAAAAGAAGCAAAACAAAAAAATGACCTGCAATCGTGAGAAAAATCATTCAAGGCAAACAAACCCAGAAATGACAAAAAGGTAGTATTAACAGACAAGAAGGTTAAAACAACTATTATTATATGCTCAAAATGCTCAATAAAGCAGAGGGAAACATGAATATGATAAGAAGAGAAATCAATGATATTCAGAAAAACTCAAATGGAATGTCTAGAGATAAAAGAAATAGAGTCAGAATGAATACACACTTGATTAACTTAACAGTAGTGCAGACACTGCAGAAGAAAAGAATAATAATTCTAAAAACATGGCACTGAAAACTACCCAGAATGAGGCACAGAGAGAAAAAAAGACTGAAAAAAGAAATGTCTATGAGTTGTGGGATAATGTCAAGTGGTCCACATATGTATCATAAAGCATGAGGAGGAGAGGAGAGAGAGTAAAAATATGATATGAAGAAATGATGGTTATACATTTTCCACATTTTATAAAAACTATAAAATCATAGATCCAAGAAAATAAGTGAACTTCACATAAAGAAAACCTGCGTAGTCCTAAACCTACTAAAGAAATAGAAATTGTAGTAAAAACATTATAACAGAGAACAGAAAATTTCATATCCAGGTGGCTTCATTGGTGAAATCTACCATGATTTAAGAAAAAAAAAATCAATGCCAATTTTGTATCAATTTCTCCAGACAAAGAAAGAAGAGGGAACAGTTCCCAATGCATTTTTCAGAGCCCCAAATTACCATGACCCTGCAGCCAGAAAACAAAATTACAACAAAAGAAAACTACAGGCTAATATTATTCATGTACATGGATATAAAATCTTAACAAAATTTTAGCAAACCAACCACATACATATATATATATAACTTCCAGCAAACTAGGGATAAAAGGAAACTTCCTCAACTTAGTAAAGGCTGAAAACCTACAATCGACATTATACTAAGTGGTGACAGACAATGCTTTTCCCCTAAGATAAGGAATATGTCTGTGATGTCTGTTCTATTCAACATCGTAATGTGACTCCAAGCTTGCACAGGTGGCAAGAAAAAAGAAAGCATGCAGATTGGAAAGCAAAATGTAAAACTTTATCTACTCACAATTGACATCATTGTCTATGGAGAAAATGTGAAGTAACGTATAAAAATTCTTAGAACTTATAAATGAGATATGAGGCCAATATACAAAAATCAAATGCATTTCTTTCTGCCAATTAGAAACTGAAATGTAAGAGTGTAAAAATATGAAATACTCCACAAAATTCAACAAAATGGATGCAAAACTGTATGCTGAAAACCATAAAACATTGCTGAGAAAATTAAGGAAGACAAAATAAATAAAGAGAGATATTATATCATGATCATGGATTGGAAGCTGTGTATGTTTAAGATGCTGATTTTCCCCAATTGATCCATAGATTCAATACAATCTAGATAGAAGTGTATTTTTTTTAAAGAGACTGACAAGCTGATTTTAAAATTTATATGGAGGTCAGGCACAGTGGCTCACACCTGACCTGTAATCCCAGCACTTTGGGAGTCCCAGGAAGGAGGATCACTTGAGGTCAGGAGCTCGAGACCAGCCTGGCCAACATGATGAAACCCCATCTCTACTAAAAATACAAAGATTAGCCGGGCATGGTGGAGCACACCTATATCCCAGCTACTTGGGGGGCTGAGGCAGGAGAAACAATTGAACCCGGGAGGCGGAGGTTACAGTGAGTCTAGTTGACGCCACGACACTCCAGCCTTGGCAAGAAAGCAGATCCTGTCCAAAAAGAAAAAAAAGAAAAGAAAAGAGAAAGAAAGAAAAAAAGGAAAATCGGCTGACAATCATAGATTGATTTTCGAGAGTGTTCCAAGGTCCTCGCTTTTGCTTGGTAGGAGGAAATGGATGCTGCTTCACTTTCGAGTTTTGTGTTAAGTATTCACGGTGACTTAAAATAAAAATCAAAGAAAACCAAGCCCCGACTGTCAGAGAGAAGCTGAAATCCCAGCTCCCCCATCCATCAGCTTTGAGACCTGCTTCCACCCCCACCCCAGCCCTGCCCCAAAGTGTTGGAAGTAGACGGGAATGGTGGCCGCCAGGCCGGGGGAGACTGGCGCATGCGCAGGGAGCTCTGGTCCTGGTCCCTTCTCCGGTCCCACCCGCTGTGCTCTCTCCCAGCCCCTTCCTGGGCACCCAAGGCGCTTCCAGGATTTTCAGGAAATGAAGGAGAGTGTGGTCATTCTGCCCAGGTTTACTCTCCAATGGGGTGTGTGTTGCGTGTGCGTGCGTGTTTGTGCGCGCGCGCCTGTGTGCACGCCTGTCTCGGTCCTCCAGGCCTGTCTGTTCAGGCGGGTGGGCAGGCCCTCCCAGCAGGTCTCAGAGTGTGCAGAGTGGCCTGTTAAGAGGCTTCGTGTTCCCAGCGCCTAGCGCGATCTCCTACACACGGTAGTCGCTTAGTAAATATTGGTGGTTTTTATGAGATGTGTATTTGCAAATCAACCCTCGCGAAGGATTCTGGAGGATTTGAAAATAAGAAAAAGAATCGAAGTGCACGAAACGGTTGGGTTTCTATTTAAATAGGCTCTAAAAAGGAAAACCTGACTTAGTCTTTAAATAGAGTGAGTGCAAGGTGCCTCGAGTTGCTTAGTAACCTCACACTGTTCTATTTGTATAAGTGTATTGCACAGGAACGTGTGGTTCCGTTTAATTCCTTTAGGATGCGAAACATTTCCCAGGGATTCTGAGTTTATTCAGAGTGAAGAGCTTGACTGATGCAAAGGGCTGTTAAAAATTAACATAAAATTAATTTAAAATTGTTTGGAAATAATTTCAAGTTAGCAAAAACAAAAATAATACAAAGAACCTTTATACATAGATTCACCTTTTAAAAATATTTTACTCCATTTGCTTAATCATTATTTGCACATTCTCTCCTCTCTCTCTCCTTCCCTCCACACAAATATATATATATATATTTTTTTTTCTTAAATCGTTTAATGGTGACCTTTTAGCCCTAAATATTATAATGTGTATTTCTGAAGAATGGGACTATCCTCTTATATAACCACAGTATAATGATCAACTAAGTAAGTGTATATTTACTTTTATTTGATTTACTGTCCATATCTAAGTTTTTTTTAGGTTGACTTAATATCCCTTATAGCAATATTTCCCCCTTCAGTACCTGAGTAAGATTAGGATCAGGTATTCCATCCTCAGAAATTCACACGTAATAGGTGTGGTCTGAGGCCCAGGAGTCCATTTAAAATTTTTAAAAAGTTTTTCCAGAAGCTTCGTAGATGATGGTGATGATGATTATGAGAGGTTCGAGAATACAAGGTGAGATGTGCTTGTGAGAACACAAGGTGAGATGTGCTTGTGAGAACACAAGGTGAGATGTGCTTGTGAGAACACAAGGTGAGATGTGCTGCTTGTGTGGCCAGGGTCATTGGCACCATCCTGACGAAGGCCAACCTGTCTGCAGCAGCCAGAGGACAGCCAGAAGAGCAGGGGGAAGAGAGCGTCAGGCTATCCACTGGCTCTGTACAAGTTCCTTTCCACCTTGGGGATCCCCTAGCATGAGTTGTTGACACAGACCTATTGCCATGGTTTTGTGGCATCACCTTTGATAAGCAGTGCCACCATGGTAGCTGCTTGTGACTGCTCTGAGGGTTGAAGGAGATCATACATGCAAGATACCTGGCACGGGAGAGATAAATGCGAGGTGAGTTGGGTTTTGAATACAGGTTGTCAAAAAGATCAATGTGGTACTTACTCCGCCTTTTGCATAGTACCGTGGACTCAAAAGTTCCTTGATATTACTCATGTCAAAGTCTCATCTATCAATGAAACTCATGTTAAAGTCTTAGCCATCAATCAAACACATACTGTATGAAAGGCAGGGTTTGAAAAACAAAATATATTAAGTTAGGAAAAAGAGTGAACTCATGACTACCTCATTCTAAAGTTTATAAGGAAATGAAAAGGACCTAGAACAGCCACAACAACTTTGGGAGGAGGAACAAAGCTGGAGATTCACAGTCCCTGATGGAAGGATTTATTTTAAGGATACAGCAATCGATCAGGGTGATATTGGCAGAAGAATAGGTATAGAAATCAATGCAGTTTTAAAATCTCTGTTCTTAGAGAGTCCAGAAATAGACCCACACAGACATAGCAATTGATTTGTCAAAGCGCAAAGGCAGTTCAGTGGAGACATGACAATCTTTTTAACAAATATTGCTGGAGCAATTGGATATTCAGTTTTTAAAAGTGAACTCAAACCGAATTACTGACCTGAATGTGAAGCCTGAGTGAGTATTTAACGTCCACTTTGATTTTCCTCCGACCACAGGCACTAGGCGCCTGCTTTGCAGGCCTTGCTCCCCCCAGCAACTCAAAGGCGGGGCCCGGAGCTTGTATTCCTACACTGGTTCCTGTCTTAGTCCATTAGCTGCTCTTACAGAACACCAGTGATGGAGTCATTTGTGGAGAAGAGAGATTGATTTCTCATGGTTCTGGAGGCTTGAAGTCCAAGACCAGGCACAAGCACTGGAGTCTGGTGAGGGCTTGGTCTCTGCTTCCAGGATAGCACTTTGCTGCTGGAATGCGTGCTCTCACACAGCAGCACGGATGAACGGGCAAAAGGGCCTCGTTAGTTCCGCCCTTTCGTAAGGGTGCTAATCTCATTTGTGAGGGCTTCGCCCCTCCTCAAAGCCCCTCCTCTCAATACCATTAGTTATTTAATGCTGACACCCCTTAACACGATTACATTAGGATTTAGGTTCTCACACTTGCATTTTGGGGAAAACACATAAATTCAAACCATAGCAGCTTCTAACTTTCCCTTTGGAGACTTAGAAGGTGGTAAACAGACGAAAAAGAGGGACCCTTGACATCTGAAATCTTGAGCATTGGAAGGAGAGATGGTCCAGACGCCCTTTAATCTGTATGAACTTCAGATACGATCTTGGCCCAACACAGTGTTGTCATCAATATACTTTCATCCTTTAATGCAGAGGATTACAAAGGAAATGTATGAATTGTCATCATTAAATATGGAAATCAATTTGTGATTTCTAAGTTTCTGTACTAATTTAACACAATCTAATTTGCTGAAAAGGACTATTTCCCATTTCTGGAAACACTTTGTTTTATCTTTCCTTTTTCAGTCTATTTGATTTTTAACTTAAAGCTCATTCACTACTCAGTTCTATCTCTCATGTGGATTCTTTGTGATCATATTCCATCTTTAAGAGGCAATCTCATTTTTGTTTTTTTAAGACAGAGTCTTGCTCTGTCACCCAGACTGGAGTGCAGTGGTGTGATCTCGGCTCACCTCCACCTCCGCCTCCCAGGTTCAAACCATCCTCCTGCCTCAGCCTCCAGAGTAGCTGGGATTACAGGCACCCACCACTATGGCTGGCTAATTTTTGCATTTTTAGTAGAGATGGGGTTTCAGCATGTTGGCAAGGCTGTTTTCAAACTCCTGACCTCAAATGATCTGCCTGTCTCTGCCTCTCAAAGTGCTAGGATTACAGACGTGAGCCACCATGACTGGCTGAGGCAATCTCATTTCTACCATTGATCTAGAGCACAATGAACGCATGTACAGAGGTTGCATTTCAATGTGGCTTTATTTTTCAACAAGCTGGATTAAGCAAGTAGGATGTCAGTGGCCATAGAAATGTCATGCATGTAGAATTCTACCTCGACATTATTTGCCTGCCCCGCAGTGATGATTCACATTATTTATCACCAGAGAATTTAACTGTCACCATCACTATAAATATCTGTTTACTTTGTCACCCTTTTCAAAGTGGACACAAGCCCTTCCAAGAAGGGATCTCTTTGGCGGCGAGCCTTCTCTCCTTGAGGATGGAGTAGGATCTCCTGAAGGATCCCTGATCAGTATCAGTGAGCAGAGGGTAATGGAGACAGATCTCAATGGGAGGGAATCCAGCCCTGTTTAGCTCAGTAAATTCTTATTATGCACCTTCCTTGTGTGTGTCCTGCATAGACAATGGACATGTTGTCTTTCAGTAGGTTACAGTCCATTGAGAAGACTCAGCTTTAGATGCAAATGTACACTGGTTTTGCTAAGAGGAGAACAAAACTGGTTACTTCTTCCAAGTGACAACCCACCTGGCCTCTCTTGGGCCCTTCAGTCACTTCACCCAGGAGAGAGCGAGTAATTTAGCCAACAGTGAATTTGGGAGGAGAAACTTGGTGTGTGGATTTCAGGTGCTTCCTCTCCAATTCACTGGAGGAAGCTGCCTGCAGGGAAGTCACCTGTGTTGGGAGGATTTGGCTCATCACAGCCATGACTCGGGATGAGGCCGCCAAGGTCTGGAGTTTGGAACTGTGAAACTTCTTGTGCAAAGCCTCCGACAACAGCTACATTAGTCATAAAGATGATTCTTGGCCTTCTTTTCAATGGGTTCAGTATCTGTTAGGGAAAAGGAATGTCACTTATCAGGGCCCGCAAAGATACCTACAGTAGGAATACCCACAGTGAGAGAACAGAAATGGGACCCCTAACCTAGCCTGGCACTCAGGGAAGGCTTTTTAAAGCATGATCCCAGACCTGAACCTTAACACACAAACAGAGATTCGCCAGCCACGAGGAGAGGAGACCCGAACTCTTGTTGCCTGAGAGAGCTTGTTGTGTAAAGGCCAGGGGTCAAGAAACAGCTCTGTTTGTGTGAGGAACAAATAATGCAAACTTCCTAAGAGGTGAGGAGGACTGGGGGACATGTAAGATGAGGCTGGAGAGGTAACGGTTAGAGTGGGCTTTGTTTTCTACATTCAGCTGTGGCTCTCACCTGAGACTCATTGTCCAAGAATTCCCAGCGACTTAAGTAATGTGTGCGTGTGTGTGTGCGCGCATGTGTGTGTGTTTTGAAATGGAAAAGAGAGCTCATTTTTTGTCTCAAAAAAAAAAAAAAAGAAAGAAAAAGAGCTCTGTCACCAGGCTGGAGTGTAGTGGCGTGATCCTGGCTCACTGCAACCTCCGCCTCCTGGGTTCAAGCAATTCCCCTGTCTCAGCCTCCTGAGTAGCTGGGACTACAGGCGTGCACCACCACGCCTGGCTAATTTTTTTGTATTTTCGTAGAGATGGGGTTTCACCATGTTGGCCAAGACGGTCTCGATCTCCTGACCTCAGGTGACCCACCCGCTTTGGCCTCCCAAAATGCTGGGATTGCAGGTGTGAGCCACCACACCCAGCCTGGGCTGATGTGTCCTGACAGTGAGATGTGGGAAATAGGTTCAGGGACTTTCGAGAAGAGTGTTCCTGCCGTGAATCGGCAGTGGCGTGTGGCTGTCAACGCCAATGCCATGTGAGTACAGTAGAGCACGCGGGGCGCAGAAGGAGAGGCAACTGGCATCCCAAGGACTGGCGTGGTAACGTCGGGAGCCCTGTGCTCAGGCTTGGGCCTCATGATTTGTGAGAAACACTGGAAACCAGAGAACGCTGAGTGATGTGAGAACAGCCCTTAAAACTGGGTCATACAAAAGGGACAAAAGAAATTAGAAAGGTTGGACTCCTCAATATTGTCAGGCAATAGATTTTTGGCCCTATGTAAAGAAGGAAATTTCTACTAGAGTCACGTAGAATAAAATGTTGCTGAAAGGTAGTATTTCTGAAATTAGCTAGTACATGATGAGTCCTACTTTGTGGGAGGCACTGTGGGAAATGTTTTAAATGCCTTATCTCATTTAAAGCTCAGAGCAGCCGTATTGTGAGCATACGACGCTGACAATTAGAGATTAGGAAATGGGTCTTAGCAAGCTGATGTGACTTACCCAAGCTGACGGGATTTGAATTTAGCTTTCCCAATTACTTGGTTGGGATCAGGAAAATCAGGAATAGCAACATGTCCAAGATGTTCTGAAGTCAAAACGAATATCAGATTTTGTGGGATGAGCAACTCTCAAAGGTTATAGTGCCATAAAGCCTGACTGTGAGTGGAATCCCAGTATTTATCACAGATAATAGTGGACTTGCTCTGTATTTACACGAGGATAGAACAGTGCACTGTCTTCCGCAGCCCCACATGCTGCCTGGACCTCAAGCACCTTTGAAAATCCTTAGGACTTAACCCTGCAAAGTTTGAAAAACTTCTGAATGAGGTGACTTTTCATAATCCTGCGGTTTTTATGGGCATGAGAAGTGGTATATGAGGACTCAGGTGGAGAAAGCTGGAAAGCTGCTGAGGAGGTCAGAACCCAATGGCCCAGATTGCTGAAGCTTTTTTTTTTTTTTTTTTTTTTTTAATTAAACTTCTTTCCCAAGCGATTGTGGATTCACATGCAATTGTAAGAATACAGAGATTCTGTGTACAATTTACCCAGTTTTCTCCAAGGATAGCGCCTTGTAAAATTCTAGTACAATATTAAAACCAGGAGATTGACGTTGATACAGTCAAGAATATTTCTATCACTGAAGGATCTTTCCTTAGGTACCCACACCCACCTCCTTCCATTCTCTTTCCTTAACCTGTGGCAATCGCTAATCTGTTCACCATTCCTTTTATTTTGCATTTCATGCAGTCAAACACTAAGTCACCTTTCTGGATTGGCTTTTTTTTTTAAACTCAGCTTCGTCCTCTGTAGATTCATAAAGTTGTTGCATGTATCAATGGTTTCTTTAACTGTTCACCCATTGAAAGGCATCTGGCTTGTTTCCAGTTTGGGGCTATTTTGAATACAACTGCTATAAACATTCATGCAAAGATTTTTGTAGGAACTTTAGTTTTCATTTCTCTGGGATAATTGTCTAGGAGCATGCAATTGATAGCTGGATCAAATGGTTGTTGCTTGTTTAGTTTTTTTTAAGTAGCTGCACCATTTTACATTCTCATCAGCAATGTGTGAGTGACCCGGTTTCTCCACATCCTCATCGGCATTTGGTATTGTCGCTACTTTTGAATTTAGCCACTTTAATAATGATAGGTGGGTAAATAGTATCTTGTCATAGTTTTAATTTGCATTGCCTTAATGGCTAGTGTTGGTGAACATTTTTCATGTGCTTATTTGCCATCTGAATAGCCTCTCCAGGAAAAGTCTTCATGTCTTTTACTGATGTTCTAATCGGATTTTTAAAAACGATTTGAGTTTTCAGAGTTCTTTATATATTCTAGATACTAGTCCTTTGTCAGGTACATGGTTTGCATGTCCTTTCATCCTCTTAAAAGGGTGTTTCACAGGGCAGATGATTTACATTGGGATGCAGTCCAATTTATCACTTTTTCCTTTTACAAATTATTCTATTGGTGTCACATCTAAGAACGCTTTGCCTAGGCCTGGAACCTGAAGCTGTCGCTTATTTTATTAAGGGGGCAGCAGTTGGGGTGTGATTAAACTGCTTATAATATAAAATTTACTATCAGTGACTAGTACATTCACAGTGTTTTGCAGCTGTCACCACTATCTAGTTCCAAAACATTTTCATTGCCCCAAAAGGAAACCCAATGCCCATGAAGCAGTCTCTCTTCACTACCACGTCCCTGACCCGGCGATCATTGATCTCTTCTCTGTCTCTATGGATTTGCCTACTCTGGATACTTCATGTAATTGGAAAATGTAATATGTGGCCTTTGTGTCTGGATTATTCCACCTAGCATAATGTTGTCAAGATTTATCCATGCTGACGTACGTATCTTACTTAATTCCTTTCTCTGACGACCATTTTATTGTACGGATATCACACATTTTCTTTATCCATTCATCAATTGATGGACACTTGCTTTCTTTCTACATTTGGCTATTGTGAATACTACTGCTTTGAACTTTGTGTACAAGCATTTGAACACCTGAAAGAATTCATGTGCTTCTTGGCCATTTTTATAACTTTTCCAGAGAAATGACTATTCAAGTCCTTTGCCTTTTTTTTTTTTTTTTGAGACCGAGTTTCACTCTTGTTACCCAGGCTGGAGTGCAATGGTGCAATCTCGGCTCACCGCAACCTCTGCCTCCTGGGTTCAGGCAATTCTCCTGCCTCAGTCTCCTGAGTAGGTGGGATTACAGGCACGCACCACCATGCCCAGCTAATTTTTTGTATTTTTAGTAGAGACGGGGTTTCACCATGTTGACCAGGGTGGTCTCAATCTCTTGACCTCGTGATCCACCCGCCTTGGCCTCCCAAAGTGCTGGGATTACAGGCTTGAGCCACTGCGCCCAGCCCCTTTGCCATTTTTAAATTGGATTGTTATTTTGTTGCTGAGTTGTGAGAGTTCTTTATATATTCTATACTAGGTCCTTATCAGACATATGATTTGCAAATATTTTCTCTCATTCTGTGGGTTGTCTTTTCACTTTCTTGAAAGTGTCCTTTGGGGCAAAACAGTTTTTAATTTTAGTGAAGTCCAATTTATCTGTTTTTACTTTTGTTTCTTGTGCTTTTGATGTTATATCTAAAAAACCATTGACAAATTCAAGGTGCTGAAGATTTGCCTAATGCTTTCTTCTAAGAGTCTAAAATGTAACCTATAATATAATTTAGATCTTTGGTACTTTTTGAGTTATTTTGTGTGTATCATACGACATAAGGCTCCAACTTCATTCTTTTGCATGTGGATATATCTAGTTGTCCTAGTACCATTTGTTCAAAAAGTCTATTCTTTCTCTATTAAATGGTGTTGGCACCTTTGCTGAAAATCAGCTGACCAGAGATGTATGGTCTCTGGGCTCTAAATTCCATTCTATTGTTCTATATATCTATTCCTATACTGGTACCACATTGTCTTATTACTGTAGATTTGTAGTACGTTTTGAAATGAGAAGTGTGAAAACTTCAACTTTGTTCTTTTTTCAAGTTTCTTTGGGAATTTAGGGTTTCTTACATGCTTACTTAAATTTAAAGATCAGCTTTTCCATTTCTACAGAATGAACTATTGGGATTTTGGAAAGGATTGTGTTGAATCTGTAGGGGATTGTTTTCTGGAGGACTATTGCCAATTTAATAGTATTTATTCTCTCAAATCATGAACACAAGATGTTTTTCCACTTACTTCGGTCTTTTAACATTTCTTTTATCAGTGTTTTATAGTTTTCAGTATAAGCCTTGCACCTCCTTGGTTAAATTCATTCCTAGGTATTTTATTTTATTTTTGATACTGTATAAGCAAAGTAAATGGAATTAATTTTCCTTTCGGAGTACAACGTTAACTATTAGTTTTCATAAATGCCCTTTGTCATGGTGAGAAAGTTCTTTCACATTTCCAGTTTTCTGAGTGCTTTTATTATGAGAGACTGTTGAACTTGCCAAATGCCTTTTCTGTGTCATTTGAGAACATCATCTGTTTTTCTTAAACACCTTCATTCTATGAACGTGGTGTATTACATCGATTGATTTCAGTATGCTGAGTCATATTTGCTTTCTGGGGATAAATCTCACTTAGTCATATTGTATAATCCTTTTAATATGCTGCTGGATTTAGTTTGCTGATATTTTGCTGTGGATTGTTACATCTATATTCATGAGGGATATTGGTCTCGGTTTCCTTTTCTTGTGGTCTGTTTGCCTGCCTTTGATGTAAGGGTAATACTGGTACTATAGAGTCAGCTATGAAGTGTTCTCCCTTCTATTTTTTGGAAGAGTTTGAGATGGATTAATATCAATTCCTCCTTAAAGATTTGGTAGAATTCACAAGAAGCCATCTGGTCCTACACTTTTCTTTGTCAGAAGGGTTTTCGACTGACTCAATATCTTTATTTCTTATAGGTGCGTTGAGATCTTTTATTTCTTCTTGAGTCACACCCCACCACGCCCAGCTAATTTTTGTATTTTTAGTAGAGACAGGATTTTGCCATACTGACCGGGCTGAACTTGAACTCCTGACCTCAGGTGATCTGCCCACCTTGGCCTCCTAATTTGCTGGGATTACAGGTGTGAACCACCGTACCCAGTCTGGCTTTTCAAAATTAGATTTACCAAGTTCTGAAAAAGTTGTTTCTCTCTCTCTCTCTCTCTCTCTCTCTCTCTCTCTTTTTCCAACATAATGGTTGTTTCAGTGAGGAAACTAAATAACTAAATCTTGGTCCTCTCTACTGCACCATTTTCTATGAAGTCACTCCTATTTTTTTCTGAAAAAATAAAAAAGTTTTACATTTTACACTTCAGTCCATGATCCAGTTTGAGTTCAGTTCTGTGTAATGTGTGAGACTTAGATTGAGGTTATTTATTTCTTTTTGTCTGTAAATGTCTAACGCCTCCAGGACAATTTGTTAAAAGACTGTCTTTCTCTCATTGACTTGCTTTTGCATCTTTTCCAAAAATAAACTGGAACACTTGTTTAGGCTTAAGGCTTCCTTTTTGGGTTTTAAAAAATTATGTGTTATTGTCTTTTCACCAGTCCTACACAATATTGATTATCAGTACTATATAATAATTCTTGAAATTGGGTAAACTTATTTTCCCTACTTTGCTCTTCTTTTTCAAGATCGTTGTAGGGATTCTAGGGTTTTTGGTTTTTGCTTTTCTATATAAATTGTGGGATACTCCTGCCAACATCTACTTTTGCTTAAATTTTGGTAGAAAATGCTTTGAACCTGTTTATCGATTTGGGGAAGATGGACATCTCTATGATGTTGAGTCTTCCAATTTGCAAACATAATCAGTATTTTCATTTGTTCAGATCTTATGTTTTATCAGCCTTTTGTAATTTTTAGCATAAGAATCTATATATGTGTTAGATTTATACGACCTATGTATTTCACTTTCTTTGAGTGAATGCAGACGGTACTGTGGTTTTAATTTTCTGTTTCCATATGTTCATTGCTAGTATGTAGAAATATAATTATTGTTGATTTTGTGTCCTACAATTCTGCTGAACTCACTATTATTATTATTTTTTTGAGACGGAGTCTCACTCTGTTGCCAACTGGAGTGCAGTGGGGTGATGTTGGCTCACTGCAACCTCTGCCTCTTGGGTTGAAGTGATTCTCCTGCCTTGGCCTCCTGAGTAGCTGGGACTACAGGCACCTGCCAACATATCCAGCTAATTTTTTGTATTTTTAGTAGAGACAGGTTTTCACCATGTTGGCCATGATGGTCTTGATCTCCTGACCCCCTGATCCACCTGCCTTGGTCTCCAAAAGTACTGGGATTACAGGTGTGAGCCATGGCACCCAGCCCTTACTATTTTTAATAGTTTCAAAAAGACTTCTTGGGATTTTCTATGGAGACGGTCATGCTATCTGCACACAGACACAACGTTATTTCGCTCTTTCTGATATATATGCTGTTTATTTTCTTTTTTGGTATCAACAACCCGAGTGTGAAGCATTCTGTTAACAAAGTGGTGACAGCACACGTCCTTGTCTTGTTCCCACTCTTGGGAGCGTGTATTCAATCTTTCAGCATGAAGTATAATTTAGCTTTGGTTTTTTAATAAGAAGGTTGACCACACAGTGATATGATGCTTATTATTCAGCAAGAAAAGTGAGACTGGGAAGTTGAAGTAATGAGCTTTAAAAAATGTCCAACACAGCCAGGCATGGCGACATGAGCCTCTAAATCCTAACTACTTGGGAGGGTGAGGCAGGAGGATCACTTGAGCCCAGGAGTGTGAGGCTGGAGTGTACCATGATAGCACGTGTGAATAGCCACGACACTCTAGCCTGGGCAAAAATAAAAAATAAATCAAACCCTGCATCCTAATTCAAGTCAGAAAATCAGAATCCCTGTGAGTGAAGCCTGGACACATGCCTGTCTGAAGTTTCCCAGGTGATAGTGAGGTAAGGCAGCATTGAAAGTGACTGGGTGAAATGATTTGCCTCAGTCCACTGAACTAGTGAGTAACAAATTTTAGGACTTTTTACGAAGGTTAATATTTTGAGTCAATCTTCCCATCCACTGACTACAATGTTTTTCTTAATTTCTCACCACTAAAGTTTTTGAAAGGGTAATCGCTATACCAGTGAGTCTTGTAGTGTGACTTCCAGACCAGAAGCATCAGCATCGCTTAGGCATTTGCTAGTAAAAGTCAAAGCTAAATGGTGGACTTAAAAGTGGTCAAGATGTTACACGTTGTGTGTATTACACCACAGTACAAAACCTGGCTGCTAACCCTCCTCACACGAGACAGTGGATTCCTGGTTGTCTGTGTCAAGGATGCAGAACCGAAGCGTAGATTGCTGAAAGCAAGACAGGGTCCCCTGCCCTCTTCATGAGCGCAGTTTCTCTCCACCGGAAACAGAAGGCTGGGCCCTGAAGGTGCCCTGCAGTGTAGGGCAGGTAGTCCACAGCATCAGAATTGCCCATGAAGTCAGAACGTACTTGGCTGCGTAATTTTTTCTTTCTTTTTTTTTTTTGAGACAGAGTTTCGCTCCTGTTACCCAGGCTGGAGTGAAATGGCGCGATCTCGGCTCACTGCTGCCCCACGCCTGGGGAGGCAGACACAGGGCAGATAAAGGCTACCCAATGTAGAGACCTCTGTTATCGTCTGCAGACAATGAAGGTTCAAAGCTGTGCTGTGGTTAAACTTTGATCTCCTTGGGGATGTGAGAGGGTGGAGGGTGGAGAGGGTGGGATGACTTTAGCTTTGTAAATCTCTGTCCTGCTTTTAGGCAAAAGGAGGGCAGAGAGCTTCCCTGTGAACCTGAGCCCTTCATGAGCAACGCCTTCTCTCTGATTCTACAAGCCTGTGGTGAGGCTGGTTCTTCTCTTCTAAGCCTCTTCCCTCTGTGCGCCCTGCTGGGGCTGAACCCTTCTCCTGTGAGTACATGGGAGGTGGGGCCCTCTGAGCTCTTCCCCTCTGCTCCTGGTCCTTGCTTGCGGAAACTTTCCGAAGCTGTCTGTTCATCTCTGCTGCCTAAATCTGTTGTTTAACTGCCACATCTATTTCAGGCAAGTCATCCTATTGAATAAAGACACAGAAGTGATGGGTCTAAATCAGGGCTTCTCAGAGTTTTATGGTGTCACAGACCCCTTTGAAAATAGCATAGGATTCATGAATCCTGTTTTCCCCAAAATGACACACACGCGCACGCGCGCACACACACACACACACACATTTATGTACTATTTTGGGGGGATTTGTCAATATATACTTGTCAATGTATTAGTCTATTCTTGCATTGCTATAAAGAAATAGTGCAGACCAGGTAATTTATAAAGAAAAGAGGATTAATTGGCTCAGGGTTCCTCAGGCTGTACAGGAAGCATGGTGTTGGCATCTGCTCGGTCTCTGCAGAGGCCTCAGGAAGCTTCCAGTCATGGCGGGAGGTGAAGGGGAACAGCCACATCACAGGGAGAGAGCAGGAGGGGTGGGGGCTAGATGCTACTCACTTTTAAACAACCAGGTCTTGGGAGACGCACTCATGATCAGAATAGCACCAAAGGGATGGTGCTAACCCATTCATGAGAAATCCAGCCCCATGATCTCCTCCTACCAGGCCCCACCTCCAACATTGGGAATTACAATTCAACTTGAGATTTGGGCAGGGACACACGTCCACACCATATCAGTCAACTTTTCGAAGCCAAGGATTTCATGTCCCTGGCGCTAACCACTGCTCTTGATCATGCATTAGACAGAAATTTCACTATCTGAATTTCCAGAACACAAAAGACCCTTTAGGATAGAACATACTAAGAAAGTTCGATACAGTAGCCTCACAGAGTAATTACAATAGAGTTACAGGAGGGCTGGGTGCGGTGGCTCACGCCTGTAATCCCAGCACTTTGGGAGGCTGAAGTTGGTGAATTACCTGAGGTCGGGAGTTCAAGGCCAGCCTGACCAACACAGTGAAACCCCATCTCTACTAAAAATACAAAATTAGCCTGGTGTGGTGGCTCACGCCTGTAATCCTAGCTACTCGGGAGGCTGAGGCAGGAAAATCGCTTGAACCCAGGAGGCAGAGGTTGTGGTGAGCCAAGATTGTGCCCTTGCACTCCAGCCTGGGTAACAAGAGCAAACCTCTGTCTTCCTCACCAAAAAAAATAAAAATAAAAATAAAAAATGGAGTAATGGGAAAGCTTTCTGGATGTCTTTATTTTAAAGATAAAGAAGAGAGATGGTCGCCAGGTCACTTGGCAAACTGCGGATGGAGGATGCTGTGTCTGCGCACCATCACAAATAACAAACTTCCGCATTGTGGTTAAAATCTGGGTCTACTGCAGTTCAGAGGAGGCCAGAGTCACTGCCCTGCACCCGGCTCCTCGCACGGAGCAGAAAATGCTCAATGTGTGTGCGAACAACGTGCACGTGGAGTGGAATTCTGTCCAGTAAACGGGCTCTGGTGAGGCCTTGGCAAGTGTGTTCAACAACATTGATCTCCGGTGGCTTGGATCAGGACTCATTTTAATTTCCTGTCTATACATTTATGTATTTTGCATTTTTTCTCAATGAGAATTAATTAATTTTGAGATCAGAGAAAAGCCTTAAAAAAAGGAAGGTCAAGGAAAGAACGCCCACCTCCTGAGGTTTCAGCGAAGGGAGGACAGGTTCCAGGGTTCTGGGCAGATCCCTTGTGGAAGCACAGAGGTCCGGGCGGAGACGGTTCTTGCTGGTGCCTGGGCTCCTGGGTGGGGGTGAGGGGAGGCTGAGTGGCTCTGCTTCGGTGCCCCAAGGCCCTTGGGCTCTGGAGAAGAAGTGTGACTATGGCATAGCAGGGAGGTTGAGTGAAGAAAAGTAAGAGGCTCTTTGGGGCTAAGTCAGCCTTTTGAAAAAGTAGTCAAGAGGTAGGAATGAGTTGCTTGATGTCTCTTTTTTTTTTGGAGACAGTTTCGCTCTTGTTACCCAGGCTGGAGTGCAATGGTGCTATCTCGGCTCACTGCAACCTCCGCCTCCTGGGTTCAGGCAATTCTCCTGCCTCAGCCTCCTGAGTAGCTGGGATTACAGGCACGCGCCACCATGCCCAGCTAATTTTTTGTGTTTTTAGTAGAGACGGGGTTTCACCATATTGACCTGGATGGTCTCGATCTCTTGACCTTGTGATCCACCCGCCTCGGCCTCCCAAAGTGCTGCTTGATTTCTTTAAGAGTGCATGCAAGGAGGGCCTCAGAGGCAGTGCCGGAGTCTAGCAGGATGCCTCCTGATAAAGATCGGGGATTTACACTGGAGCCGTGGGATTCCAATGCAAATCGCCACCAAAACAAAAAGGGTTCATACTGCTAAACCCTTTCTGCAGGTTCAGTTTTACCATGTATATAATGGTGTTAATACTGCCTGTTTGGCAGCTTTGGTATGAAGATGAAATGAGGTCGTGTGTTTTAGTTAGGGGCTTATTACAGGCCCTGACGCATGGTGAGTGTTCACTTACTGACTCCAGTAACCAGGAATAAATTCTGTGGGATCATCTCCCTACGAGAGAGGCTTCCCAGGATGGGAAGGCACTTCAAAATTGTGCTGTACAATTCTGACACAAAGGTGGACGTAAAGATGGCAGGTTCTTGGCCGAATCACTTGTTCTGGCTTGAGATTCTTACTTAATGCTCTTATAACTCCATAAGCAAACAATTCATAAAGACAAATTATAAGGCAGCACATAAAATAATTTCTAACATCAAAATAAAATTCAGCCAGCCACACCCATCCTCAGGGCTGTAGTTTGGGAGCCATTGTCTTGAAGCACTGACTGGCCTGTAATTGTCCATTCTTTCCTCTTGCCCTAACTTTTCAAAAGGAGTGGGTGTTTTCCCAGTTACCTGCCAATATCCACTTTTTGAATACTCCTCAGCAATTACTGTTGCCACGCTAATTTAGGTGAACAAAACACAAAAGCGTTCTTTTTAAAATTTCCATTAATGCAAGTGGGTTTTTGGAATTGAATATCACGGCCTTGTTTTGGTCACCGATTCATGGGTGGACATCGTGAAATGTTTCCAATAGCAGCTCGGCTTTTTTTCAGGAACTTTGACCCACAAGTGAAGTGTCTGCAGTTCCTTTCGGCGAGAGAGGACAATGGAAACGACACTCTGTGCTCTTGCTTTCTTGCTTGTCTGTGCACATCTGGACCAGCTGAAAGCTGAGTGCAAGGCAGCGCTTTCTTACGGTTTTCAAAGGTGCACTGAAGATAAACATCATTTGAATTGTGAAGTCAATCTTCACAGTAGAGGAAGAGAAACTGTGAGCAGCGCAAATAGGAAACTGAGGCAAACCGATGTCAGACGTCGTCTGGCTGCCGTGTTCCTGTTCCCTTCACATGTTCCTGTGAAAGGCACGAGGGCAGACGGAGGTGGAGGTAAGGACGGCAGGTTCTTGGCCAAATCACTTGTTCTGGCTTGAGATTCTTAGCTAATGCTCTTGTAACTCCATAAGCAAACAACTCATAAAGACAAATTATAAGGCAGCACATAAAATAATTTCTAGCATCAAAATAAAATCCAGCCCGCCACACCTCAACCTCTGCTATCTTCGAGGTTGTTTCATTTACTCCTTTAGTGAGCTCGGATGACCCCAGGCCAGTGGTGGGGAGGGCTGGGATGTGGACGGGGTGCCATGGTAATCAAGGGATTAGGTTGGGGTGTGTGTGTGTCGGCAGGAGAGTGGGCATAGGGGATAACAGAAATCGTAAAGCTGGGGAATGGTGTCTAACTGGGTCTAGTGTCAGAGAAACATGTCCAGGAAATTCAGCTTTTGAAGCCAGGAGACTGGAAATTAGGGAGGAGAAAGAGGACACCTGGGGTGGGACACCTGCCCCCGAGTCTGCTGTGGGATCTGGGTGAGTTGCATGGCTGTGATCAAAAGACCAGGATGGGGTCAGGGGCCCTTCCCAGGTCACAGCAGCTGGAACGCAAAACATTCTGCACGCACAGGACAGTGTCATTCTGGGCAGCCAAGGGAGGCTCCGCTAGATGTGCTTTACTTGCTTTGTGCGCATTGTAACCACTCAGAAGCACTCAGGGGCATGCGCAAAAGTGAGGCCTGAGTTTGGGGCCTCTTCAGGCAGCTAATATCCCGAATGTCCTGTGACTGACAGCACTGCAGGTGGCCAGCACTTGCCATGAGAGGACCATCTTCCCGCCCTCCCCTCACCTGCATCACCACACTCTGTGGTGTGGTCAGAGCCTGGGCTAGGGAGACAGAGGGCCTGGGCACAAGTCCTGGCTCTGCCCCTCACTCACCAGCTCTGAGGCCTTGGACAAGCGACTTGACCTCTCTGTGCCACTGTTTCTGCTTCTGTAAAATGGTAATAACAAGAGTAGCTAACTCGTAGGGCTGTTTTAGGAGTGCGTGAGATACGTCCTTAGACGAGAGCTCAGTGAACAATAAACTGTAGACGTGTGAAATACACCCCATCCATGAATGCCTAATGTCCCGGCCAGGTTTTGGATTGTCTGAAGTAGAAACAAACGGACAACATCATCAATAGCAGCTGGTACTTCCAGCGCAGAAGAAATGTGAGCGTCCTGGGCGGAAAATCTAAGTTTCACTGGGAGATAAAAGTCACGTTCTTTTCTCATTCAGCCCCAGAATACAGGGCTGTGTTTCCGGCGGCCGTTTCAGTCCCTCCTGTTCTGTGTCTCCAGCCCATTTCCAAGGGGTTATCTGTCTGGACGATCTGAAGGTCTCAGGGGACCGATCCGCTCCTTCCGCCCGTGATAATTTTCTCTAATCGCTTTGTCTTGTTTTGAGTCTGTGCTGCTAAGCCGCGCGCCGAGAGCAGAGCGTTCTCTTTCTGATTATTCCTTTACTGCATCCGCTCGGTAGAAGGAGAGCCTTTGAACCAGACACACGGCGACCAAAGGCACGTGACAGAGGAGGAGAGAGGCGGCCGAGCGGAGCAAGGTCCAGCGCCACCCCGCGCGGAGCGGGGAGTGCAGGCGGCGCCCCAGGGAGTGCAGGTGGCGTCCCGGGGCGAGGGGGTTAGGAGGTTCCGGCTCCGCAGAGGGGAGGCCAGGAGGGAGCTGCGCCCCACGCGGCTGTGCGGAGCTAGGGGCTGCCCTCGCCTTCGCGGATCAGCCTCTCGCCTCGTCTTCGCTGAGTCTTCTTCCTTGCCCCTGCCTGGGTGAGGGCGGGAGGGACGGCGGCAGGCGCCCTGCCCGCGTGGCCCTGAGCCCAGAAGTACCGAGTCTGCCTGGTAGGATGTGCAGGGAAGGGTCCTTTGATGTGTTTGTGGAAAATGTTTTCAGCCCGGAAACCGTTGTGGCCTTAACACAAATGAAAGCTGCAAGGCAACCATTTTATTTCGGATTCTGCACCAACGGCCCCAGCCGTGGCGAATCCCCGAAGCTGAGCCTGCCTCAGTCCGTCCTCACTGCGCGCTTCTCCGGCGCTGCAGGGCGATCCGCAGGGCGCGCCCTGGCGCTGCCCACCCTTCTGCAGCACGCATGGGACCGCTTTGTGTGTCGAAAGAGGCGGATAGTGTTCACGACTGTTCTAATATTTGTTTTCTCAAATGCACAGAGCCGACCGAGGTCTGGAGCCCCCGCAGGCGCAGCGCGAGGGGTAGTCAGATGGGTTTGCCTCCTCCCCGCGGGTTCAACTTCGCGCGTGGAGCAGGACCCGACCTCTCTCACTTGGTCTGCAAAACAAGAGGCCAAGACGTCTGCTGTCAAAGGAGCCAAGCAGAAGGCCCTAGTGTTTTCTGCCTTCCTAATGATGCAGCCAGAGTGCTAGGAGCCTACACAATCCCTTCACCAGCCTGGGGTCCGTGTCTGCCTTTGCTTTGGAACCTTAAACATTTTTGTTTATCAAATATTGGATACCTACTAAAACACATTTGCATACATATTTAAAGATCTAGATAATACTGTAGTGCTCATCATCACCAAAAATGATGATGGTGATGATGAGGACTACACTTGGTGATGATGACTACACCTGGACACTTCTCTCTGTCCCCACCTGTTTAAGGAAAAGCTCATGTGCGGCCCTTCCAGGCTCCCTGGCCCCTCTGTAATCCCTGCCCCTCCCTCGTCTTTCCAGTAAACGCTGTCTTGAATGTTGTGTTCAGCATGCCTTGCTTTTCTTTATGGTTTACTTCAGGTCTGTTATTAATATATTATTCTGAATATATTATTCAGAATTATTATATATAAAACTGAATATATTATTCAGTTTTGCATACCTTTACATTTTATATAAATAGAACCACACTAAGTATTTTTCTGCAACCTGTTTTCCAAAGTGTCAATATTATCTTCCAAAAGTCCATCCATGTTGCTGGTGTAGGGTCCAGCCCTCCAGGGTCCTGTGAGCCCCTCTCTCCAGGTGTGGAGACTAGAAACTGTGGAAATAAAAGACACAAGACACCAAGAAAGAGAAAACAGAATTTGGGCCCAGGGGTCCACTGCCAACCAAAGCATGGAGTCGGGCAGTGGCCCAGAGTGACTGGACACTCTGACTTTTACTGGGTACAAAGCAGGGGGCAGGGTAGGCAGGGTGAGGTAACGGTGTCAGTGATAGGGTCAGGTAAATCACTCATCTTGGAGACAGGGGCCCAGGTCTTTCAAGTAGCCAAGGTGAGGAGAAAACCTAATACATCAGCACTTTTTCATACTTGTCAAGAGAGAACAGTGACATTAAGATTTATGTTACTACTACTGATTTTATCTTTTAAGAAAGGGAGGGACCAGGTGCAGAAGTGCAACATGAAAATAGACCTGGAACGTTACCGCTGAAGCACAGCCTCACATAGGGACAGTTAGGCCCCTGGATGTCTGTGGGCCTCCCTGACAGGCGCCAGGCCAACCGCAAGAGCTTGGAGGAGTGGAGTTTTCTCCTAACTCCCCCAGGAAGGACATGTCTCGGCCATTTTGGACGTCTCTTTCCCTAGCTGGCTAAACAGCGAGCGCTTTCCCAGCGCTGGCACTGCCGCACAGCTGACGCGCCCGCCAGCAGCCCTTATGCGGGTGTGACAGAGGACTTAGAGCATCTAGCCTTAGGATCACTTTGTTCACAATGTCACCTCAGTTCCATGTTTCCTAACCCGATAGTCATTAGTAAAATTAAAGGTTATATTGAGTATATGTATATTTCTGTGGTTGCATATGAATAACGATGTGATTATTCATGATTACATATAGGAATAACTGTGTAACTATATCTAATTCTTTTCTAATTCTGTATTCATATGGGAACAGGCTGAGGCTTCAGACCCTTGCCTCGGCACTTGCGGGGTCTCCCACAGGGTCTCTCACCCACACTGGGCTCCTTCTTTTTTGTAACCTAATCTATGGAATGAATATACCAGCATTTCCCCATCTGTTCTGCTGCTGTTGGTTATTGGGGTTGGCTCCATTTTCTTGTTCCTCCAACCAGTGTAAGTCTGACCATGCTCGCAGAATTCCTGTGCAGAAGGCAGCAGTTCCTAAACGTTTTGTTCTCAGGACCTTATAATAATTATTATTATTGAGACGGAGTCTTGCTCTGCACCCAGGCTGGAGTGCGGTGCCTCGGTCTCAGCTCACTGCAACCTTCGCCTCTGTGGCTCAAGGGATTCTCCTACCTAAGCCTCCCAAGCAGCCGGGGCTATAGCTGCCACCATGCCTGGCTAATATTTTTATATTTTTTTGTAGAGATGGGTTCTCACCATGTTGCCCAGGCTGGTCTCAAGTTCTGGGGGATCAAATGATCTGCCTGCCTAGGCCTCCCGAAGTGCTGGTATTATAGGTGTGAGCTGTCACACCTGGCCTTCCAAGACTCTTTGATGCTCTTAACAATTATTGACAAAAGGACTTCCGTTTATGCAGGTTACGTCTGTTAACATTTGCCATATGGAAAGCTAACATTGAATGATTTTAGAAATATTAATTCATTGAAAAACAATAATTGCATGTGATCGCAAATAGCATTTTAATGAAAATATATTTCTCAAAACGAAAAATGAGAAGAGTGTTAATTGTTTTGTAGTTTAGCAAACCTTTTGAATGTCTGTCTTAATAGATGACCAGACTCATATCTACTTCTGCGTTCGGTCTGCTGCACTTGGTTGTTTCGGTTGATATATATGAAGAAAATCCAGCTTCATGCAGATACATAGTTGGAAAAGAGAAACATTTTAATACCTTTTTAAAGAATTGTGGATATTCTTTGATACTATATCAAAACTAGATAAGAGATAGTTTCCTAAAGGTTCATTCTAATGAAGAATCTGAAACATTTCAATAAACTTTTTGCTGTTGAGTTAAAATCCATAGCTCTTTGAGTGGATCTCATACCCAAGCATATTTTCATGAATTGGTCATTTGAAAATAATAGCTCGTTGAGTTACGTGGGTCTTTTAAATATTAACACATTTCCTTAACGATACAAAAATGCATTACATTAATAAACATCACCTCTAATCTCATTAGAAAAGTCTTTTACGTCTTTGGGATTTTCGAAACCTTCATAGTACCAGCTGCAAGTTTTTTGGAGTTCTAATTTTTGCTTGAAAGCTCAAATTCTGCATGTTGGTAACCAGAAAAAAAAAAAAAAAGCTTAAATTTTAAAAATTATTTACAACAAATATGACCAGTTTTTTATATTTTTTTGAGATGAAGTTTTGCTCTTGTCACCCAGGCTGGAGTGTAATCTTGAGATCTCAGCTCACTGCAACCTCTGCTTCCCTCGTTCAAGCAATTCTCATGCTTCAGCCTCCTGAGTAGCTGGGATTATAGGTGCACGCCACCACGCTCAGCCAATTTTTGTATTTTTAGTAGAGACGGGGTTTCATCATGTTGACCAGGCTGGTCTTGAACTCCTGACCTCAGTTGATCCACCCGTCTCGACCTCACAAAGTGCTCAGATTACAGGTGTGAGCCACCTTGCCCAGCCACCAGTTATTTTTTTTAAGGGAAGAGCTCACTGGGTGGTTTTTAAAAAGATGTCAGGCATTCTTTCGACTGAAATGTTGTTCCAGGAAAAAATGGTTAGTTAAAAAAAGCCTGGTTAAGTTCACAGCTCAAACAGCTGCACAGACACTCTTCCTCAGTATGACCACTGTGCACACATGAGAGTCCTGTGCTTCCTATCTAGTCATACAGAATATTAGAAAGACACGTAATCAGGGCCCTAGGTTTTGTAAAATCAATTGAACTTCAATTTCATTGGAGCGAAATAGTTAAGTCAAACTTGCTGTTTACTTTTGAGAGCAAATGCTTGGTGGTGGTGGCCACATGACTACTAGTGTGGTTTGGGTCATGCTAAGTGCCAGCGATTTTACCCACAATGGCTTTTGCACCATCCATGCAAATGGCACCAAATGTAAAAGGCAAATAATGTCTTAGTATTATCATGAAATAGTTTTGCCCTGGTAGACCACTCAAAAAATATCTCTAGGGACCCCCAGAGTTTTGTAGAATGTACTTTGGCAGTCACTCCTCTAGGGCACAAAGTTAGAAACGGAACTGCTGGGTGGTAGGTTGTGTTTGTGTTCAACTTTCAAAATACTGCCAAACTGTTTTCCAAAATGAATGTACCAATTTATACTGAAACCAGCAGTGTGTGAATTCTGGTTTCTTTGTCTTCCCTAAACTTGGTACAGCCACATCTCTCTTCTTTTTTTTTTTAAAAAAATATTATTACTAATTTTTTGAGACTGAGTCTCACTCTGTCGCCCAGGCTGGAGTGCAATAGCATGATCTCTGCTCACTGCAAACTCTGCCTCCTGGGTTCAAGGAATTCTCCTGCTTCAGCCTCCTGAGTAGCCGGGATTATAGGCATGTACCACCACACCTGGCTAATTTTTAAAAACATTTTTGGTAGAGACAGGGTTTCACTATGTTGGCCAGGCTGGTCTCAAACTCCTGACCTCAGTGAGCCGCCCCCTCTCAGCCTCCCAAAGTGCTGGGGTTACAGGTGTGAGCCACAGCACCTGGCCACATATCTCTTCTTAAATTTGTGCTGTTCTAACTAGTATATTGAAGAATAAATTGAGTATTGATTCGTTAATTGTTTATTGATAAAAATTTAGAACCTTATTGAGATACATTAAGGAAAACCTCAATAAATTGAGATAACATGTTAATTGTATAATTGTGTTGTTATAGATGAATGAGCTTACTAAAGTACCAGAATTTTCTAGATGAATGAGCTTACTAAAGTACCAGAATTTTCTAGATGAATGAGCTTACTAAAGTACCAGAACTTTCTATTACTTAATCTTTTTTTTTTTTTTAATTTTTATTGCATTTAGGTTTTGGGGTACATGTACAGAACGTGCAAGATAGTTGCATAGGTACACACATGGCAGTGTGTTTTGCTGCCTTCCTCCCCTTAACCCACATTTGGCATTTCTCCCCAGGCTATCCCTCTCCAGTCCCCCCCTGCCCCCCACCCCGTCCCTAATCTTTACAACAATCTTATGGAGTAACTATTATCCTTTCACACCTGAAAACTGAGGTGTAGGAGGGGTTAGGAAGGAAAAGAGAAAAAACAAGAAGACACACATTTATTTTTACATAAGGCTGTTAGTGGGCTGGGTGCCGTGGCTCACGCCTGTAATCCCAGCACTTTGGGAGGATGAGGACGGTGGATCACCTGAGGTTGGGAGTTTGAGACTAGCCTGGCCAAGGTGGTGAAGCCCTGTCTCTACTAGAAGTACAAAAATTAGCTGGGTGTGGTGACAGGTACCTGTAGTCCCAGTTACTCCAGGGGCTGAGGCAGGAGAATCGCCTGAGCCTGGGAGGCGGAGATTCCAGTGAGCTGAGATCGAGCCATTGCACTCCAGCCTGGGTGACAAGAGCAAAACTCCATCTCAAAAAACAAACAAACAAACAAACAAACAAACAAACAAACAAATGCTGTCACCGATTTCTAATACAATGTTGTTGGCTGGGATTTATTTGTATGTAGGCTTTCAAGTTGTTATAAATTTTTCTGACTTGTTTAACACCCACAGTATTTTATCTGCTATACAGTACTTCAGGACGAAGACCGATTTATTCCTTGAAAAAGTGGACTTATACCATAATTTCAATTGATTTCAACTGTTTTCTTACTACCTTTGTACAGATGCTCCTCAACTTATGGTGAAGTTATGTTGCAATAAATTCGTCCTAAACTGAAAATATCATGGGATGGCCCATGCGCAGTGGCTCACTCCTGTAATCCTGGCACTTTGGGATGCTGAGGGAGGGCCACTCACTGAGGTCAGGGGTTTGAGACCAGCCTGGCCAACATAGTGAAACCCCATCTCTACTGAAAGTGCAAAAATTAGCTGGGTGTAGTGGCAGGTGCTTGGAATCTCAGCTACTCAGGAGGCTGAGGCAGGAGAATAGCTTGAACCCAGGAGGTAGCATTTATTTATACATACAGTATAACCAGCCTTTACTTATCTTTCTCATGCTCAAAAAGAGAGTGAGAAAAAGAGTTGTGGCTTCCATCCTAGCTTTAGTTAGCTTCACTGGATGCCCAAAAACAAGTGCATGTAAAGCTTAACTGAACAAAACAATGGCCAGTTACGCTTTACGTGCGCCTGTATTTAAGCATCCAGTGAAGCCAATTTGGGTTTCTTTTGAATTGTGATTGAATGTCTTTTTGGCTGCATAGGAGCTATCTTGAGAAAGGCAAAAAAAAAAAAAAAAAAAGAAATGATGAGTAAATCTGGGAACTATGTAACCAAGAACAGAAGAGCTGCTCATAAGATTTCTGCCAATATAATTTGGTATTAGGATTTTGTTTTTCTTGGCTGCTCAGAAGATACGATGAACATTGCCAGTGAAGTCTGTGAAGCCGCTCCACATGCGAGGAGAGCACGGTGTGAAGGACAGGTGTCTTCCACACGGGCTGCTCTTTGCCTCTTACCTTACTATGCAAGCGGCTGTCTCCCTCTTTCCTTTGGAGAGGCGAACAGGAAGCAGAGTGGAAACCAGCATTCTACGAGATGGTGGGAGGCCGGCAGCCAAGACACAGACGGTGGTGGATCAATTGTTTGGATGCTTTTAGGGTGCCTTTTAGTTTTCAAGTCTATAATATTCCAATAATATATAGTGATTATTGGAATATCTCCTACAGGGGAGGAGAGAGGAAGTGTGTGTAACATATTTACGTTTATTAAAGGAATCATAGATTTAAAAACTTCAATGTACACTCATGAGGATGACCCTGTAGGTGATAGCTAGCCCTATTTGTTTTTCAGTATCTAAGCGCTAAAAGGAATCATGTTAAAGCTACCTTAAGCGCTCTTTTAAAAAATATATATATTTTATTGCATTTTAGGTTTTGGGGTACATGTGAAGAACATGCAAGATTGTTGTACAGGTACATACATGGCAATCGGGTTTGCTGCCTCCCCATCACCCATATCTGGCATTTCTCCCTATGTTATTCCTCCCCAACTCTCCACCCACCACTGTCCCCCACTTAGTTCCCCCCAACAGACCACAGTGTATGATGCTCCCCTCCCTGTGTCCATGTGTTCTCATTGTAAAAAAAAGGACACGAACTCATCATTTTTTATGGCTGCATAGTATTCCATGGTATATATGTGCCACATTTTCCCTGTCCAGTCTATCATTGATGGGCATTTGGGTTGGTTCCAGGTCTTTGCTATTGTAAACAGTGCTGCAGTGAACATTCGTGTGAATGTGTCCTTATAGTAGAATGATTTATAGTCCTTTGGATATATGCCCAGTAATGGGATTGCTGGGTCAAATGGAATTAAGCACTCTTTTGCAAAAAGCCTGTGTAAAGGTCCCTGGTAGCTCACAGTGGGTGCAGACAGTCCTACTGAGAGCTCTCAGCAAATAAGTAGGAGCTGAAGTTAAGGCATGATGGATACTAATTCGCAATCAGTACATATTTCCTGCACACTCAGTGCAGGAGGTGGAAAATGGAAGCCATTTAGACACTTGCTGCACAATGTGGTCTGGGGTCAGCCCCTGCTCCTGTCTCCAATCTTGGCTACCACATTAAAAAAGTGGCATATTAGGGAATATTGACATGGAGGAAAAGGACTTTTCCATGTCAAAAAGGTGCTCTTAGGAGCTCAGTTTGGAGGTAAATTTTAAGCCAGGGTAAAAAATTGGGCAAAGATTTCTTGACCACGAGAGGCTTAAACAGGGAAGAGGGTCAAGCCAAAGAAACAGGAAGGCCAGGAGCCTTGGAGAGTTTGTGAGGAAGTGTTCGACAGCAAATGAGAAAACTGTGTTGCCATCTTCTTAAATTTGAATTCTGAAGTCACTCACTCTCCAATGGCTTTTCGTGTCCTCATTTCAAAGACCTTTCCAAATGCAGATCTATTACACGTAGAACTTCCCTGAAGATTGCGCAGTAACAGTGCAGTGGATACTTGTCTGTTTACACGGGAGTACATGTCCTGTGAAAACGCACTTTCCTGTTTCTCTTTTCTCTACTTTTTTTTTGTGTGTGCTTTAGAAACCACTGTGCTTCCCAAACCACTGTGCTTCCCACTTCAAAAGGACATTGGGTGAACTACCCGCTGTTTAAGTCATGCTTTCCAACTCAAAGGCCTTGGGTCTTCTGGGTTAAGAGGAGAAGAGGCAAAAAGTCAGTCAATTTCTTATTTGCATATAGTGCCCTGACATGTTACTAAAACGACCGAGAATATCTAGTCATAATCTTTTCACGTTATACAGTATATGTCTCATAGCCTTACTCATTAATGTGAAATGGAAATGAGGGCTAAATAGGTATTTTAGCCGTAATCCCATTGTAGAGATCCTCAGGGATATACATTGTACTTTAATAAAGCAATAACTTAGGGAAATTTTGTTCTTGCAGTGAGTTTTGGCATAGTATTATTGCTTTAGAGAAAATTTAATTCTAAAAATCTCATTTCCCATTTGCACATCTGAAAGTATGTTAAGACTTATCAGTCTTTTTCTCAAGAGTTGGTTGTCAACTTGTAATGACTACAATCATTAGCTTTCTCCCTAAAAACTGATCCTTTATATGCACCTCAGAGTCTCTGTCCTTGAACTCTCTAGCCCTTGGGAGTCACTTTCCTCTTGAATGTCTAACCAAAATAATGAGCCTTATCTTCCATGATTGTGGGAAATCAGTCCCTTTACCAGAGTGTTTTTCCAGCCTGGGCAATACAGCAAGACCCTCTACAAAATAAAAAGGTTAACCAGGCATGGTAGCTCATGCCTGTAATCCCAGCTACTCAGGAGGCCAAAGTGGAAGAATCCCTTGAAACCAGGAGTTTGAGACAAGCCAGCTTGACATAGGGAGACTCTGTCTGTACAAAAAATTCAAAATAAAGAAATTAACCGGGTAATAGTGGTGGGTACTTGTGGTCCCAGCTGCTTGAGAGTCGAGGCAGGAGGATCCCTTGAGTGCAGGAGCTCAAGGATGCAGTGAGGTACGATACAGCTACTGCACGCCAGCCTGGGCAACAGAGAGAGGCCCTATCTTGGAGTTTGAGACCCGAAGGGTGTCTCTGAAGATCCTGGTTTCTTCTTAGTCCCCCACCTTCCACTGTCCCGACCCTGGTTGTTGCTTGTTTCGCTTGCTTCAAGTGGCTTCTGCTATTTGCCATCTCTGGCCATGTACGATGTCACGGACTCTGCTTATTATTGTGAATTTCATCCTTAAGGCAGATATTGAAACAACTCTATTTCCTTAGCTCACAAAACAGAGAAAATGAACACAAAGCTGGTGTGGAGGCCAGGAGGTGAGAGCAGAATTAGAACGCAGAACAGGAAACAGCTTACACCTCGCTAGCCTCATAGGCATTGCCTGCACCCTGCAGACTGCAAGTGTTAGAATTAAATTTTCTCTAAAGCAGTAATACTACGCACTACCAAGCTCCTCTTTTCTTCAATATCCTTCTGTTACATTACTGACTTGCATCTCCTGGGGGACAGGGCATTGGGGGGGTGCAGGGATGAACTGTGTGGCTCCTGACTCATGGCTTTCCTCCCCACAGACCACTAGGACCCCAAATTTCATGATTGCAAGCCTATTAGTGGGAACCCTAAATCCCTTACCTCATAATTATCCCAGTAGAGACACATTCCACCCATAATAGAGGAAACTTTTCAAACTTAATCATAATGAAATGAACATAGAAGCATCTGGATTTGGATAATTTCCCCAAAGTTCAAGACAAGGCCAGGTATGGTGGCTCATACCTGTAATCCCAGCATTTTGGGAGGTAGAGGCAGGAGGATTGCTGGAGCTTAGGAGTTTGGGACTAGCCTGGGTAACATAGTGAGACCTCATCTCTACAAAGAATTAAAATGTAGCCAGGTGTGGCGGAGTGATCCTATGGTCCCAGCTAACCAGAAGGCAGAGAAAGAGAATCACTTACCGTTGGGTGGTCCAGGCTGCAGTGAGCTATCATCACACCACTGTGCTCCAGTCTGGATGACAGAGAGAGATCCCCTCTCCAGAAAACAAAACAAAACAAAGTTAAAGACAAGTTTGTAACTGTATGGACAAAATTGTGTCTAAAAATGGTCCTTCTCAGGACAGAGATAAGGTTTTTCAATAGATGAATGTCACTGTTTAACCTGGATAGAGTTTTAAAAATAAGGTTGGGAGATTACTTATCTACCTACGCCTACTTTCCTACCTTCGGACCTACCTATCCATATAGTTGGAGGCATGGCTACGTATATATGCATAAGGACATATCACGATGGTAGACATCTTTGACTTCAGAGTGTCATGCATTCATAGTTGTGAAGTGTCATTTTTGCATAGCTCGAGAAGTGTTGCATAAATCTCAGATAACTTGGGAGCAAAACTTAACAGTTGACACACCAATGTTGACTTAGAGAGTAGTCATGAAACAATTACACTTAATGAAATAAACAAACTAGCAACACACAAAATGGGCCAGAAAGCTGGCCGCAACCGACATTCTCTAGAGATACTTGGTGTTGAAAGTGATTGTGTGGTGTGGTGGTCAGAGTGTAGACCGGCTGAATTTAAATCTAGGCTCCACCGTTGATTAGCTTCACGATGTTGGGAAATTCACTTAATTTCTGAGCCTCAGATCCCTTATCAGAAATGACGACGATGATGATGACAGTAATATTTGCCCCATGTCTGTTGGGAGGCTGATGTGGGTGAATCCAAGCGAAGCCCTTAGCACTATGTCTTGTGTGTAGCTCTGATGATGCACCAGAACACTTGTTCGTCCCACATTTCATAACACATGGTCGACTTCCATCGGAATCAGAATCGGTTGGGAGTCACTTTTCCTTACATCACCAACTGATGACCTCTTCAAGTTTCTCTGATGCTTTAATCTTTCATTTGACAAGCAGGTTTTTCCTTGGCTTAAGGATTTCTTGAGTCAGTTCAATAATTCTATTTTTTTGTCTTTCTAGAATATGTGGTGACTATGTTTAGGGGAGAACTCTAAGTCATAGTCAGTGCTAGAATCCTATTTTATTAGTTTATTTAAAGCTTCAATTTTCTCTAACCTGTGAATCATCTAACTACCAAACTTCATCTTTTCCATCAACAGTTGGAAATCAACAGTTCATTTCC